>JBAMBL010000564.1:0-61050 GCA_037043405.1 Drosophila subquinaria
ATAATAGGCATATAATGCCACAAGTGCAAAAGGGCGAAAAGCGTCGGAATCAGAAAGCGTCGGATGAAACTTACGCGAATGACAACATGCAAAATGCAATGCAAATGCCCGTGGAATACTCCAAGGAATCGGCGGTGCAACGTTTGGGAACGCTGGTCGAGAAACGGGCCACATCCTTCTTCCAGCAAAGCCAGCAGCGTGCACGCCACTAACCCAACCGAAGGACTGGCCCAACTGTTCGGGCTTGCCGGCCTGCAGTCGTGTAGCTCTACAGATTATATCAAAATTTTAAAATTCACTGACTGAATTCCGTGCGATACAAAGTTTGATTGTTATATTGAAAATCCAAACGGCTCACTGACTTTGTTTCCCTAAATTGATTATTGATAAATGTATCTATTATTCATTTCGTCGAATAAATCAAAATTGTCAAGTAGATTGCATTGTTGGCAATTTTCATTGCGGTTTTATAGATTTGCCAACTCATTGTTGCCGAATTTCATTTCGTTCAGCCGATCAAAACTCTTTTTATATGTGAAATAGTTTTATTTTGTAATACTTAGTTTACTACGCTCTGTTGTCAAATTTCTTCTGAAGTTTTATCCAAATCATACGTTGCCACTTTTCGTATTGTTTTTAATAGCCAGGCTACGTTGTCAAATTTCACCATGCACTCGTGTCTTCTCATCGATCAGCCAATCGAAGCTCAACTCCGATACTTAATCATTTAAGTTGTTATTTCAAATTAATTTTCAACATTTTATCAGAGCTGTTGCCAAATTTCACAGCATTTCAGTGTTGCTAACCGCATTGTAAAATATACATACAAAACATAAATTTGTATCCTAAGTGTTTTAATTTTTTTGAACTTTAACGTTTTATTTTGTTAACTCTTGATATCAAAACCTAAGCGTGCATTTTAATTTGTAGTATCTTGAGTTGAATCCAAAAAATATATATTTTAAATGAGACAAGCTCACAAAGACACAAAGACAAAATGAAAACAAGTTACCCGAAGACCAAAACACACACTATTATACAAAAGAAATAATTTAAAATTACCCAAAAACAAATCCAATTAACCACTGACAAATAAATATTTCTTAGTCACTGCACCAGAATTTTAAAGTTTTGCTACACCCAATCCAAAAATATGAAACGTATATAAATATATTTATTTATTTTTAAATATACAGGCAAGTTCCGGTTTCCACTTTATCAACCTTTCAATGGAAACAGCAGTATTTGCTTAACCCAAATACCTGAAAAATTGAATAGGTTGCGAAATAAAAAATATGGCAAGCATAGCTTTTTAAATTAACTTCTTTAATGGCAGCTACAGGATAAAAGTTATTTATAAATCTGTTCTGAGAAAAATGTGTTATCAAAAAGTTATTGAATCTGTCTGAAAGATTGCAAGTCTCTTTAATATTATTATTATTATTTAATTTCAATTATGCCGCCTTTTCTTTCCATTGAGATGATTATATCGCAAGGACATATTTTATATTTTAATTGTCTAATGTTAATGAATAAAAGTGAAAATCGGAACATGCTGGATTATTGTTTAATTTATGGATATGAATTTTGTTTTGGTTTAGTTTATGTATTTATTGGTAAATGAGCCAAATTGTTGCACATTTTTACTAATTCCACACAATTCGATCGTTCTCCAGGTGCTGTCTATGAGCACAGATGAATATCGCAAGACGTCACTCTTTGCAACTGGTTCCTTTGACCTGGATTTCCCCATACCAGATCTGATTGGCAAAACAGAGATACTCACGGAAGAGCATCGGTAAGTAGAATTCCAAGTAACTTATTGTAATTGCGATAAATGTGAAAATATTAAAGAATTATTCATTTTTATTTTAGCGAAAAACTGTGCGCCCATTTGCCAGCTCGCGCTGAAGGCTATTCGTGGTCCTTAATCTTTAGCACATCGCAACATGGTTTCGCCCTGAACTCCCTGTATCGCAAAATGGCTCGACTGGAGAGTCCAGTTTTAATTGTCATAGAGGATACGGAGCACAATGTAAGTGAAGTTGTTGTTTATCATTAACCATAAAACAATTGATTACATTTGTGTCTCTCTTGTAGGTATTTGGTGCTTTGACCTCCTGTTCGCTGCATGTGTCGGATCATTTTTATGGCACCGGCGAATCCCTGCTCTACAAATTTAATCCCAGCTTCAAGGTATTTCATTGGACTGGCGAGAATATGTACTTCATTAAAGGAAACATGGAGAGTCTCTCGATTGGCGCTGGCGAGTAAGTATACGCCGTGTAGTCTCTTTTATGTAACTTAAAACTTAATATTACTATTTTATCCATTTTTTAGCGGTCGGTTCGGTCTCTGGCTGGACGGTGATCTGAATCAGGGTCGCTCGCAGCATTGCAGCACATATGGCAATGAGCCATTGGCGCCACAAGAAGACTTTGTTATCAAAACACTCGAATGCTGGGCATTTGTTTAAATGAATTTGTGTTGAGAACGCATTCTACATGAGAAGAGTGAAGCCTACCTATTTAATTAATTATATTTATATATATAAATATATATGTATGTGTACTAAACAAAACAAAACAAAACAAAAATTACAAACAACCTGAGAATGATATCAAAAGCTAACGCGTGTCGAAACAAATAATAAACAACATCAACAACAACAACAACTAAAAACAACTACAACAAGCATAACATTTAAAATTGAAATCACACGGAAAGAAACACAAAGACGAGAATAAAAGAAACTCTAACCTTAACTTCAAATGTAATTGAATGCTTGTAAAATTGTAAATGCCTGTGAGCAGAAAGAAAATTGCTGTATGCGTTGAAACGTATTAATTATTTAGTTTTTATATAATATATTACAAAACGAACAGTAACTAAATTATGTATTAGACTTAAACAGTGAGAAAAAAAGCAAAACAGATCGACAAAAAAACAAAAGCTAAACACAAAACAAATGAAAACAATTGAAATGTACACTTAAAGCACACGACATTTGGACATAAATATCATGCAATCACACACAACAAAATACACACACCACACACTCAACACACACACACACGCGCTTACACGCAATTAAGCTTAAGTTTTATTATCAAAAAATTATACTAAATGAAATGATGGTAAACCAAACTACAATCCAAAGCAACAAGCTTGCAATTTAATTCAATTTAATTGATTTTTTGTTTTGTATTTGGTTTAATAATTTTAATATACTTTACATTTAATTTAAATTTGATTCATGCCTTTTATTTTCTCTATAAACATGTGCAGATAGAAATGAAAAGAATGTCGATATAATTTTAGTGCAATGCTCCCAATTTTTGCAAGTGAAACGAAAATATTTTTTTATTGATTTAACATATTAATGTAGAGCAACTGGGTGAGCGAGAGTAAGAGAGAAACATATAAAGGCAATTAATTTCTTTAGTTTTAATTATGCTAATAATGTTGTTTTTAATACAATTATACTAAAAGGAAACAACACAAGATTGAGAAATACACAATATACATACTACAACAATTACAAAACCCAGAACTTTTTACTTGGTTTATTAGCTAATACGCAAATTGGCCGGTTGGCCACTGGCCAAAATAATTGATATCTATGTTGGTTCTTAGTATAGCGTTGATTTGTTAAGACTTAGTACCACGGTTGGAACTTATTTGTCCAACACTGACTAGTAAAAACTAGCGCCTAAAAGTGCGCTACAGTTTTGTTGAGACGCAAGTCCAGTTAACGATTAGTCAAAGGTTGCATCTTCCAGAGACACTCACACATATTGATTTTAATCAGAGATTTAGCTGTATATCTACATACTATGTATATGTTGGTTAAATGTTTATTGCATTATCTTTGAGCACGCCACGCCCACAGACACAAATTTCTATATCTGCAGCTCCAAAAAATGGAAAAAAAAACTAAATAAATATAGATTTGATGGAGCTGACGGTGCAATGGTTTTGAAAACTTAAATGGCTTTATATCCCTTTTGAGATACAATTGAGTATAACTACTTATAAAATATATATATAAATATATCTTATTATATACATATATACAATGTATGTACAATGGAAGTAAGGAGTAACTATATGTAAGTGTCATTTTTGTAGTGTATTTGTGTAGCGACCCTCGCAACCCATTGATGTGTAATATAAATGTTGTATAGTCTCCCAATTTAAAAACAATGCAACTAATAAACATATTCTAAATATTTGAGACACATTTAAAGATACTACGATACTTATATACATACATACGGACATTTATGTATGTACTTATGTCATACAAACATACATTCATTAATATTTGAGAGAGCAAAACAAACGAAATTGCTGATATTTTACACTGAACCGAGTTCGAAAAACAAAAAAAACTACAAAATTTTACTTTAATAGTTAATTTCATTTTTGTTTTTGTTTATTGAAAATACTAATTATTAACTCACACACAAATTTTTAGCAAAGCATTTGCAGGAAATGTGAAGAAACCAATTTCAAACAATTAACAATCCCAAAACAAAAGTTATATAAAAATAAAAACAAGTAAAAATACAAAAACAATGTAGAATGCAACACTTTAGAAAAATTTAGCTGAAACTTTTTTGCACCCCAAAATGCTTAAAAAAAAAAACTAAATAAATAGGTACACACAAATACATATATCTAGACAGTACCTATACATATGAACATATATGAAGTATATATATAAATAATTATGGAGACTCACGCCAAACTGTTTTTAGGTGTTATTTGAACCGTTGAGAAACAATATTTCTGTAGCTGTGTGTAAGGCAAACATCCATACATACCTATGATGTACTTATAAAACCTATCCATAAATAATATATACAATACATATACATATGCATATATAAATATTAATATATCTATGTGTTTTCCTTGACAACGCATGAGTTTTGTGAGCTTTAAACACAAATGAAATCAAAGAATCCAATTGAAATCAAGTTGAAATTAGAGTTGTAATATGAAATCAGAAGACTCTCCTTTAAATTAGAAAAAAAAATAACAAAACCCCGTCAATATTTTGGCTTATTTACAGAGCAAAACACAAAGAAGAAATACAAATATTTTAATGATATTTAGCTAAAGTCCCAACTATGCGCAAAATTCATAAATACATAAAATCTTGAGACCAAAACGCGTTTACTATATAAATCTTAATATGATATGAAAACAAATACCAATTATAAAGTCATGATCTTGCACACTTTTTGAGGCCCATATGGAAACTAAAATAAAATGAAATATATTCGTATAATTTGTAAATGGACGAAGTGAATTTGAATGCGCCTCGCAAACTTGTTTGTGGATTGGGATAGGAATCGGGATCGTTTGTCAACTGATTTGTGCGTCAATTACACATGTCTCAACAGATCCTGATACGCGATAATTAAATGTATGTATATGTATTATTCGTAATATATAATTCAATAATTTGGTAGATGTGGCTACAAAATATGTATAAATATATATGTTGTTGAATTCGTAGAAAATTTTGTTGAGCGAAAGAAAATTTTTTGCATTGTAACTTCTGTCAATTAACTTGTAGACTGTAGAATTGCATATATATGTATACTTATAAAAACAAGTGGAAACTGAAAAACAAAACATACGCACATTTTGTTGTTGGAAAAATCAAAAAAACAAAAAATACATATAGTTGGTCAACTAAATTTTTTGATATGGAAAAGAAAATGATTTATATTTATAATTTATTTAGCCGAAAATCTGATCATTTTGCGTTTTTTTTTTTAATATTATGAAGAGCTTGCTTTATCAGCATTATCTGGCAATAGAAGCACAAGAGATACATATATAGAAAAATAGATGTTTGATTTTAATTCCTTTCCTTTCAACTTGGAAAATGTCCCAAAATCCTTAACAGTGATGTTAATGAACGAAATGTCCCAAAATTCGTAACAGTGATGTTAATGAAGATCACAGTAGCATAAGACAGAATAACAGTACTTAGCAATACACTAACATAAATAGGACGAGATTGATAATGAAGGCGAAAGAGAAAGCATGTGGATAGTTAAAGGAATAAAAAGTTCAAGCAGAGAAATTTTTATTTTTCCACCGACAAATTGCAGGCAATGAAAAAGAAGAAGAGACGACAAATTGTTAATATACTTACATACAATATGTATATACATAGATATGGCAACTAAATCGATCGTGTACATATACGTATGAGATATGCATACAAATATTTTTGGATAAATCGAAACAGGCAATGACAGACACAGACACACAAACATACATACATATATACGAATGTAAAATGCAGCAATGCCAACAATTGCCAAGAACTAAACTAAACAGTTTCCAAATACATACAAACATAGTTTAAATGAAAATTGTAAATGTTGAAAGAATTAAATATTTTAATTCATATTCGTTTGGTTGTTCGTTTGTCGAATGCATAGATACGAATTCAGTTCATATAAATATAATAGACCACTTACATATAATATACACAGCTAAAGCGAAACAAAATCATGTGTGCTACTTGTATCGCAACAGCTTAAAGGCGAGGAGACAGAGAGACAGAGAGAGAGAGAGAGAAGGAATGGGGCACACTGGCACATATGTATGTAAGAAAGAGAAAGCGTGGCAGATCTGAGAATGTACTTATATATAAATACCTACATATATACTATGTGTAAATGTAAAGACATTACAAACAAAAATGAACAACTTTTCTGAAAAATAAAATGTATATTCAAATATCAAAAATAATGCAGTTCTTATTACCAATTTACTTACTTCATTAACTTATCTCTTTGAAATTAAATTGCATTTTTTTGGATAATTTGCACAGTTTTTCATTTAATAAAAAAATATACATATGCATAAAAATACATAATTGATCATATTTGTTTTCTATTTTTCTTTTTCTTCTTGATGAGGCTTATAAACGAGATTTTTTGATAAAGTTTCTTGTTATTTTTGTTAATATTTTCGCTATCTATGATGAGTCGACGAATTAAATGAGGAGTTAGTGAGGGAAATACAAGACAACCAAATTAATTCAATTAAATTTAGAATTTCTTTAGAAAATGTTGAGATGGGAAATCAATCAATACAAATTGTTTCTCTTGTTGAGGCTGCATATTAGCTATAATACTTTGGCAGCCCGAAACTAAAAATAAACTACGCGAAAATCCTGATAATTGACTGTACAACTCGTATATGCACAAATAATAGTAATAATAATAATAATAATAAGAAATAACAATCAACATGAGGCTGATAAGGCAGTTAGCTAAAGGTTAATGCAAAAATAACTAAACATACGACTTAGTACCTACAACTAGCGTTTTAAATGACTAAAGGAGCTTTGATTCACATTTTTATAGGTCAGACGAGTGCAGTTTTTGAGGCTGAGGCGAAAACAAAACAAAGGTTTCCAGGCTCTTACAATCTTTCTTGACTACACTTTAGATTTTTGTAGATTATGTACTTAAGAGCTAAATATAAATAGTTTTTAACTAGCTTTTTACAATGGGTAAAATAATTTACACTTTTTTTGGTTGCCCAGCATCGTGTTCTGCCCATAGTCACAACATATGGCCTAGAATCTAAATATATATACATATACGGGAAGCCACAAGGGGCGAGAACGGACTACGTGCAAATCTCATTGCAGGAACTGTTTGCCACATTCGCATTCAGTGCTCCACTTCCCGTGCTCATACTGGCGGGTGTCAAGGCTTTGTTCGCCGACAACGCAGTAGATGCTGATGCTGATGTTGTTGTTGATGCAGGGGAGATGGAGCTGGAGTTGGCGCTGGAACTGGATGTTGCGGCTACTGCAGTCACTTTTGCTGGTGCGGGTGTGGTTGTTGAATCAGGTTCCGCCTGCTGTGCAATGGAGCTGACATTGTTCGTCTTGCTGTTCTCCAGCTTGGCGCGATTCAGCGCCTCCTCACGCTCCTTGGCATCAAAGTACCAGACGGTGATGGCGTAACGGGTGCGATGCGCTGGCTGCACTTCATGTGGATTGCGTATATCCGACCAGAAGAATATCAGGCGATCGAACTTGGGTTCGATATCTGCCACTGTTGTGCCAGGCGTGGGTCGAATCCTATTGAGGGAAGAAAGAATTAATAAATGTTGTCTGTCTCTTGATTCCCTTAAATGCAATCATTTGTTTTGTTATGATAACAATTACTAGTACTATTTCATGATGATTCAGTCAGCTCTATTGCGATGCAATTGCTTAATTGGCAGTAAGAGAGCTCGGTAATTATCTACAGTGGTAATGTAATGTGCTTAAATGACTCTTGACTAGTGTATTTGCAAATGATGTCAACACTTCTCGGAGATAATAACCCGCAATAAAAGATAATAGCTATAAAGGGTTGACAAACATACCGCAGTATTCCGCCACTTTCTCGGGCATCCCAGTTGATATTCAGGTAGTATATGGCTGTAATGACGCGTCCGTCTTTGTTGGGATTGTCCACATGCATGACATAGTGTGTGCCAGATCCCGGATAACAAGCAACCATTGCCTGGATAAATTAAAGCAATACATTAACTAAATATTCTCAGTTATTGATAAACAAGTTTGCTTACTCTCGTCCGCTCCCGTATGTGATAGTTGCCCAGGATGCCATTGTCCTTCATGGTATTCACACGATACACGACTGAATCAATCTGATGAAGTATTTATAGTATAAGTCACTGGTTGATTGGATTGTAAAGGTGTTAAAGTAGCTTACCTGATTGGTCAGATACCAGACGTTACTGCAACCAGGCTCATTGCCGCCGACCCATTTGATTTTATCACCCCGAATCTTATCACCGCGCACCGCCGACGATTGCGTATCGGTTCTCATGTTGTGCACCAATTGGCCATCGTGGAAGGCGCCAGCGTTGTACATGCTGCGCACCTCGTTGAGAATCTTGAGGCCCTTCTCCATGCCCAGAAAGTCGTCCACCACGGACAGTCCATACTGGTTCATGTCATTGATGATGTTGCGACACAAATCCTCATAGCGTCGTTCACTGTAAAGAGATAATCACAAAAGTATCTGTTACAAAATCTGTTGATAATCAATCTCATCTGTAATCTGAATAATCTTTTGATCTTTGTAGGAATCTTGTGTCACCTTGTTTTATTAACTTAGTGGGAAAAGTTACATTTATTTATATCCATAATCTCAGATATATACATATGCAAATATTCGATTGCATTTAGTATTTTCCTTAGAATAATTATTATGAATATATCTAACATTTTACGACTTTTTTATGATGTTAAACCCCATAAAATTATTGCCATTTGTTAGACATGTTTCAGTCACGTAGTCCAAAAACCCACAACATACACACAGCTACCCAGAGAGAAAGAGAACCCTAGCGATATTAAGAGAGAGAGGGAGAGGAGACGGGTATACGCTAAATTCTGGATAAGCAAAGCAAAACAAATAATAGAACAAATTTGCAAAATTGCACAAAAAGTAATACATGTCGGGTTCAAGAGCAATGAATCAGGAAGTGACAAAAGGGAGCCGACATTTTCAGGATTTCTGGGATTTACCTGACCGGCAAAATTAAAATAACTAACAATTTATTATATTAATATGTATTGTATAGAACTTTGATTTGAATTTTAAATTTGAAATTAAGCTTAACTAAAGTGTGCTCGCTTTTCAAATGAAAACATTTGTTAATATATCTCCGATAACAATTCGTAATTACCGTTTATCCAAAAGTTCACGAAAATATTGTTCGGCATTCGCAGGATGCGCCGAATGCTTAAAGAAATTTTGGTAATCCGTTGTTGTGGAGGTAATCATTTTACGTTTATTACTCAGTTTATAATCTTGTTGTTCACTTTTCTTGCCAATGTCACTGTCTTGATGCACAATTAAATGTTTTGTTCTTTTAAACTGGCACAGACTGGCAAATCGGAAACGACTCCGGAAGCAATTCACGCACAACTGATGAAAGTTTCAAATTGCCTCCTAGCTTTTATATGTCCGTTTGAGAGCGAATGGAAGAGAACAGGTAAACAAGAGAGAGCTAAAGCCGGCTGTGTTGGTAAGCGTACATTTGTGTGAATAACCAGCTGTAGTTTATCGTTCTCTTTGTTGATTTTATAATTGTTTGTTTAATTGCAAATTGCAGCTGTTTTGTTTTTGCACTGTTCAGGTTCAGGTTTGTTTATTGCTGTTGCTCGATTTGTTGCACTGTTTCTGTATAAACAAACTAATACTGACTAACTGCGAGTTAAATAGCGACCGTTCGCGTTGACCGCGCGTTCACGAATGCGACGACGGCAGCCGCAGCGGCAGCCACGAACTCGATCGACGTCGTGAAGATTATACATAGTGTCTGTGTGTTTGTTTGGTGGTGTTCGGCATGGGCCTGGGCAGCAGCTAGCAAGATAAGCGCTACCTTTAAATGCATACACTAGTATGTACATATGTATTTGTGTAGGTGCAAATAATTAAAAACGAAAACGGGCGCAGATAATATGGGGCTTTGCCTGTGACAATTGGGGCGCAATATTTTTATCAGTTTATCAAACAACTTCGGCAGCGGCTCGCTTCCGCATGCCCTTCAACTTGCTTGCAGCGACGCCCCCCCCTGAGTAAATACAAATGCAAACACACAGCACTCACACAGTGACGAGCCAGCGCTCACGTAGCCCATCACACACAGTTACAAACACGGACGCACATGCGTGAAAATCATAGCGGGGCGAATGAAAGAAACGACGCTAACGAAAAGGAGGAGGCGTGAATGAAACCATTTAAATATGTTTGACAAAGTCAATGAGAAATGAGAAATAACAGACTGCCAAGAAAAGCAAAAACACACAACTGTAGACTAGTCACAACAAAAGTTGGCAGCTGTAAATACACGTCTGCATACATTTAAATATATGTTTATATGTACATAGATACATATGTTTGTATGTTGCCTCAGACATGAATATAAGCAGCAATCGTCGCGTACTCCATAAATTTGGGTCAATGGCCCAGTTCAAAGTCAGTAAGCAAAATGTGTAGTTCACTTTCAAAAGGGCCCCATCAGCAAACTCACAGACTGATTATGTTGATGAATATACACAAAAATATGTGCATGTGTGATTTTGTGTACAATGATCGATTTCAGAGCCCTTTGCCTTTGATATATTACGTGCGATGTCAGTGAACACGGCACGTGCACCACTAACAGAGATGCGTGATACTTTTTTGGGTAGTCACATGTTACACAGTAAAGTAACGGTCTATTTACATGTCAATACGATGAGTTTGTTTCAATATATGATGAGTCTGGGTCACTCAAGTAAAGCAAATTGCCAGGCGGGTTGACAAATTTCATTTGGGTTCGAACCACTGATATATAAAGAAACATCTAAATACTGATGAATAGTTTCTTGCACATGATATTTTTTTATGAAAATAACTAGAAATTTTGCACATTTATTTGTTAAATTTGCAGAAAAGTTCAATCGTTAAGTTCTTAGTCGTGAAGTTCACGACATGAGACAAGACAATTTATTTTCAGCAAACAAAAACTAAACAAAGACTTTGATAAGTGCTAAAAATTACATGTAAAAAAAATATCCATGTAGGTAAGAACTTATTTTTACTATGCTCAAATTATAACAAAAAATTGTAGATAAAAGTGAGATACAATTTTCTAATGCATTTTCTAAAACATTATTAATTTTAAGAATATGGCTGTTGACGACAGTCCGCGCTAGTGACGAAAGTTAATTATAATTGTTTTAGAATATTTACTTCTAGTTTTACGAATTAATTATTATTTTAGAACAAAAACCTAACGAATGAACAGCGAGTAACAGTGATGCCAAAATCACAGTGTCGCTCATCACTAGTTTGCGGTCATCTCTGTCGAGGGCGGCGCACACGCACTGCGAGTCGACCTTGTGACGTGAGATGTCTGTTTGTATGTTCATACATATGTATGTGTGTTCAATGTACATGCACTTGTGTGTGGATATGTTTGATTTCAAACGGCACAAGTTTGTTTTGTTTTGACGAGCATCTGTTTGTTGCTAGGCAACTTTTGGAGTTGGAAACTGTTCCACCTGCTCCAGTGCACGCAGGCAGCACAGCGTGGCGGAAGCAACAGTTTAAATACAGCTAAATATAACCAGTTTGTGTAATGCAATTGGCAACACAATCGATTACAACCTTTCTCATCTGAAATGACATTGGGATACATGACTGTTGTTAAATTGTAGTCAGTTGTGCGCAAAGTTTTGTTTACCTTTGAAGAGGGGACCGAAAGCTGCTTGACAAGTGCCGAGTGTCTAAGAAAAATAAAACTAACACTACGCACGTATGTATGTATGTATGTATCTACGTACATAAATGTGTATGCGCATATGGAAGCAAAACTAGATCATGCGACTTGTCATGTTGCTAATTGTTTGATAAAGAACAACAGATCCAAATCCAATCTTAAGACGCGAAATATTCGCCGAGGCAGATTGAAATCTCACCAAAGACTAACGATAAGCGAAAATAAACGTAAAAAAGTTGATGACTTGTGTACGTGCCGCGCGTACGCGTACGCAGCGCAATAAATAAAACGAGAGAGAGACGGAGAGAGAGAGAGAGGGAGAGGGAGAGAAGAGAGAGGCCACCCAAGTGCAAGGCGACGGGGACCACCCACCGCCATAGAATAAAATAAACACTGAAAGCGATAAGCCGAACAAAAAGAAATTCGCAAATTTTTATCGATGAATCAGCGGGATCTGGCACTGAAGTCATCGAGTCGATTGCCAAGTGCTGCGCAATGTGCATGTGTGCGAGTGTGAGTACATGGTGCACAGTGTTATTATATCTGTTAATGCCACTTGTAAAATAAATACAAATATAACAACAATTCGGTCGCAGCAAGCAACTGCGCAACAGAATAATTACAAAGTCAGCGGCGCCGGTCGCTAAATGCGACTGCAATTGCCGAGAGGTGTTAACAAATCAAAGCGTACCTATCCAATATACAAACATATATGTATGTGTATATTGTACCTAAATGTGTACGTGCGCCGGTTCGGCATGGGAATGGGGATGACACTCGGGCGCGGTACTGTTCGTTTTGGGTTCGGATTAGCTCGGCCATGTGCATCACATTACGATGCACGTAACGGCAGAAAGGTAAACATTCCACACGATCTGCGGCACACTCGAAACTGCAGCCAATCTAATCGCAAGACACACATTTGCTCATAGCAAAAAAACAATAACAAAAGAAGAACAATAAACTCACAGGCAGGCTAACAGTCAACTGGGTTTGCAGTCAGCGTCAAAGATCTGGGCACGTAACGCTTATCGCTAATTAACGCCTCCTCTCTGTACATATTTATTAATACATAGTACATAGTATATATTCGTAATACCCCCGGGGCGTTGGCTTGTGTAATTAGAAAATCATTTGTCGCAGCAAATCAAAATCCTGGACTTGGATTTACCAGCAGCTATCTTAATTATATCTTATCAGATTTGTTTGGGCTCAAATAGTTTCTATTAGAACTTAATTTTATTTTATATTAGATTGTATCTGTGCGATTTATATTTTTAAAATATCTGCGCGAAATTTTGGTTTCTAATTCTCTCATTCATACTATATATAAAGGGCTACATCAGCTTTACAGCTAATTTGTCACTTTTGTGACTTAGAATTCTCAACTGGTTCTAGAGTCGCTCAACGGTCCTGAATATAGATTACGAAAACTATTTAGAATGGTATTTTGTTTTTTATTTTGAACCTTAATACCTTATGTTCTCCGCCTAATCCTTAAATAACTTAAATGATGCGGTTTTGAAACTTATACTTTTGCCAATTTTGGAGTTCTGCCCAACTCATTGTCCCTAATATGAACAAATTCTGATAAAAATAGAAATTTTTCATAAGTGATGAGATAACTCACCAAGAGAGCTATTTCAGTCTGCTTCAAATATTCCTTTTAAATTTTTATGACGATCATAAATTTAAAGTGTAAAACTGCCTCGTTTTTGTGCGACTTCACGGCGCTGAATAGGCTGAAATAAAGTTGGGAGCAGCCGCTGGCTCCCGGAGCCCATGCGTGCCCACCGCTGCAATAGAGTTTAACTAGATTTGTTTCCCTTTTATTGCAAGGGACTTCTGGGAATAGAAGAAGCCTGCTTTGATCGATAAAAAGATTTGTATGCTTTGTTAATCACAAGCTTAAGCTTTTGTAATCATGTTTGTTAGAAAATTAGTTTGAAGAACACACGTTTTCTGTATAGTCACAATAAAAAAATTTACTTGAAGATCGAACATTAGCCATTATTATTGGCACACAGACAAGTCGGATACTACGAAATTTTGCTGGCAAACAAATCTTACAAATTTGACGACCTTGATTACAATGGTTGAGTATACTCGTCAGCCATGTCCAATACGCGTTGTGGAGGATTGTGGCTGTGCATTTTTAATGGGCGCCATTGGGGGCACCATGTTTCAGTATATGCGCGGATTTAGGAATGCGCCAGCTGGTTTGGTACGCGGATTGTACGGCGGATTGGACTCCGTGAAGATGCGAACGCCCGCGATGGCGGGCAACTTTGCCGTCTGGGGAGCAACGTTCAGTTCCGTGGACTGTTCGTTGGTCTACCTTAGGCAGCAGGAGGACACGTGGAATTCAATAATCAGCGGAGCTGCAACGGGCGGAATTCTCGCCGCACGTAACGGCATCAAGGCGATGGGAAATGGCGCCTTAGTTGGAGGTCTGGTGCTGGCCCTGATTGAGGGAGCTGGCGCAGCAGTTGCCACGATCTATGCTGCGCAGCCTTCCAACGGCGAGAATAGTAATCCCTTACGCCCGGAATGGGAGCTATTCTCAGCAGTGGCACCCAGTTCAGAAGAGCAGATCAGTAGGAGCGCCAACGATGCGCTGGCGGAGATTGAGCGTGTGGTGGAGAAGTGTAACAACAGCAGAAGGCCAACACGAGTGTCAATGGTAAGCCGGAAAGCGAATTCTGCGGAGAGCGTTCCAACCGAGAGCCAGGACTACGCCAAACCGCCGCCATCCCTGCTGGAGCTGGTCAAACTAGCAAATTTTTTTTAAAACATAAAACATTTCAATCGATTTCGGCGGTCTTAGTCTTAATATATCAACCAAATTAAATGCATATGCATTGAATGTTAAATATCAGACTTCTAATCTTGTTAAATGTGTTGTCTATCAGAATGATAGAATATTAGTGACTTTGTCTAGACAGACATCAGCTTACCTGCCGCTGCCCATGAAGCTGGCATCTGCGAGTCCAATCTGGTAACTGGAGCTCTTCTCGCCATTGTGGTTATGATGATTATGCTGCGCCTGATGATGGTGGCCAACACTTGCTGGCTGAGCTGATGGCGATGCCATTGTCGGCTGTCCAAGGTAATTGAGCAGTTCGTCCAACTCATTTGGCCAGGTCTGAGCCTGTGCAGCGGGTGTCATCATTTGTGCCGTCGAGCAGTTTGCTCCACTCACATCCAGCGTTGTGGATGCCACAGCCTGTTGCAGTTGCTGGATTCTGTTGGTGCTGTTGTTGCTGTTGGTGTTGGCGTTGTTGTTGTTCTGCCTTTGACGCGCAAGGAGACGGCAGTCATGTCGATGTGACGGCCAATCCAGGTGCTGATGCGCTATGGAACAGTAGTAAATGCTCTTGCACTTGGCACAACGCAACAGCTGCTCGGGCGTGCCGCAGATGGCGCAACGTGCTACCAACGGCGACGGCTGTGGCAACTGTGGCTGCTGCATGTCCTTGCCGCGTCCCCTGCTCACAACATATTGGCAACGTCTGTTTAACCTTGAACGTTGTGGGTCGATGGTGTACGTACGTACGTATGTATGTATATAGGTATTTTCACCAACACTTTGTCTCTTTTTTTGTGATTGCTTGCGCGACACTATCAACAGTTATTGCAAAAACAAAAAGCCGCGTCGGCAGCGCGTATATTAACCAATTCGCGTTAAGGCCATTTCACCAGACCTCATTTAGCAATTGGACTCTGACTATACTATACTCAGTCCATTTTAATCACGTAGGCCCAGCCAAATAATAACAACAAAACGATGCTGCCTTCGATTTTGTTGTAGTTATTGTGGCTGTTGTTGTTTTTGCTGCTGCAGCTGTAGCCAGCTGTGGTCAGTCTCTTCTTTTTGTTGTTATTGACTTTTCAATAAGCCGTTTTAGCACTTGGTACGTTTCACGCACGTGACACTTAATGTGATGTGTACTCTGCGTTAATTTATTTCCAAAAATTGCTTGCAAAATTGCAAATTAATGAAAAAATAAAAAATGCTAATCACTTTCTCGACCGATAGCTTTTGTTCCGAACTGAACTAGTACCGTCATATAGTTCAGTTGCTCAATTGATTTGTTCGTTCATTTCGTTTCGTTCGCTCGTTGGACTCCCACTGAAGTGTTCGAAGAGAGTGAGATTCATTAATTTAAAAAATTAGGATATTAAAATTGTTTTAAATATTCATTTTACATGAACTTTCTTTAAAATTAAACAAAAGGACAAGTACACAACATTATTAAACTATTATCACTAATTTTACGTCCAGTTTTTAAGTTTAAAGTTTAAATTATTATTATTAGACATTATGGCAAAATGTAACTACAAAATTTATTTTTTGATTTAAATGTCGCGACCATTTTTAGATCCGGAACGGACGTTTAATTGTGGCGGTCGGGCTCTGTTATGTTCCTAAATATAAACCTGTTAAGAACAACAACAGTTATATTAAAATTTGTGCTGTATTAAGTTTTCTTATTTTCAATTTTTTTCTGATATTTTCCGCTACATGCCACAGTAAATTTGCATAATTTCTATTAATTTTGAAGATTATTTAAGAAACAAATGAGAACACATAAGCACACTGGTGCTGTTAATAACATAACAGAAAACTGTTAAACCTTGTTTTTATGTTTCTTCAAAAATCAGCATGTTTTTTTTATTTTGCGTGTTATTTTTCAAAAGCTGAGCTATGACACTGCCAGAACTCAGCGCAAAAGTGGTGCTAGTTGATATTGAGGGCACCACAACTTCAATTAGTTTTGTGCACGACGTCCTGTTTCCGTATGCTAAGAAAAATGCCGGCAACTATTTGCAGGAAACATGGCAAACGGACGACACAAAGGAAATTGTTAAGGATTTGCAGCAGTCGCCGCAGTTTACAGAATATGTAAAATCTCTGAATTTGTCAGCCTCTGTTGTGGATGAGCAGCTAATCACGGGATTTGTGAGTTATCTTATCGAGAGAGATTTGAAAGTGACGCCGCTGAAAACGCTACAAGGTCTGATCTGGGCCAAGGGTTATGCTGCCGGGGAACTCAAGGGACAGTAAGTTGAACCAAAGCGGAGACTTCAACAATTGACATTCGACTTTACTCTCACATCGCAGTGTCTATGACGATGTGGCTGCTGCATTCCAGACATGGCGCGATGCGGGACTTCTAATCGCGGTCTACTCAAGTGGCAGTGTGGCGGCCCAGAAGCTTATATTCCAGCACAGCATAGCGGGTGACTTGTTGCCACATCTCAGCGCGCACTTTGACACCCACGTGGGGCACAAGCAGCAGACGGAGTCGTACACAAAGATTGCCCAATCTCTGCAAGTGGAGCCACAGCACGTGCTTTTTCTTACAGATGTGCCAGGCGGTTCGTTTGTCTCTCTCTCTTATCTCTAATCAGCTTAAGTACCCTGTGCTTGAAAGGTATAAGGGGTCCATTGGGTTTGTGACAGGCAGAATGAGTCATTTTCGACCCCATAAATTATTTATTCATATTCTTGATCAGCATCAATAGTTAAATCAGAAAAGGCCGCATTCGATCATTATATATCATCGGTCGAAAATTAACCCTAGTAAGAAAAACTTCATTGTTCATCGAAACTCAACGATTAGTATGAAAATCTTTGTTATTTCTTGAGATAAATTAACCAATCTTCAATGTTCTGTAATTGATGGTCTAACCAAATTTGTATAAAATTGTTGTTGTTACTTAAAATAACCAGAACAATTTTACACATTCTGGTCTGTTCCGAATTCCGAAAACGAGTCGATTTGACACAAAACGAGTTGATTGCTGTTCCGAATTCCGAAAATCGACAATAATTGTCGTTTTCAAAACGTGTGCTGTAGAGTCACCGGATTTAAAAGTAAATGCTATTTAAAATTATAAACTGAAAATTATAATAATGTTGAGCATTTTTAGAATCGATTAACATCACTACTTCAAGTTTAAGCAAATGAAATATTTTTTAAAAGAATTTGCTTAAAAGCATCTATAAAATGTTTTATAAAGAACAAAACCGAGCTGTTCTGACTTCCACTTTAATTTCTGTTATCGATACCAACCCTTGCAATTTACAGCTGCTAAAGTTGCTTAATTGAATAACAAAATTTTGAACAACAAAGTTTTACTCTAATTTACCTTCTATCTGCTATATTCAACCTGAAATACTTAAAATGAATTTTCGAAACCGATTTCGAAAAATAAGAACAAGCACATTTCGATCGGAATTGGGAACAGCAAATAAAAAAACTTTCGTTTTCGTTTCCTTTTTACTTTTTGAAAACGTTCGGAATTCGGAACAGGCTTGATTTTGTAAATTGAAAATTGTCTCCAACGATCACAACGATCTTTTGAAATTCAAGACTTTTTGTTTCTTAAAATGACTCAACCAAACTTATAAATTGTGTTAATGGTATTCTCCTATGCAACCTGATCAAACGTAATCGAATTCGAATATACAATATCATCTAGGTTCTGTAGCAGACATAGACTCAGGTTCAAACTTTATAAACATTTTTGTTTTTCAAACGATCGTTTGAAATTTGAATGCAGGATCTTGCAAGGGTATCAAATCTTCGGCTTGTCGAAGTTAGACGTTCCTGTTATATTCGAATCTAAATTTGTTTGTATTTGCAGAGGCCGCTGCTGCCCGCGGTGCTGGAATGCAGAGCATCATCCTGCAGCGACCTGGCAACGCGCCCTTAAGCGAGGAGCAGAAGAGCGACAACATTACAGTCGATGACTTCACGGCTCTACACACGATTAAGCAACCGTCGGAATAAAGCTTCGATTTGGGTAGACAAAGGAATTTACTTGTATTACTTATGGCTAGTTAATCTCTACAGAAATGCCCGATCCACGCTGCACAGATCGTCGCCACTGTCGTGTGGTTCGGGTGTCTGTTCCGTCTGGCGACGCCGCGAGCTGGAGCGCTGCGATTGCCGTGAGCCGGGCTTCAGCTGGGAGCCATAGATCTTGCGAATCTGTTGGAGCTTGCCCTCCGCATCTGTGGCTGCGGTTGGACAGCGACTGTTGCTGCACTTCTTCTTGTGCTGTTTGCTCCGTCGCTGCTGGCTCTCGCAGGTGTGACGCATGCCGTCGCTGCGACAGGTGTGACTGAGCTTGCCCACCTCGGGGCCCCAGTAGGTGGGTCCCTCGAGAAGCAGCGGTGCGGACTTCACACGCTGCTGCATCATCTGCATGTGCAGCTCATACTGACGCTCCTGAAGCGCTTGTTCCGCTTTGCGCGTCGCCAGGCGGATCGACAAAAGCGCCTTATGGGATTCACTAAAAAACAGAGAGTCATCTTATATTAAATGCCCCATGTGATAGGATTCGATTTGTGGCACTTACTTGAGGGATAAGGACTTCCAGGCTGGCGTCTTGCGCACCTCCCAGTCAAACTGCGGCCTGGGATCGTGGTAGGTGCAGTTGTTCTGCAAATCCTTCACCTTTTTCCGTGAGACTTCAGCCCGCAGAGTTGCTGCCAGATTGGGACGTGCCACTGGATGCTGTGGAGATACGCTGGGTGTTCGCTTCGGCAGCTGCTCCAGCTCCAAGATGCTCAGCAGAGAGACGGGCGGCTTCTCCGTCTCCACGGATGACACTTTCACTTTACGTCCGCGTCGCCTGCGGACGCGACTAGAGCCGGAGGCGACGCTGCTGCCACTGCGCTTGGAGGACACCGATGGGGATTTAATATGCAACTTGGGCACCTCATGGCAACCGACACCCACATCCTTGACCGAAAAGTAGTTACTCATTGGCAACAGTGTTGGCTTGCCACTCAAGTCATTGACACTCAAGGATCTACGGAGAATCTCACGTCTGCACTTGGCACGTTCAGCTGTGTGCATGGCAGGCATCTTAACCTTTGGAGTGGGAGCAGGAGTGGGAGTGGAAGTTGGCATTGGTGTTGGTGTCGTCACTTTGGGCATAGTCTGTGTGCCATTGCTGCTGGTGGACTTGGGACGCTCCGCACTGCGCTTGAACTCCAGCTCGAAGCTCTTAAGCGATCGCTTAAAGTCGGCCACCTCAATGGCGAAGTCGTGCTTGAAACTCTTCAGCCGACTCAAGTCGCGCAGACACCTGTCATACTCTTCGCTTAGGCAACTGGAGCTGTGTGTGTCGGGAGCAGGAATTGCCTGATCTGGTAGGACCAAAGGTGGCTTCTTCTTCGCCTTTTTGCTCCTAGCATTACGCTGTTTGGTTTTCAAGGATCCACTGCTTGGAGTAGCACTGCCACAACGCTCCTTTGGCGGCGCTGGAGGCGCAGGCTGAGCCCGGAGCTCTCTGCTTGTGGTGCGCAGGCTTTCCAGCGTTGAGTAGAACTCCGCCTTGTGCAGATGCTTCACCTCGCAGTAATCTTTGAAAGGGAGTTGACAGCTTATTAACATGTCTACATTTATAAATCAATTAATTACCTGGTATGCTGTCGTAGAACTTGGCCAAGCACCGGATGCCTGTCTGGCCAGTCCATGTTGTCGTCCCTGTTGCATCCACGGATTTGGTCCTGGACTCGGTCGCCTTGTTCTGCTTGCCCATGCACAATTTCGGACGATTGTAGACGGGCGCTGGACAATTATTGCACGGATCTATTGGAACTTTAACGCAGGAATTCAAATACGCACGATTCGTATGAGTGCCCATAGCTTCTCCCAATTAAATTGATGAATGCAGGGCGCTTTATCAATACTTTGAAAGCCCTCAATTACGGGGTCACTGTTGCCAGCGGTAACCGCGCGTTCCTACCCCATTGCCATACTCTTTTCAGAGGGTATTTTAATTTTATCGAGTCGATAGAGCCATGAAATTGAATACAATTCAAGACATTTTCATTTATATGTTTTGTTTTCGAAATACCGGTATGATTTCGGCTCACAACAACAATTATTTAAATTGTTAAAAACATTCAAATCTGAAAACAAATATTCAAAAATTAAGATCTTTTTATTGAGATTAATATACACATTAATATATAAATCAAATTTACTTTTGAAAACCAGGATTTCATCTCAATAACATAAATACAATTTATGCTTGACCGAACCAAAATTAATTGTTATGATGATCGATTTCTAAATTATTTGGCGTGGAATAAATTAGGGTTTTCGGTATCGGTATAATATAAAAGTTAATTTTCGGCTACGGTTTGAGTTACGGTTATAAATTTCATTCGGTTTTTACCGGTTAACGGTTACGGTCATGGTTTCTGTTTTAATCCCTGGTTATTTTGTACATAAGTTAATTTTATTTTACAATTTAAATATGAAATATACATTTAAAAAAATGTTAATCTTATATAAAATCAAGAAAAAGGAATCAACGCAAAAACAATTACTTCAAAACAATTACTTGAAAACAAGGCCCTGTTAGAATATCCAGTCTTCAGCTTGCCAAAGAATAAAGTTCTTATTTGTTTTTGACTGTTTCCGTTTTGTGCAGCTCATTCGCTCGGTTACGCACCATGTCCTGGTTTCGGTTGTTACCATTCCTCCTTTGTTGAGCATGGCTTTAAAAACAACGTTTGAATATAACTGTGACAGCCAATTCGTAAAATGTTTCATTCTACCACATTATTATCTAAATATATATTGTTTTTGGGTAGAAAATTAGCATCAGCTTTAAATATCTAATCCAATTTATTAATAGTTTTTTAAATACTCCAATTCTGATACTATCGATATTTTAGTGCTTCTACAATCGATATTTGTGATTTGGCATTTTTGTACCTGCTGCATGTGGTCACACTGAGCACTGCTCAGTCATCGTTTAATTTTGGTCGCTTTGTGTACGCGTTATGTGTGTGCGCGGGTGAAAAATAAATAATACAGAATTTAGAAGCGGCGTAAATTGTCAGCAACAAAGCAATAGCTTCACCTGTGTACGTGTGCAATTGCGTAAAACTCATACATACGGTCATTGACGGAAATTCAACATCATAAACTTTCACAATGAAGCTGTACGCAGCAGCAGCAACAGTTGCGCTTTTGTTGGCCACAATCCAAACAACGCCAGCAGCTGCCGAGGAACAGGAACAGGAGGTAAGTTGTGGTTTTTGTTTATGTTCCACAATGTTTCTTGAACAACAGTTTAACGCTTTTTGAGTGCGAATTCGGCTCATGGATGTGGCTTGTGGCTGGCTGAGTTAACGTTAACATTTACAGAAGTTGTGGTATAGTCGGTCGCTTGCTTGCTTGCAGTGCTAACAAGGCCGACACATAATAAACACTCAATACACGCACAGCATTACGGCTACACACATACTTACACACACACACACACACATGCATGCTTGCGTACGCCATACATATTTACTTTTTGTTTGTCTCCGTCCCCATCATATTAACTGTGCTTAGTCAGCAAAAGAAAATTAGATGCATAAATAAAACGATCCAGTGAAATATATACATGGATAAATATTCATACGAATATTTACATACATACGTAGAATAAATACACACATATATACACATATGAGCTTCCGACGGTATTTACACTTTGTGCTTATCAAATTTGCAAGTCTGTTGTTGTTTTGCTTTGTCTACTTTTTTCCTTTGCTTTGTTTGTTGCGTCGCCATTTTGCCGACAATCAGCTGTTGTATCAGTTTGACCGATAGAACCTATTGATATTACACTCGCTTGTCTTTATATGGTTAATTGCGTATTATTTTTACAGTAAACAGTCCAATAAGAGACCAAGGTAGAATCAAGTTCGTTTGATTTTCAGATCATGGTCTCGATGAAATTATAAGAAGGTGATGTATTCGCACTCTTTCCGTTCGACGACGACAGAGATAGATATAGTACACTTGTTTTGTTTAGTTTTCTTTACTCTTCACTCACTTTTGTTTTGTGAGCTGTCGCCCCGAAAAAGGGGCATGTCAAGCGAGTAAATCACCTTCTTATAGTTTCATCATTGATTATTCTTAATAAAATTTAGCAACAAAAAAAGAGTGATTTTCAAAGCTGTTTTTTTTTTCAGATAACCAAAATTATTCTTCTTGGTTGTCATTATTAATTTAAATAAATTTGTCATTTAACCGATATTAAGTTAATAAAATAAAATTTGTGAAAACGGCTAATTATAAATACAGTAGAACTTCCTAAGACTTTGACTTATGGAATTATTTTCTTAAAGTTTTTTCAAAGAAACTACTATTTGATTCATTTATAAATACATTTCATTGCAAACTTTTCTTGCTATTTTCAACAAAAACAGATTCCAGTTTGTTCAAGACCTGTCGATATTCTCAAAAATTGAGTTTTTCGTTCTTTTGCTGTATCCAGGAGAAGTTCCCGATTGAGATAACATCATAATTAATTTTCGATTTTTTAATATAATAAAAACTGTTTTCGCTAAGACACCATATTTTTCAGCCATTTCAATTTTTTTAGTTCACTTTCGAATTCCTTAACTAGTAAGTTTGAATATTTCTTAAAGCGATAAACATTTTAAACACGTGCTGGTGCCAAGGTAAATAATCTTGCGCTGATGCGCGGACAAATAAGTATGTTACGAACATCTTTCCTATATCAATTTCACAAGCATAAGTAATTTTTGATGCAATATTCTATCATATTGCATCTCCATATGTTAATGTACATATTACATAGACAAACCAGCCGGTAACAAAAGCATAAAACAGAAAAGAAAAAAAATTCAAACTTTATTGGGGACTTCCCGAAAAATTCGACTTAAAGAAGCACGGGCCAATATTATTGTATTTTGCAACAAAAAAAAACCACTAAATTTAATTCGAGTTACTCAATTTAGTTTGAGCTAGGGAAGATTCGAGTTATAGAGGTTTAAGTTATGGAAGTTCGACTGTATTTTACTAACTGTTGTAATAAATATAAATGAAACTGACGAATTTTGTAATTAAATGTTGCCTTAGTCATGCTTTTAACAAACAATGGGAATATACTATAATTATTTGCAAAAACTTTTAACGATTGATGACATCCCATGACTCTCACGTAAATAAATACAAATACACATGTATGCACTTCCACTGAAAAACACCTTTGACTATACAAAACTTATTCAGATTTGAATTAAAACCTGCAAAATTTAAATGAATCAGATGCCAAAAAAGATGTTTTTATTATAGCAATAAGCGAAAACGTGCTTAAAAAAATACTTTTCCGTTTCTGAAAGCATGCAAACAAAATAAACAAATATGAGTTTTCTAGCCGAGAAAGTACACGACTTTGAGATGCCCTATAAATTAATCAAACTCTTGGCCTGTTGTTTAATTTTTATTTTTACACTGCACGATTTGTGAGTTCGTTTAATTTAATTTACATTTTTTAAACAATAACATTTACTAAATCTCTCTTGTTACATTACACTTTTCATGATAAGTTATTCACGCGGTTAGGGTATACAAAAACGTATATGCGACCAACGAATCGGGGGAATATTGTGGGGTCGGTCATAGGAAGAGCAGCGAGCATTTGTAGGCAAGCTTCAGCATTTAAAACGGCAACAACTCGGGGGCAGTAACATCAACATCAACATCAATATCAATTAAAACGCTTGCATTCAGCAGAAAAAACACTTGCTCGTATATCATAAATATATCAACAAATTAAAAAATACTTTTTGTGTTTGCATATTTCATGCCAACTTTGCTTTATTTGGAGCGTCTTAAATAATTAAAGCGATGCTAGCGAAAAAATGAATTTTAATTTAAATCGTGCTTTATATGAATTTCGGCTTAATCAAGTTTACCATATGAGATTGAGATACTCTAGTGTATGTAGCTTGGAAATGTATAATACCAAAGATCATTTAAAGCGTTAAAAGTTGCTTTATTCTGAGACAAACTTGTTTGATATTTGTTTCTATCGCTTTTAAATTTCACGACTTTAATAGACTACTTAAGTATTTTAAATGAAGTAAAGGGTATTTGGGCAATGAAAAAACAAAAACCAAAAAAACTAAAAAAATAAAGAAACAAAAAACTGACAGCGATTTCCATATGCCAACAAAAACACAACGAATCAAGCAATGTATAAAAATATTTACATAAATGAATAAAATGCGGAACTGTGCGAATACACTCATGGATATGTATACGAGTAAATATACATATGTATGTGTATTTACTTGTGTATGATTCCATATTCATTCAAAGACAAAACTTGCTCCCAAAAATTGCAAACTAAATAATAATAAAAATAAAAGGAGGAACCGTTTCATCTTGTTCCGTTTGCCGGAGGCGGTTTTATGACAATCTCATATGAATCTGTTTTTTGTTTCTTTTGCTATTTCCGAAATCACATGCGAATGATTCACAACACACAAAACGATTGTTGAGTTGCCTACAAATTGTCGGCAATTTGAAATCGGATTCGGATTCTACATTTCTCTGACTTTATGCAAATTAGCTGCTGAGATACTCGAAAGAAAGCGTATCGAGTGAATTTCAATCGGATTGTGTGTCAATTGTGCGTTTTCGATCATGATTTGCTCCGTTAATACAAATGCCAATGCCAATGGAAATTACGTTATTGAACCCACTAAATGGTCCAGAACACTAAAGACCCAGAACACACACACTTATACACACTCACACACAAACCCACATCGCACATACAGACAGAGAGAGTACAAATTAGCACCCAGGGGAGTATTGAAGGCAAAGTTTATAATGAGCTTGCCATAGAACCCAGGGCCAAAGCTATTGAAAATAGGTTCTATTAGTCTATATATGCACATGTTGTTGGGTGTGGGTGTGTGTGTGTGTGATTGGAAATTTAAACAGGATATGCCGTGGAAAGGCTCAAGTTGCTCAGAGCCCCTTCTGATTAGCTACATATGTACATGCATATTTGCATACTTACAGGTTGGCAAAGACGATAGGTTGGAGGTTGTAACTTGGATGGTTTGAGCCTCCTCCTAGTGCAGCTGGCGACATAACAATGGGCCCAGCTAATATTATGTGAATTAATTATGGGCGACTGGATAAACCGTGTTCAAAATTATGAATAGCATTATTAATTAGCTGTAATTGTCTTTAA
Source organism: Drosophila subquinaria (assembly GCA_037043405.1). Taxonomy (NCBI): domain Eukaryota; kingdom Metazoa; phylum Arthropoda; class Insecta; order Diptera; family Drosophilidae; genus Drosophila; species Drosophila subquinaria. The sequence continues at coordinate 26,383 of JBAMBL010000564.1, forward strand.
TCGGTAAACAATAAAGAACACATTTCTATTGGAAGTGCAATAAAGCATTAATGCATTTTGAACAAACATAAATAATTAGCAACTTACACATTAATATTAATAAATTGTACTTTTATTTAGACTATGTTCCGGTTTAGAAGTTTACAATTCAAGTTCAATTTTTTTTGGTTCGTTAATCTCAGCTTTAAAATCTTTTCATTGTTTAAAAGCGAACTTGTAGTGTTAGGATGCTGAATAAAAAAAAATAGTATATAAATGAGAGATTTTTCATAATTTTATTAAATTTTTTAACACAAATATTAAGACCAAGAAATGTTGTATTTATTTTTATTATTATCTTCCTAAGACTAACGTCAAATCATTTTGAAATTGTTTCGCAAACTCTTAAGGTATTCAATTCTTACATAGGTACGATGTAAAAAAGCTAGTAAGGCACTCTAAGCATCATTCAAATTTAATAACATAAGAGAACTCTTAAAGCGACTTATAATATAATTAAACTGGCAGGCGTTTCAGTCACCAAGCTGTTTTCTTTATTAAATGTTTATTTTACACAAATCACTGGCTCTTTGAAAACGGGAGTCGTTACATGTAATCCGAGAGCATTGTTTTGCCCTGACCTGACCTAGTGTGTAAACTAACAAAAGTCATTTGAGGCTTTCACGATGTTCTTAACAGTTGCAGTTCCAATGGCTATGCTGAAGCTTGAGTGTTGGATGCTTAAGGAAAGTGGCGATGCCAAGGTAAATAAGGTCATTAAAAGACCCTAAACACGCGCCCATCAGCACTTACGACCGCGACTTGGTAACTTGGCAACGTGGCAGCTTGGCAACGTGGCAACGTGGCAACGTGGCTAACAATGACCTTGAGTCAACAAAGCTATTTACACAACACTCTGACTCGGATTCAGATTCAGACCTCCCCGGGCGTTGAAACTATTGCTGAGAGCGCACAGCAGGTAGATGTTGACACTTTTTGGGTAATACCGGTTTAAAATATTTATTTTTATGTGGCTGGGGGGAGTGACTAGGCGTAGGGGTGGGGGGTATGTTGGGAATGAAGGTGACAATAAACGAATTTCAAAATGTTAATAAGCCGTAGACTTTTGGCATCTCGCAAAGTTGTTTAGTTATTTATACGCTGGCAAAATGTTTTAATTAAAGCTTAATTAAAAACAACAATTTACACCAAATTGGCAATTTGCAATTTGCGCTCTGAGGCTTCCACTCAGCGCGTTTCGTTGACTGATGTTGTTATTTGCGTCAATGCAATTAAACTTTTTCAACATTGCATCAGTTAATACCCCAGTGCACCCCTCAGTCAATCCCCCTCTCTGCCCCCTCCCCTTGCCATCCCCCAATGAAATGTTTATGCACAAAAGCCTGTTTACACTGAGCGGCAGCTAGTTGCAGCACAATCCGCGGAGGCAACATTCGCGGTGGCAGCAACATCAACGGAACTTTGGCATCAGCTGACAGATGCGAAAAGTTTCTGTAAGAGCCAAAAATATACTTAACAAGTTCAAATTATACCCTGTATTTAAATGAACACATCTAGAGTTGTAAAATAGTTAATAGCTAATATAATATGAACTTTTTTATTAATTCATTTTCATTTGTTTGTTGTTGTATTTGGAAAAACTTCAGAACCATTTTTAAGACTGACTTTCAGCACTAAAGAGTATATCTCTTTGTCACATAACAGTTGAGTAGACCACTTCCGTTTTATACTTGTTTTAATACTTTTTGTCCTAACTGACTGACTCACTGACAGAGAATCAACGTATAGGTCAAACGGTTAAAGCTAGAAAGCTGAAAGTTTCACACAACATAGCTGAGACAATTTTATCGTGCAAAAAAACGGCGTTCTGCGAAATTCGATCTGTAAGCAAATTCGGTCAAAGTTCAGGGAATTTATTTGTATGGAAGGCTTTTTTGTTTCTTAAGATATCCCAACCAAACTCACAGATTGTGTAATCGGATTACTATATTGTATTATATGGCTGTCATAGAAACAGTCGGATGCAAATTAACCTTTAGTATGAAACTTACAAATTAGCTCTTCTTGTCAAATCTCGACTATTCTGTTTAATCTAGCTTTGGCTTTATTATCCGTCAAATCACAAAATCTGACTTTTAGCCAAAGTACAATTGCAGGGAAAAAATTATTAAAACAGCGGACAATTAAATGTTTCCGGTGTTTTACAAATAATGTTATAAAAATTAGTTGTTCAGTAAAATCTTGATAAATCGGACAAATAAAGACCAGCCTTTTAAGTCTGCGAGCGAATCGTGCACGGGCGGAGCCCCCTAGTATAACGTATGCGGAATGAAATACGAACAACTGTTGTAATACAAATAAAAAATGTATTTTAAGTCCGACCAACTTAAATTGTTCATATGTTTTTTATTAGACTATAAGCTATTTTTTCATAAAATATTCATGATCATAGCGATCAGCCTTCTTTATATTTTCGGGTACCTTGCGCATAGCCTCCTGAATTCCCTTTGTACCCATTTTAGCAAGGTCTCTTTTGATTTTTAATATCAAACAGTCGATGTTTCTTGGCTTATATTCCTTACTCTAAACATTTATTTTCAAATTTTACCAAAACTTTTCCATGGGCTTTAACTGAGGCACATTTGGAGGGTTTTGCAGCTTAGGCAGGCAACTCAGTGATTAAGTGGTCAAGAGCCTTTAGAGTTGTTCTAGCATAATGAGCAGATGCTAAGTCGGGAAAAACACCGTATTATCATTCGCATAATACTTATCAATAAATTTTTTAAGCGCAGGAAGAAAATTGTCCTTGTAATTTTGCGAAGCCCATAGCAGAAAAGTAATAAAAAATTTAATTTTTTGGCTAAGATGGGTTATTTGCCCAAATATGTGCAAATAAATGTTTGGCGCTCTGCTGTGCTCAGAGACATTACCGCGACTGTGCATTATCTAGAAAGCTAATTTTTGTTGTTATGCATGCTAAAAGAGTACCCTTAATTTTAGTGAGTTCTGTTTGCGCTGTCGATTATGGGAACTTATTGAGAACACGTTCAATTTTGTTCGTATTTCATTCCGCATACGTTAGTATAAAGTATTAATTCCTAAGCTCTTTTTATGTAATGATCATTTATAAGTTTTATACTTAGAACCCATTTGCTTATTGTTACTTTCATAATACTTACATACTTTCATAAATAAGGGCAATCTATTCAAAATTTACTATGAAAAAGAAAATTATCCAACGAATAATTAACAGATTAACATAATTTGGTTGCATTTTTAAATTGGAATTATAAATGTTTATTTTAAATGTATTTAACAGCACATTTTGAGAACCAGATCGAAAACAACTGCAATTTATGGAAGCTAATTGCTAAAATTAGTTTACCAAAATAACGCAATTACTTTTGCTTTAGCCAATTAATTAAGCTTAATTAAAGATACAACTTTTACGCATGTGTAATAAACAGTGTGTATAAATGGTTAAAATGAAAACTGTTTATGCTTCTTGATAACCACTGAGACAGGATATTGTGCTTGGTATCAGAAACTAATGCGCTTTTACGTCAGACAAGTGCATTAACTATGATGATGATGAAAACTTAAGCCCGGCTGGATGTGGCGTGAAGTTGGCTGCGCTTTTTGCATTAAGTTGCCAGGGTGACCAAAACAGAGTTGCCAGCGTAACATGGCAATCTCAGAAGCCATCATCTCATACTGTTATCGTATGCTAACTTTGGCGTGTTTCACTGTATTGCTTAAAGTACCATAAAGTTTAATTGAAAAACAAGCTGCAAACAAGCTGCAGGAGCAGCAACAAAAATCCAACAATGCCAAGACCGAATAAAACCCACCCCCAACCCCTGCCCACCTCTAACCCCCTCAGCATTGCACCCACACAGCATAATCAGCTCAAACATCGGCCAGGCGTCAACATAGTTGGCGTTGACTCCCAGGCCAGAGCTGCTGGCTGCTGACTGATGCTGTCGCTGCTTCTGCTGCTGCTGGCGTCGCCGTCGCTGCTGCTGCTGCTGCTGCTACTGGCGTTAACTGCCTCAATGACGCAATCGCTGTCAAAAGTTTTTATGCATTTTTCGGCTTTTTGTCACGAGGCAGACACAAACGTCAACGGCAATGAGGATGAACGACCGAAACGTCAACGGGCTGGAGGCTGAAGGCTGGAGTCTTCCCCTGAATCTCAGCTCTGTCTCTCATGCCCTCTCACTCTGTCTCGCCCTCCCTCGGCATTTCTTTGGTGCAGTTGTTTTTGTCAGTCAGTCAGTCAGTTGGACTTTTGTGCTTTTGATTTTTAAATTATTCAGCGTCTGGCTGGGTCTGTTTGCCGTCTGCTTGCAACATTTTGCGGCTCATCATTTATCGATGAGTTTTGTTGCAATCCACAAACCGGTTCACTGCGGTGCAATGAAATGCGGTGAGGTGCGTTTGCTACTCAGTGGTGCAATGCGGTTTGTTTCAGTTTGCATCGGCGGTTAATTAGTTTTTGTGTGACCTGCCGCAAACTCAACGAGGCGTTGCCACACTGATTGACTTGATTGGCCAAATGTCCTCCTCTTTACAATTCTCTCTCTCTTTATTTCGTCTCTCTCTCTCTCTCTTTCTTACTTTAGTATCCCGGGGAGGCAATGTAATTGCAATTATGCTGAGTTCATTAGGCCGCACAGGGAGTGGACTGCAGCTGTTGCAATTGCAACCATTTGGATGCAACCTCAATTAATGCTGTCAACAGCACTTTAAATTTCATTTTTCACTTTGCTCGATCGATTTTTACCCGCTTTACTTGATTTTTTTTTGCTTCACACAGGGCAAATCTGAATGCATCGTAATTGTATACGAGTGAATGACCAAAATATAATTATTTTGCTTCAACAAGTCCATCAACTCTTTTAAAATTGATATCAATTCATTTTTAATTATTTGTTGAGTTTCCCAGGCGTTCAAAAGAAGAGAGTACATTTTAATTCACCACTTGCAAAGATCCTTTTCTCACCACGATCAACTGCAGTGAAACAGGTGAACGAAATGAATCAACAAAGAACAACTGAACGATTGCGTTCACAAACGCTAAACAGTTGCGAGTTAATGCAAAATTAAAAGCAATTCAATCAGCAAAATAGATTGGTTTTTTTTGTAATTTGTTATAAATACAAAGATAATTTATTTTATAGATAAGAAATTAAAACTGTAAGCTTAGCTTGTTCCATGCTTCGGGCAATGGTGTTGGTACAACCAAAATCACACACACAGACACACACACTTACATAAACTGTTACATAATTTCATTATCTGCGTTCATTTACCCCACATTCCCAGAACTACATGGCTTTGCTGTATTCCACACTAATCCCCATGCTCCAAAAACTATGTATGCAGTATATCTTTGTCAAGCCAACTTTATTAGTGTGTGTTTCCTCCTTATACATATATGTGTTTTGCTTTCTGTTTTTGTCTTTCTTTGTAACACACACACACAAACACTACCCAAATGAATACACACATAGAACACAGACAGCGCGCCAGAGAATAAAGATGAGGCGATCAGCGAGCCTCCCATTAAGCTGGTCCATGTGCTGAATCCCGGAGAGCGAGAGTATCTATCGCCGAATTTGATTGGCGTACAGAATATTGCGATGACGTTTTTACCGCTATCGATGAACTTTGTCAATATCATCGATGCCTATCGTGAAATTGTGAATGGGGTGCAGTATGAGATTCTATTGAATGCAGTCGATACGAAGGCCAAGGATGCGGATACAATTTGTCGACTGGTTATACTCGAGAAGCCCTGGCAGACCACACAGTGGGGCGACAAGCATCGCGAACTGGTCAACTCCAACTGCAGCGATGTGGCCGACAATGCCCTGTCCCCCGAATCCGAGGAACGCTCCAAGGCCCTGAATGACAAATATGTGAGTAACAGCATTTTCAATGGTGGGCGACGGAACGAATTGAGCGACAGTGAAATGGCTCGACTAGAATCACAAATATTGACAACGGTTCCGAACGGCAAACGAAGGGTCAGCAGCATCTCCTCTAGTCCCTCTGGTACATCCATCTCCACCACCACAACGATATCCAGCGCTGTCCCACAAGCTGAGCCAACTAATGAGCCCACAACGTCAATTAGCGTTGATGAGGCAGCCACTGTTCCTTTTGAGAGCGACATTGTCGATGGCACCACGCCCACGCCCACTCCTCCGTCTCCGTCCACGCCCACGTCCTCGTCCCCATCCACGTTGCCCACAGCGGAGCTCAACGATAATGAGAAACGCTGGTTAGATGATTTCCTATCGGTGGGTGCGTACAATTTCGAAAAGACCATCGAACAGCAGCGCTTGGAGTTGAAGCAACAGCAACAACAGCAGCAGGAACAGGAGCAGGAACAGGAGCAGGAGAAGCAGCAACAGGAGGAGCAGGAGCAGGTGCAGGACCATGAAGAGGCTTCATCATCTTAATCATCATGAATATAAATATTATTATCATCCCCCAAACATATACAAACACACTATCTTTCACCCTATATCCCCCTCTCTCTCTCTGTCACTCACTCATCGACACTCATACATACTTACACTCACCCAGTTGATGTCCTATATATACATACATATATATACTGCTATATATACTTACAAATACTCGTAAAGTAAATGCCAACAATAAAAAGAAAATGTTATTTAATTGAATTTATTTAAGCTTCTCGTTTTTCTCACCTCACCTCAATGCGATGCCACCAGCGCCACCTGAGTCCTTGTGGTGGGCGTGGCTATGGCAGTCAACCCCTCAAACCGCCCCCCTTTCGCCTCGCTGCTGTCCCCGCAGCACTTATTTCAGCTTAATAATCAAATGAGTTTCCGCTTTCAAATTACGGCCGCAATCTGTTTAACCCGGCCTCAACCTCCCCCTCCCCTCCCCTCCCCTCAACAGACACCTATCTATATGTATATATGTATATATATGTATGTATGTACATATGCGCATATCTTAGGGGGCCACCTCAAGTGCCGTTATGGGAGCAAGTGTGTGTAAAGTGTGTGTGAGTGTGTGCGCCTGGGGTGACGACACACACAGTACGCTGTAAAAGTACTCTCATTATCCTTGATGCTCTACTTTTGACACTAACACCCAACTGACGCAGTGCCCCACGTGCACAGTGTCCACGATAAGTCACAGGATATCCACATATATGTAGTTAGCAGTCTAAAGCCAAGAAAGCCAACAAAAACAGTTAAATACCTCCTTCGAAAGTTAAAGACTTAAGTTGAGCAGTATTGTTGATAATCCATTAAAAGTTGCTTTGCAGAGAAAAACTTTTATTCCTGCCCTCGCTGGAGCTGCATACGATTTTTTTAACGCACATCAACGCCAAGATCGAAAACAAAAACAATTTGCTAATAGAATAAACCTAACGGTTTTTTCTATATTCTCAACTGCCTGAAAAGCAGAGAAAAACAATTAAAAAATAAACAATTTACTTTTTAAACTGCCGTTATATAAAAATGTATCTAAATAACAATATTCAAAGCGAGGAATGCAAAGAAAAAATTAAACTAAAAGAAAATGAAATTTTATTAAACATATTTTGCATCGCTGAGAAAGGAATTTATTCTCATTTAATTTAAGTCGACAAAATGCAGAATTTAGTTATTGCTTATAATAGCCGAGACGCTTAAATGAACGAGCGCTTAAGGGGGGAAACCAGTTTGGATGCTTCAAAAATCGATTTTTTTTGTTGCATAAATTGTTAGTACAACTATTCAAGAATATGTTGTTTAAGTTTCAAAACGAAGTTAAAATTAGTTCCGATGATATGGGCACTAAGGTAAACACCGGTCGATGCAGAAAAGACTTTTTAACTTGCGGGAATCCTAGCTCGAAAAGGTTTTGACGAATAGATCTGAAAATTTGAATAAATATTCTTTTTTCAAGTACGAAAAATATGAACCACACTCTGGAATGATATTAAAAAGTAAAATCTATTTTTTAATGTAAGAAAAGTGAAAAAAATTATATGAAAACTTGACATTTTGTTTAAACAACTCCACAACATTAAATTTTTAACTCTTTTGACCAGAATTTGTTTCATAATCCTAGAAAATATTTCTGATTTCTGATCAAAACTTTGACCTCCAGGTATCGCGAAAGCAGTCAACCTTGATTTCGATTGTCAATGGACACCAGCCTCTAACTTCACTACTTCCGGCGGAAAAAGCATTCAAAAATTTCAAAGTGTAGTTCAAAATTGGAATAAGCTATCCTCCAAGCTTAGCCGAGTTCTAATTATTCTTTCTCAGTTATAAAAAAATCAAAAAAAGCACACGAATTTCGGTCTACTAAACAGGTTTCCCCCTTAATCAGTTTTGAAATAAGCTTTTTTTCATTATATAAGAATTTTTGTTTTTAGAAAAAGTTTTCATTTTTTGATCATCCAGTCATTAAAAGACTATTTTATTTTAGCTATTTTATTTTAAGATTTATACAAAATGTAAACACTCTTTCATTATATTTGATTTAGTGAATAACAGAAAATCAAAGTTAAATACATTAACTCATATATCGACCAATTGTAGGTTATTATTCCAGTCGGTGCGTTCCATCATTAACGACAAATTATCCTGTCTGTAATAATGAATTTACATACGAACAAAATTTAATTTAATTATCCGCACAACCGAAGGCAACCGTACAGATATCTCTACCCTTTTGGGCATAAAGAGTTACGCATGATAACCTGATTATATTATAGCTATAGATACAGGTTCTGAATTGCATAAATCTCATTTGAAACGAGGCCAAACCGAACTGTCGACCATTGCGTTCGACCATGTGAAATTTATTGAATTGATTTGAACTTCTAATCCTCTGTAGTTCTGTAAATGATATCGAGTGTTAAGCACTCCGTTCGACTGTCAACACATCGAAATGCATTTTACGGTCCATTTCCTGTTGAAAACAAAACCAACAACGGACAGTGTCTCGTTTTGCCCGCCAAAGCATTATTTACGTTTTAATTTTTATTGAAATACACACACGCACACACACAAAGAGGGAGGTGGATGGGAGTTGGGTTGTGTGTGAGTTTGATGGGATCAGAATCCAAAAACATGACGCTTAATGAATTCATGTCGCGGCAGGTCAGACGGAAACAGAAGCCGCAGTTCGATCCCCAGTTCGGGTCGTTCCTCTATTTTAATTATACACACGTCGTTGCCATTACATTTCATTTCGTATTGTTGTCATTGCATTCTCCACCTGCTCCATTGAAATAACCATCACCTGCAATGCCTCCTGCCTCCTGGCTGCTGTTTGCTGGTTCCTGACTCCTGGGCCACCTGCCAGTCACGTCAATTACACACGCCCACACAGTGGTAGATGGTTGAGCCGGCCATTTAAGCCATCTCCTCGGCTTGCCAATAGCCACATCACACATACACGCACACCCCCAACAATCTAGCGATGCCAAAAGGGCTACGAATTTTGCAGGCCAAAATGTTTGGTTTAATTGGTTTTGGGGCACATTGGTGAAGCATTCAATGGGCTTGGTTTATATGCCACATGTTCGAGTTTGTGTCTCTTCCTTCTTTATTTTTTGTTTTTGGAAATGTTATTGTTGTGCCTTGCTGATTGCCAACATTTGGCTAAGTGGATTGGTTTTCTATAGATCACTGTTCAAGACTTAAAACGGAAACCAGTTTAGAAGGCCGAAATACGAGTGTTTTTTGTGTTTTTTTTTTTTAATTGAGAAAGAATAATTAGAATATTATATTTAGTTTAAACTCGGAGGATAGTTTAGTGCTTATTTGAACTACGCATTAAAATTTTTTCGAAGCCAATCTCCGGCCAAAATAGCTGAAAATTTAATGTCTTGGAGCTGTTTGACATTTTGATGTTTTCGTATAATTTTATTCACTTGTCTTACATTAAAAAATATATTTTTCCTTATAATATCATTCCAGAGTGTATTTCATAATTTTTCGTACTTGAATAAAGAAGATTCACACAAATTTTCAGATCGATTCGTCAAAAACTTTTCGAGCTAAGATTCCCGAAAGTCGTTTTTTTATCTTAACCATCTTAACTGGTTTTACCCCTTAACTCGTAGTTAAGCTAGCAGGCTGTGCCTACAACTGCTTAGTTTTCAAATTCATTAATATTTCCTTACTCTAGCAGTTAACAATATCTAAAAAATCAACTATATATTTTTACATTTTCTCTTTTTTGTTATTCTCACGTTAATTGTTCATGTGTCAAGCGAATCCCAATTCCAAATCTATATAACTTCATAGATAGTCCAATTCACTTAAAATTTCACAGTATTCAAGCTGCGATACCCATTCGAATAATAGATAAAAATGAAGCCTTCTTCGCTGTTGCGTCTACGCAACATTTGGATCATGTCCTGTTGGCTGCGCAATGAGGCAGTTGCCGCCGCTGCGATGGTGGTGCGACGTCGAGACAACAACGTGCAGCAAGCCGATCATGGCCAGAAGCACGAGTTACAGGCCGGCCAAGTGGGCGTCGATTCCCAGGGAAAGCTGCGCGTCGTTCGTGTAATGGACGATTACATTATACCAGCCGAGTGCGGTTTCTAGAAGAGAATCAATCTACCAAGTCATTCAAAATTGTTGTCGTTTTTACTAAATATACTTACCTCAAAGCAAGACCAATTGTTAAGGGACTTTGTGCGACTGATCTACATGCGAATATAAAATTGGAATATGCTTTAACATCTTATGTGAATTAAACAAAAATATTAGTTAAATGTACTCAAATGTTTAGCGGACGGTTATAAATGAAATACGTTTTTATAAACATCTTATGTAAATTAAATAAAAAAAACTAATTAGACGTACTCAAATGTTTAACTAAAGACGAATAAAATGAAATCAATTATAATTAGCATTACATTCTTATAGGAATAGAATATAATAGAGAAATAAGTTTAAACCAGCAATTAAAACCGTTACTGTTAACCGGTATTAACCGACTAAAATTGGTAACGATAACTGATACCGCAACCGAAACAATTTTTTTATTATATCTAAACCAAAAACCAAAATTATTCAAATCAAAATACCAGTTTAGTAACCGTTTAGTAACCGATTAATGTTCATGTTTTGGTTCAATCAATTGATGCAAAAAGTTTCTTTAAACAATTTAAATAGTAACTGCAAAAAAAAATTTTCAAATATCTCTTTGCTAATATTTTTTATAATTTTTTGAAAATGGCGAAAAAGGCACTTTTTGCATGAAAATGAGGAAAAAGAGCCTTTTTCGCTATTTTAAAAAAATTATAAAAAAAATACTAGCAAAGAGATATTTGAAAAATTTTTTTTGCATCAAAACATTTAGTTTTAAAAATTCGAGAAAAAAAGTTGACGTTTACAAATATTCGAAAATTTCAATGGGTACTTAATGGGTTAAGGAAAGTACTACATCATTCGAAAGACCTTTCCATTGATACCAAACTTTCCATGAAGTAAGCTCACAATTTGGCTAGAACTAACTTTAAAGGGTGCCAAAATACTTTTGGCCACCGCTGTATGTATATACCGGTATTTCAAAACCGAAACATGCAAACAACCAGTAACCGTCACGAAACCGATGTCCCAAGATTTTGCGTAACCGATAACCGAAATCCAAAAGTCTAACTTTACCGAAACCGTATTTAATACCGATATTCGTTTCGGTTTAATACCCTGGTTTAATTGATTTTCACAAATAATTTAAATAATGAAAATGATGTAATAAACAATATCATCTTATGGGGATTAAACCAAATAAATTATTTTAAAATGCATTCATCTCTTGAGATCGGACATACTAAATGTTATAGGTTCTTATAAACATTTACAATAACATCTTATAGCATTTATACCAAACAAGTTGTTTAAAATGCATAAATGTTTCACTGATGACAAATATAAATAGAATACGTTTTAATAAACAATCTAATTATAAGGAAATTAATGAAATTAATATGATTAAAATTATAAAAAGCGAAACGATGTAGTGAGCAGTCAATTCATATGGGACATTATTATACTAATAAATTAAGCAACAAATAAATGTTTTAAAATAATTAATTTTGATCAATTTCTTATTTTGCAGTTGTCCCGCAGCAGACGAGGAGCCAACGATGTGCCCTTGGGCGGCACGAAGCCCTTCGATGAGAAGCAGGCGGAGGAGCAGCTGCAGACCACGCTGGACAAGCTCACAGCTGGCGAGGGACCACACTACAGGTGAACTACACTACACACTCATGACAATTATAGATTTAACTCGATATTGGTTTTAGAATTGTCAAAGTCTACTCGGCATCGCGTCAGATTGTGTCGGGCACATTGACGCGCATCGATGCGGATCTCATTGATGGCGGCGACGAGCAGCACCGCTGCATTGTGGAGATCTGGGCGAAGCCGTGGATAACGAATGGCCATGAGGTTACCTTCAAGTGCCGCAACCGTCCGGCGATCACTGCACGCCACAGTCGCTCCGTGGAGTGGGCTGAGAAGAAGACGCACAAGAAGCACAATCATCGTTCGCTCAACAAGATCGATCACTTGTTCCACAAGTTTCAGATCAAATACAAGCGCCGTTATGCCAACAGCGTTGAGCACCAGATGCGTCTGCGCATCTTCCGACAGAATCTGCGCACCATCGAGGAGCTGAACTCCAATGAGCGGGGCAGTGCCAAGTACGGCATCACCGAATTCGCCGACATGACCAGCACGGAGTACAAACAGCGTGCGGGACTCTGGCAGCGCAGTGAGGATAAGCCAACGGGTGGTGCACCTGCCGTGGTGCCTGCCTATGCCGGCCAGCTGCCCAAGGAATTCGATTGGCGCCAGAAGAATGCCGTCACACATGTGAAGAATCAGGGAAGCTGCGGCTCCTGTTGGGCCTTCAGTGTTACGGGCAACATCGAGGGCTTGTATGCCATCAGAACGGGCGATCTGCAGGAGTTCTCCGAGCAGGAGCTTCTCGATTGCGATTCCAAGGACAGTGCCTGCAATGGTGGACTCATGGATAATGCTTACAAGTAAGTACTTGAATGAGGCATCGATTAGCATCGAATTGAAAAAAATCGACACTTTAATTTTAGAGCATTTTTGTTGGCTCAATTTAATTATAAAAAAAAGTAGTTTTATTTTCTCAATGGTTTCTAAATGTTCCTAATTTTTTAAGCCGTTTATTTTAATTGAAAAATATTAAACTTTCTTAGACATTTAACTTGGGAATATAATATAATTATGAAATGGAAGCCTCAGATAATGAATCAATATTAAAAACAATATGCAATTTTTTTTATATATTTTTTCCAAATCGAACTATCTTAGAGTCTTAGACTAAGGACCTAAAGGTCTTTTCAAACATTTTCTAACCACAAAAAATGCAGAGCTAATTAAAATTTCTTTAACAGAGCCATCGAGGACATTGGCGGTCTGGAATACGAATCAGAGTATCCGTATGAGGCCAAGAAGATGGCGTGCCATTTCAACAAGACCATGGCACATGCCCAAGTCAGCGGATTCGTTGATCTGCCCAAGGGCAATGAGACGGCCATGCAGGAATGGTTACTCAGCAATGGACCAATTTCAATTGGTGCGTAATTATTTGCCTTAAATTATTTACATATTTAAAGACTATAATCGATCTTTTGTCAATAGGCATCAATGCCAATGCCATGCAGTTCTATCGTGGCGGCGTCTCACATCCCTGGTCCCCGTTGTGCTCCAAAAAGAATCTCGATCATGGTGTTCTGGTTGTCGGCTATGGAGTTTCCGATTATCCCAACTTCCACAAGACGCTGCCCTATTGGATTGTGAAGAACTCTTGGGGACCGCGCTGGGGCGAACAGGGCTATTACCGTGTCTATCGTGGAGACAATACGTGCGGCGTTAGCGAGATGGCCACATCAGCGGTGTTGGCCTAAACACATTCGCGAGTCGTGCAACCAACCAACCAATCTATATATAAATATTATGTATCTATGTTAATGTTTGACAGCACAAAATAATTCATGCTTGTAATTTGTGTGTGTGCGTGTGTATTATTTAAGTTCAAATGACACGACGATAACGTTAAGTTAAAGAAGGGAACTATTGTTCCGTGATCTGAGTACGAGTACGAGTCCGAGTGCCACAACAACGTAATGTAATCATCTCATGTACACCCTGTAATCCATTAGCAGCATCATACAGAACACAGTACTATATATAAACAGCGCAGCATATATTAAAATTAATATTAATAAATTGTAAAGAGACAACATTCAAGTATCAAATTTAAAAGGATTGTTTGATATTTAAAATATGGATAAACGGGATAAAGACGGGAGGAATAAATGAATCTAATGTGGAGTTTGTATACTAGTAAATTTGATGTAATCAATATACATATTTTGAAATTTTCATATTAAGGTCTATTATCAGACATGATTTTAAATATAACACTGTGCAAGTCGAAAAAAAGACATGACCAAACTCAACGATTTCCCCCTATTTCGGATCCTACGAATCGAACTGCATCATTAGTTTTTTGAGTTACAATGATGGTTTCATTCAAAATTAATTCGCGAAGTTTTTGACCAAGTTTTTTAGGATATAGGATATTCTTTTTCGGTCTCTAACAAGTTTTGGTAACATACCAAGCCTCTAAATGGTAGTTTTGGTGGTGTTTTGGGTCAATATGTCAACAAAACCAAATTTTGACCACTTGTTTTTTAAGACTTTTCGTTCATATTGTCCTGCAATCTAATTTTTCTATCTGATACATATACCAAAATGAAGATCCTGTTATTCCAAGTAGCTTTAGCCAAAAAATCATGGTGAAAAAATTCTCGATTAAAAAATATACAGGTACCCAAATTTTTTTTTCACAATATCTTTAAATCAACACTAAATTTGAAGACTTGAATTACAATAGCTGTTATAGTAAAAGAAAGAGTGCACCTATTATTTTGTCCATGAGTGTAAATCAACTCATAATTTGAAACTATTGAAAATTAGTTGAAAATTTTTGAGTTTTTGTAAAAATCAACATTTTCACCTTTGTCCTCGATTGAACAAAAAAAATATTTTCTATGGTTATTTGGGACGCTGAATCCAAAACTGCACCTGGTTTTTTTCTATCAGCTCGACTTTTCCCTTGTGTAATACTAAAAGTTTCAAAGAAATCATTTTTATAATGTGGAACTTAGAAATTAGTTTCTGAGTATTTGTATCTTTTTGTTTTAATATTTATTATTTAAATTATTTCAGCATCTCTAGACGATCTTAGTAGTTCTCATATTCGCTTAACTTGATCAGCAAGAGTCGAAGTTTTCTGGCTTCCAGCCCAATGGTGAGTGGCTCGCTGGGAATCCGATCCGTGGCCGCGTAGATATTTGCCGGAGTGAACAAGCCGTAGGCTTCGCAGGATTTCAAAAAGTTGAGCACCTCCTGGATAGCCGGATATGGCAAGATGATGTTCTGCTTGGCCATGCCGGTAAGCAGACCGAGCATGCAGCGCTTCACATGCAGCCAGGTGTCCGCATAGAGACGCGCTCCTGATCCACCCTCGAGGGCGTGGGCGATGCGGGAGAGTCCAAACTCATAGTTGGACTTGGCGCAGTATAAGGTGCCCACCACGAGATTGACAATGCACAGATGATGATACTGTTTGCCCTGGTTACCCTTCAGCTCCTCGGCGTTTTCCACTTTGCGCATGAGCTCCTCGGCCTCCTCGTTCTGAAAGGTCATGATGTAGGAGACGCATAGATTGGCCAGCACCGCAGCTGAAACTGACATGATCTAAAGGCAAATAGAATTTAATTAACTATCTAAAGTTTTCTTCAAAATTAAAGAATTTCACCCACATCATCTGAGTGCTGGCGAACAATGGGTTCATAGAAGGCAGCCGCCTCCTTGTACTTGTCCTGCATGAAGAGCACGTGACCCGCATTGAGCCGCCACACGGAGCAAATGGCATTCTCGGAACAGAACTCGGCGCTGGACCGAAACTCACGCTCGGCGCCCAAGAAATCATCCTCCCTCCAAGAGATCCAGGCGCGTGCCATCACCACGGGCAGATATCTAAGGATCAAACAAATTAAAAAGAAAAATTAAATTCGGTAAGCTGAAAATTTGGTATTCTTGAAGATTAAGATATAATTCTATTTGTCGAACTACGTTTTTTACGTTTTTAATCTGAATTATTTATAATTTATATACAGTCTAAATTTCACCTTATCATTTTTGGTCTGATTGAATTTTTTCCTTGGGTTTCCCCACACACAATCTAAACTTGAGCTTCTAATAATTTGTTTAGACCTCGTACTTAAGAAAAATACAGAGGTCTATTAACTTTAACTGTTCAATTTATTCTAATTTGTCTCAATTTAAATAATTGTTAATTAATATCAACTTTATAAATAATTTATAATCGTTAAAGCACCAAATTTTTAATTTTAAATTTCATTCTTAGTTTTGATTTTTATGTTGAGATCTAAATTTCATGAAATATTTTTTATCTTTTTTCAAACATAATAAATATCAGGAACCGTAACGATTAAAATTTTTAAAATATAAATTGCTAAAAAAAAATGTTTTTTCATATTTTCTAAACTAGCGAAAAAGGCTCGCTAAAAACTCATCACAAAATTGGATATCATTTAATAATTTTTAGAAACCGATTCATTCATAACGGTTAACTTTCGCTATGTTCCATCCCAGAAATTTTATTTTGATTCATTTTTGTAGCACCATGTTACCAGCATACTGATTTTATAACTACTTACAGTTCCAGTGTCTGTTCGTAATCCTTGAGAGCATCCCGCAGTGCCTGCTGCTCGCTGGTTGCTCTCACCTCCTGGACACGCGCTGCGAGGCTGCGCAATTTGCCGGACAAGCTGGAGGCGAGAGTTCCCAGTTTCTTTTCGGCCAACTCGCCGCTGGTTTGGGCTGTAATCAGTGCATCTAGCAGCTCGTAGAGATACTGCGACAGATACTTGTAGGTGAGGTCCGTGTGCTCCGCCAGAATGTCGGCGGCGGTCTCGTAGAGCTCATGCTTGCAGCAGGTGAGCAAAATGTTGGAGAAGGTCTCCTTGGGGCAGGCCGGAGCACCCAGTTGCAGGAGGAAGGCCAACTTGCGCAGACCGGCCACAGGTCCTTGGGCATCCGTCAACGCCATGTTGTGCAATGTGACGGGATCGAGTTCACTTTCCGCCCGAGGCGGAAGATCGAGTAAGGCATCCCGTGCTGCCTCCACATTGCCATCCTGATACTCCAGAGCCGCCTTGAGGTTGAGTGCCTGTGTAATGCCAGATAGGGCCATGGTAATGGGATTGCCAACACTCCGAGCACTGCCGTCCGTGTCCACTTGGGCGCCAATGCCCAACTCTGGATGATTGCGCATGCCATGCTCCACAATCTCCGAGGTGCAGTCCAGCGCCTGTGCCCGCTGCTTGCGCTGAAAGTGCGCCAATGCCGCATTGTAGGCCACCAATGGGTTAAAGCCGCCAACCTGCAGAGCCGTTTGGAAACGCTGCACCGCCGCCTCGTGCTGATCCGCCTGGAAGAGCAGGCATCCCTCATCATTCAGTGTCTCCGCTGTGCCGCCGGCCCGCTGATTCAACAGACTCTGAGCTCCCGCGTAATCCTCACTGGAGTAGAGTATGGCACTCTGCAGTTGCAGGCACTGTTCCCGCAGCTCCAACTCCTTGTCGCCAATCTGTTTCAGGACAGGCAACGCCTCCGTAAAGATCCCAGCCTGGTAGAGCGACTGTGCGTAGTAGAATCTACAATATATATATGTATACATCAATGGTCACAGTAATAAGGTCAACAAGTCTTAATAAAGTCATAATCTGAACAAGCTAGAAACAATATACACTAGAGTGCATCGAATTGTATGGGCCCGAAAAAATGAAAAAATGGTAACCCATTTTCGTAATCTGTGGTCAATTCTAAGATGTTTTCACGAAGAAACCATAGTTCTAAAATGAATTCCTGGTCCGCGCTTTTTGAGTTGAAAATTCATTTTTTTTAACATTTTTATCTTGGGTGTTTATGGACCGATCCTGACAAACTTGGTGTCAATACTCTTGTTAGGACCAGGACTTTTAAAACTCCACAAAACCAAAGGACGAAATGTCCTTTAAGCATAATTTTCAACCTTGGAACGATGATTTCCCGGTTCGATTATGTCAAGATATATCCTAAAAAATTAGTCATAATTTAATATAATTTTGGCCCAAAGGACATTTTTATCGACCTTGAACTTTAATTTTTATTAACAGAAAATTTACAAAATATTTTAATACAATTTTAATAAAATACGTTTTTAATTTTCTGTTAATAAAAATTAAAGTTCAAGGTCGATAAAAATGTCCTTTGGGCCAAAATTATATTAAATTATGACTAATTTTTTAGGATATATCTTGACATAATCGAACCGGGAAATCATCGTTCCAAGGATGAAAATTATGCTTAAAGGACATTTCGTCCTTTGGTTTTGTGGAGCTTTAAGAGTCCTGGTCCTAACAAGAGTATTGACACCAAGTTTGTCAGGATCGATCCATAAACACCCAAGATATAAATGTTAAAAAAAATGAATTTTCAACTCAAAAAGCGCGGACCAGGAATTCATTTTAGAACTATGGTTTCTTCGTGAAAACATCTTAGAATTGACCACAGATTACGAAAATGGGTTACCATTTTTTGTGAAAAAAATCGATGCACTCTAATATACACTACTGGCCAAAATAAAAGGTACACTATTTTTTTTTTACTATATAAGCTATTGTGAGTCAAGTCTTCACAGTAAAAAAAAATATATTTGGAAAGGTCGTTCAAATTCCGTTTGAATGACACACAACTTTCCTTAACGTATTAAGTACCCTTCGAAAATTTCGAATTTATGTAAAAGTCACTTTTCAAAACTTTTTCCTCGATTTAAAAAAAAAAAATCTAACTGCAAAAAAAAATTTGGAAAATATTTTTGCTAGTCATTTTTGTAATAGTAATTTTGTGTAGCAATTTTTTGAAAATCCTAAAAATGACAATTTTAGCCCGATTTTCCTACTTTTCACACAAAACGTGTCTTTTTTACCAATTTTCGAAAAATCATAAAAAATACTAACAAAAATATTTTTCCAAATTTTTTTTTTGCAGTTAGAATTGTTTCAAGAATTTTTTTGCAATAACATTTTTTTTTAAAAATCGAGGAAAAAAGTTTTGAAAAGTGACTTTTACATAAATTTGAAATGAAGAAAATTAAGAACATATTTTAATTAATTTTTAATACAATTTTAAATTTTTAAAAATTTTTGGGGGCCAAAAAATAGCTTTAATTCCGAATAACTTTTATAAATAGAGACGAATCGCGAAATCGTCGTCCCAAGGATGAAAATTATGTTTTAAGGACATTTGGTCCTTTGTTTCTGTGGAATTTTAAAAGTCCTGGTCCTAACAAGAATATTAAAACTAACTTTGTTAGAATCGGACCATAAACAACCAAGAAATAAGTTTTAAAAAAAAAATAAATTTTCAACTCAAAAAGCGCGGACCAGGAATTCATTTTAGAACTATGGTTTCTTCGTGAAAACATCTTAGAATTGACCATAGATTACGAAAATGGGTTCCCATTTTTTGTGAAAAAATCTATGCACTCTAATGTACATGCCAAATTTGGCACTAAATTTTTTAAATTTTCAATGGTTAGTAAAATCCCAAAATTTCTATATTACATTGTTACAAAAATTCGAAAATAAACTTTGCAAGAGACCATCGACTAAAGCCCCCAAACTAAAAATTAACAATTGATATAGTATAAAAATAGCTATAAAATTAAACAATTTAATTTTTTTTTTTTAAAACTTTCAAAATCCATTTGAAAAGGAGCTGCCGAAAACCTCCATTGCACTTTAATGGGTTTTCTGATTTCTCAAAATTAAGGGACTTCCTAGAGCAGAGATTTAGTCTACCCAAACTCCAGACTCACCTGTACTTGGCCTCCTTGGGCACCAGCTGGCAGAGTTGCTCATAGCAGCTGGCCGCCTCCTCGTACTTCTGGGCGTGGTAGTAGCAGTGTCCAAGTGTGGACAGACCTGCTCGCGTATTTGCCGCCTCGCCACAGTTCACAATGCACTCAATGACATCCTCGTAGCGTTTATCTTTGATCTGAGAGCAACAAATTGGACGTTTTGAGCCAATGATATGGATCTGCTCCCAATTACCTTACCAGATTGTAAATGGTTCGCGTAACATGTCCCTCCCGTAGAATTATTCCCTGATGCAGCATTTTGAGTTCCTCTTTTGGGTTTCCTCACGAATTATACATTTTCCACCGCGCTTTGTTGTGGCGTCAAATAACGTAGTCATGACTACCGTTACTTTCAACTGCTTATCTATGTCTATGTCTTTGTCCGTGTTCAACCTTGGCAACGCCAACCAACTGCTTAATGTTGCCACAAATTCAAGGGTTCAAAAAGCTGATTTAAAAAAATGTAAGCTAAAATAGCTACAAAGTGATTTACTTATCAACAACATCATTGATAGATTTGTCGGATTCTAACGGAAACGTCGTGTTGCTGTTAAAGCCATTTAAGCAGGGTATCCACAGTAGAATTTTGTTTGTCGAGCACACGAACACACGCAAGATAGAAACAGTTCTATTCTTCACAAACAAGACCGACGAACACAAGTTTGGTTTCGAACACAGATATCCACATGTGAACTTTTGTCAAACACAACACGTTCGACAAACAAAAATCTACTGTGGATACCCTGCTTTACGGATTGATCTACTTTTTAAAAGTCTTGTGTTACATACATATATGTATGTTCTCAAAATCATACAAAATCATTCGAGCTTCCCTAGCTCTAATCGCTATTATCCAAAGAAAAGTTCGAATTATGGACACTTTGACTTATAAAATTCCTTTTTTTAAGGTTTATTAATTAAAAATCAACTCTTTTAATACAAAAAACATGTTTAGTTGGCAATAAACTGGCTTAACTGTTTGTATGTAAATTACAATTTTTTAAGATTTTATTGTCTTTGATGTTAAAGCCTAGTACCGACGTGAGATAAAAGGCCTAGCGTAAAGCCTAGTACCGACGTGAGATAAATTTTAAGCGGCGGAAAATGCTCAATATTTCGCTGTCGACGAGCGTAAAGACAGTGTTGTCAACGCAACACGAAAAAATAACAAAATGGAATGGCAACTCTATGCGTCAGCAGCGGTTTATTTTAAATATGAGCATGCAGAACTGATTTGCAAAAAAGAGGAGAGAATGGGCAATGAAAAATGTATATTAATATTAAAAGAGAAGAAATATGCGATGGCACGCAAGCACAGCGGGTATTTGGTGCACCTATCGCTTTTGAACTTTTTACGTGGGTCCTCCCTCCATATTAATGAAAAAATACAAATATTGGCCTCTTTTCCACATCTGCTGTTTTTTGTTAATTTCCCGGCCATTTCTATTGAGTTATTGTGAAAGAGTGAGATAGATAGATAGCGAAACTCTAAACCAGCGGTGGGCACGAAATCTGAATTCGGGAGCACAACAATAACAGCTCTTTTAGAGTCTACCTAAGTTGGGAGCAGCCGCTGCTCTCGGAGCCATTGCGTGCCCACCGCTGCACTAAACAGTTCGATGTTTCGCTGGGACTGTCAGCTAAATGCAAACAGTGCTGGATAACGCTCGTTCCTTATCTGGCAACTCCGTTTTAGTTTCAGTTTAGTTGACGTCCGGACCGACAAGCGGAGATAAATGTCGTCTTCTTCTTTTCCGCTTTCCGCTAGTGTTTTTTTTATATGAAGTTTGACTTACGCTAGGCCTTTTATCTCACGTCGGTACTAGGCTTAAGTCAAACTCCATATAAAAAAAACGGTAGCGTAAAGTGAAAAAGAAGAAGACGACATTTATCTCCGCTTGTCGGTCCGGACGTAAACTAAACTGAAACTAAAAACGGAGTTGCCAGATAAGGAACGGGCGCTATCCAGCACTGTTTGAAACAGCTGACTGGCGAAACATCGAACTGTTTAGAGTTTCGCTATCTATGTATCTATCTCACTCTCTCACAATAACTCAAACGAAATGGCCGGGAAATTAACAAAAAACAGCAGATTGGTTCTTTTCGAAACAGCAGACAAAATTCTGCTGATTAAAGAGGTGGAGAAGAGGCCGATATTGTGGGACCTCACAGATAAAAAACACTTTGATTCAAATTTTATAAAAAATGCTTGGGAGAGTGTGGCCCAGACGCTCAACAGAAGCGGTAATTTTTTTTTTTCGTACAACAGTGAAACGCTATTAAATAAAACATTTATATTTCAGAAAATGATTGCAAGATGGCGTGGAAGAGCCTGCGGGACAGCTACCGGTACCACTGCAAGGTGGCAGACAAAAAATGTGGCAGTGCCGGTGGAGCTGGGCCGCAGATGCCCAGGGCGAACGACGCGGTCGAGTGGCATTTGGCCCCTCATATGTCATTCCTTTCCGAAATGTCTTCGCAAAGGCGGTAAGTAGAAATGTCAAAATTACAACAAGTGCGCTGAAAATCTTCTTGCAGTACTTGCAGCACCAGCATCAATCAGTCTCCCAGTCAGTTTGGATTTCGAGAGATGGACTTGGACGAATCAAATTCATCAGTTAATAGCATGATTGAATTTGATTCAACTCAGCAAGATGCAGATGCGAGCACATCATGCGGGGAATACTCGTACTCGTATGTAAGTATATAAGAAATACATTATAATAAATACACAAAATTAACATTACAAACTTATGTTCAAGGCGAGAACCGGTAAAAAAAGGAAGATGGAGCAGCCAACGCCGGAAAAGGATGAGGTTATTGGCGTGCTGGAAACGATGATTGCCAAGCAGGATAACATTATGCAACGTCCAGAGCCAACCCCGCTTCGCTCAATCGTACGTTACTGGGATGAAAAGCTAAATGAGATGACCCCAGAGGAAGCGGAAGATGCAGAGCAGGAAATGACGCAGGTGCTTTGGAAGCATACGAACGCTTCAAAAAAAAAAAAATGAATAATACCAATAATCACTTATAATAATGATCACTATTAAATAACAAAACAAATACTAAAGAAAACAAATGAATTTTTTAATTATAGTATTTATTAAACACCAGCTGCTTCATCCTGCCAAGATACTGAGCCCGTTGGAGAGTTCACATATTCCATTATATTATTCCGAACGTATTTCGGGTAGTCGTGGTGGCGACCACGGAAAGGTTGAAGCTGGGCGAGTTGCGTTTGCGCTGCCAGAACCTTTGGCACATAGCGGTCTGCGTGGCTCGTACGCATTAAAAAATTGTGCAATGAGCAGCAAGCTGCAACTATTTTTTGAGCTCTATCTGGATGGCTCAGCTGGGTGCATTGCACGGCCATCCACCTGGTGCATAGAATGCCAAAAGTATTTTCAATGCATTGGTGAGCTCGACTTAATCGATAGTTGAATATACGCTCGGATCTCGTTAGACTTCTAGCGCCATAGGGCTTCATTATCCGCGTATTCAAAGGAAACGCATCATTGGCTACCATATAGTATGGAGTCGACACATCATTGAGCATTCGGCTCTCAGGGAACTCCAGATTTCTCGACAACACTGCCATTCCTAAAGTGCTGTCTGAAAACGCGTTTATATCGCCTTCGCTACCGTACGCACCTACATCTATGTATGTAAATCGGTGGGATGCGTCGCATACCGCCATCAACACAATCGAGTGGAATCCCTAAAATGTTAAGTAAAAGGTTACTAAAAATCAGCAATTCGCATTAAAGTCACTTACTTTGTAATTCAAAAAGGCACTGCCACTATTGGGTGGACTCTTTATTGGCACATGTTTGCCGTCTATGGCACCAATACAATTTGGGAAGTTCCACTTAATTTCAAAGTCCTCTGCCCACTTCAACATATTTTGTTTGCTCCATTTTGGAAACTCTCCAGACAGACCAGAACAAATGGCATCGCATACCACGTCAATGGTAAGCCCCATGTGGCGTTGTAAACTACCGGATGCAAGCATTCTAAAAAACATATTACAAAGAAAATATGTTTATGAAATTACTTATAATATAATACAATACTTACTCGAGAACCATACACAACTTTGCTTTGAGTGGAATCGCGTCTGGACGAGAATTCTTCTTTGGTTGCAAAAATGGCTCCACCAAACTAAACAGATAGTTCAAGCTTGCCTCTGACATGTGGAAATTTTCAACAAAGACTTTGGGAGTCTGAGTCATGTTTTCAAGCTGCAATAAAAATTCATAATATATTTAAATGTGTATGTATTTATATAAAACGGAATACTTACAGAGGTAGCATAGCGGCCCTTGATGCGCCTTTTCTGCAAATATGAGTTAACCCTTTTTGCTTTTGCCGCATTCTCTTCCTTCTTCTTCACTATATAATACACGGCTAACGCTCCTGCGATTGCAAGATTTGATACTGCCAATGCGCGCCTTTTTGTTTCCCAATTCATTTAAAATAATTATTTGTAATAATTTGTTTGTCTGTTTTCGTTTTGCACAGCTGACGCATAGAGTTGCCACACAACTTTTTGTTTTTTTTTCGTGTTGCATTGGCAACTCTGGCTTTACGCTCGTCGACAGCGAAATATTGAGCATTTTACGCCACGTAAAATTTAGTACTAAGCTTAAGCCGCTAAAAATTTATCTCACGGCGGTACTAGGCTTAAATTCAAGCAAACTAAACTTAAACCAATAAAAGCCCGCATTCTTAAAAGCAAAATCAAACTGTCTGGCAGCACTGGTTCCTTTTGCAATGCACAATTATGAATAATATATTTTCTCAAGAAAATGAATATTTTGTTGCTTTCATTATCAGAAAAAGAAAGATTATTTTTACGAAGATAATTGCCTAGCGCAAAAGCTAACAGCTCTCTATTCTATTCAAATTCTAAGAAAAACTTATATATTCAGTTAACAGTTAATATCTTCCAAGCCCACCGCAAGTATTTATGTTTCATATACATATAAAATTCCGCGAAATTTTACAAACTACAATATATTGAAATTTTAAATCGTTAGGGGCGTTTTCTCAAAAGCCGCCAAAATGTGGGAAAAACCTTATTTCTCCTGTAGCGTTTTATCTGTTCTTAAAAAAAACTGGCTTTTACCGTTTTGATACTGTGGGGGTTTCAATTTAAGCGGGTTTTAGCGATTTACCGCTAAACTAGCCATTTCACGAAAAAGTCCTAGAGCAAAAGTTTCTAAATTTTTTATCCTCATTTACCCATTAAAGGTAAGTATTTTAACGCTATGATTCGAACATGACAGCCGTCCGCAAAGATAATACTAAAAGCTTTGAAGAAACAATTTGTATATTGTGGATCGGGAAATGTTGTTTCATAATATTTGTATCTCTTCTTTTCATATTTATATTCATTGTTTAAATTATTATTAGCATCTCTAGACGATCTTAATAGTTCTCATATGCGCTTAACTTGATCAGCAAGAGTCGAAGTTTTCTGGCTTCCAGCCCAATTGTCAGTGGCTCGCTGGTAATCCGATCCGTGGCCGCGTAGGCTTCGCAGGATTTCAGAAAGTTGAGCACCTCCTGGATAGCCGGATAGGGCAAGATGATGTTCTGCTTGGCGATGCCGGTAAGCAGACCGAGCATGCAGCGGTTCACATGCAGCCAGGTGTCCGCATAGAGACGCGCTCCTGATCCACCCTCGAGGGCGTGGGCGATGCGGGAGAGTCCAAACTCATAGTTGGACTTGGCGCAGTATAAGGTGCCCACGACGAGATTGACAATGCACAGATGATGGTACTGTTTTCCCTGGTTACCCTTCAACTCCTCGGCGTTTTCCACTTTGCGCATCAGCTCCTCGGTCTCCTCGTTCTGATTGGTCATGATGTAACTTACATGATCTAAAGGCAAATAGATATTATTTAATTATCTAAATTCTTCTTAGAAATTAAAGAATTTCACCCACATCATCTGCAAATGACATTCTCTCCACAGAGCTCGTTGCTAGACTGAAATTCAAGCTCGGTACCCAAGA
This sequence comes from Drosophila subquinaria, assembly GCA_037043405.1. NCBI lineage: Eukaryota > Metazoa > Arthropoda > Insecta > Diptera > Drosophilidae > Drosophila > Drosophila subquinaria. The sequence goes on from JBAMBL010000564.1 coordinate 52,442, forward strand.
AATCATCCTCCCGCCAAGAGATCCAGGCTCGGGCCATCGTCACGGGCAGATAACTAAGGAAAGATAACTAAGGAAAAAATTAATTAGCTCGTATAAGAAACAAATAACAAGAAAAATTGTTATTATATACAAATAAATGTTGCCCGAAGGGCACCTTCGGCTGTTGATGAAATAACTGTGAGCGATTCTCTTATGGTTACTAAAACTGTGAAACATAAAAGCACACTTGGAGCTTTTTATCAACGTTATTTTCAAATTGTTTCGGAAGATTCTAAAAATAGGAAATTTTTTAATCGTTTAAAAAAAATCAGACTGTTTTAATGAAAAAGTTATCACAAAAAATAATTCTTATGAGTAAAAAGTAAAAGTAATCTTTATAAGATTTGCCTAATTATCGAGCTATTGAATCACAAGGTTGCAGAATTGAACTTTTTGTAAGTTGTTTTGAAATGTATAGAAGTTGCTTACTATTTTGAGGTCTCTGATTTTAAATCTTATCTCCATTTTTCTTCAACAGCTCGCGTTTTTAAGTTACAGGCACTTATCGAATTTTTGACTATTTTCAGTAAAAAAAAGTTTAAAAAAATCATACAGAAATCGCTTTTGCTTGAATTTCACAGCAAAATACGACATCGATGACCTATTATCAACGACACCGATGCTTAAAAGGAATTGGGAACATATGAAATGGGCACATGGTTGAAAATCCAAATTATGATTATTCCCAACGGAGGGAGGCACGCTATCAGCAATGGTATTATACTCTGTATAGGATATATAGGTTTGCTCTTCAATTTGAGTTTATTAAACTATTTAAAGGTTACTCAAAATCGGTTTTAAAACCGAATGCATAACCGAAACAAAACTTTTGTATTAGACCAAAACCGAAACAACGATTTTTTTATAAGAATATAACGGTTAAGTAACCGATTTGTGTATATCATGTTGCTTTCGGTTCTATCAAGCATTAACTGAAACCGATATTCCTGCTTAAAAGCAACATACATTAAATTAGTATTAAGAGAAATCTAATCATACCATATAAGCCATATTAGCCTTTAAAATACACTGATTATTAATGTATATTATTTGTGTATAGGGTATCGCTTAGTCGACCCATGATGGGCTGAATAAAATGTAATTTTTTGGTTGAGAATTGAGCTGATCCAAAAATTTTCGCAGTTTAAACTTGTCAACCGCAAAGACCGGATAAACTAAGGAAACATTTAAAATGTGGACAAAAATACTTAAAATTTTGTGTGTTTACTCTTATTTCGGAATAGAAAATGCTAATGAACACATTAGTTTAAATTCAAGTTTCCCAATCATCTATGAATCAATTTTCCAATCGACACATTGCGTATATGGGCCGAAAGCTCATTTTTTGATTGACTGTAAAATGAATTTGAATGGCAATACTTTGGACTTTGAATGCAATTCTGACTATACTTACTGTCAAGGGAAATGCTATACAATAAGTGGATCCTTTAACCTGAATAAAGATGCAGTAAATTCGTTCCATTGTCTTGCAAAACGACAACGTGCTACCCGTGAAAAGTGGTGCGAAAAGTCTGATGAATACCATCAAAAGAATATCTTCAAGAACTGCAATAAATCAAACGTGTCTCAATTCTTTATACATGCCAACAGTAACACAACTCGCCAGTGTCTCAATTCCCTAGCATCGGATTTACCCAACCTAAAGCAAATCAACATTTTTAATAAATGTTTGCCTCTTAATGAGTTTTTGCAAAACTTCAAAAATCTGACCACGTTGGAAATCTATGTTGAAAGTTTCACAGATGTAAGCAGATGTGATAATTATTACCTAACTAATCTAACTCAGGTTAAAGATCTAAAGATTGGTGTTAAGCCGCATGAAGAAAATTATATGGAAGTACCTTCCTTATTAAATATTCTGAGAGGCTTGGAAAACTTGGAATTACTTGAATTGAGTATTACAATTCCCATAGATGAAGTCAGTATTTCACGCGAACTATTTAAAGGCTTAAAGAATTTGTCATCATTGAGATTTATGAACTTTAAAATTAAAAGTCTCACTGAGGATCATTTTAAAGATTTGGTAAACTTAAAGTCTTTGACTTTCATAGGTGGAAATATAACGGATTTTGGCTGGCTTGGGTATGTTTATTGGAGTGGGTCAATTTGTCAAAATCGCCGAGTTCTAAGAAGATTTGTCCAAGAAACTATGGTTCTTAAATCCAAAATCGAGCTTCTCGTTTTTAACGAGAAATAATTATAAGTTCTGGCTCTTCACATGATTTCCACAAGGGATTAAAGCCGAAACGAATATCGGTTTCAGTTACGGTTTCGGTTATGCTCGCATTTAAGCTTTCGGTTATCGGTTACGCAAAATCTTTGAATAAAGGTTTCGAAACGTTGAATCGGTTTTTATATGGTTCGGTTTTAAAAAAATCGGTATGGTTTCGGTTCACAAAAAAAAAAATGTATGTATTTGCAAAAATATAATTTTATTAATAAAATAATAATAATAATTACAACGGCATTACTTTCCTAATGTTTCATTCACACATTTATTTCACATATTCTTCAGTATGATGTAATTTAGTTACATTTTAAGAATTTTAATATTTCATTTAACAAATTTATTTTATTATCACAAATAAACATTAAAAATAAAACATAAAAAAATTAAAACCAAAATTAAAAAAAAAAAATTTGTTTTTTGGATGTATGAAAAACCAAAATTAGCCCTTACAATTGAAACGGTTACCAAATGGTTATTTCGGTTTACAGAGTTTCGGTTTAAAGGTTTCGGTCAAATGAAATTTTTTTTTTCGGTTACGGTTTCAGTTACGTTTTTAAATTTCAATCGTTTTTACCGGTTAAACGTTACGGTTTCGGCTAAAGCTTTAATCTCTGATTTCCACTACATATCGTTAAAAACGAGAAGTTCTATTTTAATTTTCGACGCATGGTTTCTTGGGAAATCTAATGCTTACATCTTGTATAAGACAATACATTTTTAAAATTTATATACGTTCTTGAATACATTTTCAGTTCCGCAATAATTCAAAATAATTTGACGTTTTTGGAGCTGGACATGGACATGGAAAATTTTACTCAGAAAGACAATATATCAGCTTTTATTTGCCAAGATAAAATTAATTGGGACTTCAATGTTGATATAAATAAAAAGACATGTCCCAAAGGTTGTCAATGCTCTCTGAACCGTACAGAGTTGAGATTTGAAATTGATTGCGACAAAGTCGAAACTGGAATGAAGATTCCAGAATTACCTATTCCAATAACTGGAAAGGCATCGCTTTACTTTAATAACAAGAATCTAACTAAGTTGCCAAATATGAGCTTATATGGATATTCTAATATACGAGAGCTTCATCTGGCTAATAACAAGCTGACAAGTATAAATGTTGAGCAATTGCCTACCGATTTAACCTATTTGGACCTTAGAAACAACAGTATTAATAATCTTGAGAAAAATGTAGTCGAGTTTCTCTCTAAGCAAGCTGGCAAAATAATCTTGAAACTATCGGGAAATCCATGGGAATGCAATTGCAAAAGCCTCGACATGTTGAAGTTATTCGTGAATCCGCTCTTTATCGCTGATCATGATAATTTGAAATGCAATGATGATATTCTTGAGGCTTCCATGCATTTCCTTGAATCAGATAATTGTAAACATAACGTTTATAAGATTCTAGCACCCATTCTTGGACTCGCTATATTTATATTAACCTGCTTACATTTCAAGCGAACAATTTTAATGTGGCTCTACGAACGGAATTGGTTTTCCATACCGAATCCCACAGATAGTGTGCTGAAAGTTGATGCATTTCTGGCATTTTCACATATGGATCTGGGACTGATAAAGGAGTATCTTGAGAGATTGGAGCAAGGACCTCGCAAATATCAACTCTGGTTCTATCAACGCGACTGGCCGGTAGGCGCATCCATCCCGGAATGCATATTAAAATCAGTTAAAGACTCCAAGAGGATCATTATCCTGATGACCAACAACTTTATCAATTCATGCTGGGGTCGTTTTGAATTCCGCACGGCCATTCAAGCCATTTCGATGGACAAGGACAAGAGATTGATTATCATATTATATCCCGGCGTTGACATTGAGAAACTCGACTCCGAGCTGAAGATCTTCATGAAATTCAACACGTATCTCAACCGAGATGACCCCCTATTCTGGAGTAAACTGATGTACGCGATGCCCCATAAGCAAATCCAATTTGAGCAGCCTGCTCTTAGAGAAGCTCAAGCAATTGAAGACGTGCAGCTATAAGAGTCTGCAAATGGTAAATATAAATATTTACTTAAAAGCTAAGGTTTTATTATTATTTATAACAATTTCAGAACAAAAACAATGCGTCCAACTGATTAAAAAACTTCTTCAAATTGCAACATTATCATTATCCATTCTAAAGAACAAAACTAAAGTAGTTTAAACTGTTTAAAATATTCATTTTTTGTCTCACTTTAAATAATGGAGCATAACTGCTATGTAATTATAATAATATTTTAAGATTTTATTGTCTTTGATATTAATTCAAAGTTTTCAATTTCCTTCAAAGTATTGGCAGACTTTGGGAGCGTATCCACACAATTTTTTAAGTGTTAAAAAAATTGTACAAGCAAAGTTTTGCACTATCTTAATGAAACAAATATTAAACAGATAAGTTTAAGCTTTTGCAAAATCCAAACATTTTATTTGAAACAATAATAATTTTAACAAATAAATATTAGTGAAAGGTAAAATGAAAATTTCAAATTTTTTTACACTCTACCCGTTTATTTGAACTTTCGTACTAAAAGTCATATACGATAAATATCATTTATTGTAATGCTTTCAAAAACTTTTTCGCTATTTCTACTGTAACTGTTTTTGTATAATCTTGCCCTGCCACGAAAGTGCTTTAAGTAGCATGCGGCGGGCTTAAATAAAATTGTGTACTTATCAAAAAAAAATATATATATATTACCAGCTAGTTTTTGAGATCAAAATGGCTATAAAAATATTTTTGTATTAGAGGAAGTACTTGTTTGCTGGGTTTTTGAAATGTGCGAAAGAATAAAACTGTCAAGCATTCAAGCTTGCTGAAAATGAATAGTTAAACGCTTCGACTTTTTTGATATTTCCGTAAAAACTCAAGGCTTGCACCACTGTGCAATAGCTCAATATGCTAATTAGATTTAGACCAGGGCCGCCGTATGGAAGCCCAAGAAAGTGCATTGTGTCTCTGACGCGATGCAAGCTCAGTAGCTGATTGAACCGCATCGTGTGCAGGTATCTTAATCCTTTTCGGAGCAATGGCCATGGATGATTACGATGATGATAGTAAGTAAAATAATGGTAAAGCGTAATGTGAATGCCTCATCTTCAACTTAATTGAAGTGAGCAGCGTGGGCGTAACCACAGCACGCATTGAGAACCAACAGCAGCAACAGCATCATCAGCACCATCAGCAAGGACAGGGACAGGGTCACCAGCAGTCGGGACAGTACAGTACGGGCGCCGTCAAGGTGGGCGGCTGGCGCTACGAGGATGCGAGTCGTTATATTGGCGAGTGGAATCAACGTGGCCAGAAGCACGGCATTGGCCATCTGCAATTTGCCGACGGCACACGCTATGATGGACAGTTTCAGGAGGGACTTAGCCAGGGTCTCGGCTCCCTTTGGTTTCCCGACGGTGCCAAGTGAGTAAAGTGAAAATTTACACTACAGTATACCCGTTACTAAACTTTTTTATATTAATATAAAACTGAATTGTTTTAAAAAGTACTGCGAAAATTCAGGCGCTCGACTTTTAATATTCAATAGTTGAATTTTAAGTATTTTTTTGAATTCGATATTAGTTTTTATACGCTTTACGTTAAAATGTCTAATTAGCTAACTTAACTAAATATTGTTAGAAATTTTATATGTTGGTTAACCGATATGGATGTCATGTTTGAAAATATCTCTCAGATAAAATTGATTTGGATTCGAAAATAGTTTTCCACCTTAAAATTTGTGGATGTAGTCAACTTTTCGCGATTTTCAAAATTTGGAAAAGTTCTTGATCAACATGTAACTCCAAGACAGTTTTTGTTGAATTACTCCGCAATCTAGTTTTCATGCTCGACCGGACTGCGAAAGATTACACACTTATACTCCGGATGCCATGGTTCCACGGCAATCCAAATTACCAAGCATAAAACAAACCTAATAGACGCTTCTATTTTTTTTAAGCTCACGGCAACATACATACATATATAAAAAAAAACACAAGTGGGAAAGCTCCCGACTATAGGATACCCATTACTTATTAAAATAAATTTAAAATATTTTTTATTGCATGCTTTTAGGCACTTACATTGCTTAACAATTTTAATCAGCCATTTCCACCTTTCTATTTGTCCAAACTTGTTACGATTTAGTAGGATGATAGGTAATAATAGTAGTTAATGTTAATTAGTTTAAGAATCCCAATACCTTGAAAACTGTTCGTGTGGTGGCTTTTCGCGATTTATGGAGGCAGCTGTTGATGCTGATCAAGAATATATGCACTTTATAGGGTCGGAGATGCTTCCTTCTCCGTGTTACATACATTGCAACGATAACAATATCCCCTTTTACTTATTTAAGTTACTTTAAGTAACGGGTATAAAAATAATAATGTAATAAGATTACAATACCGAATTTTGCAAGCTAAAATCAATGCTGACTAATTCCCAAGATTATGTGGAGTGCCTTCTGTTAGCATCATTGAATTGAATTCATTTTGTATACATATTTTAGATACGAGGGAGAATTCCATCAAGGCTGGTTCCACGGCAACGGCATATTTTGGCGCTCGGATGGCATGAAATACGAGGGTGAGTTTCGTGGCGGCAAAATCTGGGGATTGGGACTGCTCACATTTCAGGACTTTACACACGGCTTTCCACGCAACGAGGGCTACTTCCAGGACTGCCGCTTCATGAGGAAACGCCGATGTCCGGAGGTGGTGCAGCGTGCCCAGAAGTGTGCTCTAATGGCGCGCTCCCAATGCGATAATACATACTAATTAGCCAAGTTAACAATAAAGAGAGACCCCTGTTGAACTTTTGTGCGTTTTTTAGTCAGTATATCAAATGATTTAACGTTAATAACAATTTGATTGGCGGCTCGCTAATCCTCCCCGCCAGGTGCACCCACCAGGAACCAGGCATTGCTGGTCTTCACCGCGGTGTTCCTCACCAGGCGCTTGGGATCGTCCAGAGTCGAGGCCAGAGCCAGCGTCACATCCTGTTTGTGGGGCAGTAAAACGAACGTCGGATACTTGGTAATATCGTAGAGCAACTGCAGCGCTCCAATTCGCACTTGCTGAAAGTGAAATGAAATGAAATGGTTAATCATGAGATGCACTTTGAGAGCAATTATCACGCACCATGTTTAAATCCGTCTTCCGCTTGGCCAGTTCAATGCAACTGGGTATGAGATGGCCCAGATGCGTTTGGAAATATGCGTCCTGCTGCTGCACAAAGCTCTCACAGATCTGCAGCACAATGCACAGAGAGTGTGAGTCCTTGTGCGCGTCCAGCGTTTTAAAGAGCAGCGGCGCCAGCTGCTTAATGTTCAGCTTAATCACCGAATGGGGCGTGGCCTTTAGCACATAGATAAAGGCCTTCATATGATGCTCACAGTAGCTGCCCAGCTTGGAGCCCAGTTTGTTCATAATGGTGTGAAAGAATTTCTGTTTATATAAAAATTTGACCACGGGCAAATCGAGTTCCGGATATTCCGCAGCAATGATATCAAAGGCCACAGCGGCGACGGTGCAGAGCGTGGGATGCTCCAGCAGTTCCGACAGCTGTCAATGGGAAGAATAATGATTAGGAAGGTGAAAAGTAAGTTGAGCTCATCATTACTCACATCGCCAACAATGTCGGCTGCCTCCTCGAAGCCGGCAACGACCAGACCCTTGGCAATCCAGGCCAATAAATCCACAGCGCGCTCATCGCCTGCTTTAAGGGCTGCCTTCAGTTTATCAGTGATGCGCTTCACCTGATCACGGTTCGTTTTGTTGTTGTCCATTTTGTTGACCAGACTGCAGAGCAAATGGTGGGCAATGCCACGCAGTTCATTATCCGAGCTTCGATAACTGGGTTAGATAGCGACCTCAAAGTGATCATCCATTGAGATGTCCTTGTGCAGGTAGCCCAACAGACCCCTGGCCACATACAGATGCGCCTCCAGCTGCAGCTGCAATCCCGGCAAGTACTCGCTGACAATGGCGCTCTGCTCCGAGAGCGGCAACTGTTGCATGATGCGACTGAGAGCAGAGGCAATCAACTCCAATGATGCCTCTGGCAACTGTGAGGTCTGCTGTGCCAGCACGATTAGTTTGTGCAGCAGATTCGATTGCTGCTGCAGATCCACAATGAAGTGCTGATCCTCCTGATCGAGCAGAGTTCAGACTTCCAGCGCTAGCAGACGCACTGGCTCTGCGGAAGTGGCGCTAAACACTTGCGTCATCTCCAGCAGAATCCGCTGTGTGAATGCCATTTGAGTGCAGATTTGCATAGATCTTGCGCTTGAAACTCAGAAGATTTCAAAGTTGCGCATGCAAA
>JBAMBL010000565.1:0-16244 GCA_037043405.1 Drosophila subquinaria
TTTGAATATACACCACTAACAAGCGAGGCTCGCAAAATAATATAAAAACAAGATATTCATTTGTAATCATGTCAGTCGTGAACCACACTTCATCAATTAAACTATAAAGACAGGATTAAAAGAAGAAGAAAAAAAATGAATCAAATCATAATCTCTATACTCATTATTTTATTTTTCAACTTTAATTTTGGAAACTGTAATCCAATATTAAAAATTGTTAATAATAATATTCAAACGAATGAAAATAGTTTAGAATTTAATATTACATTATCGGACAATGAAATGATAAAAGTGAACCTTACATTTGAATTTATGAGAGATCAACGAAAACCCGATGTTCAGAAAACTAGTACAATATCATCTATAAGTACAACGAAAGGAAAAACAACTAATGCTATGATGATGATGATGAATTTGATGGATTTACCTCAGAGGATGCAATCGAATTGTTTCAATCAAATCTTATAGAGAAAGAGAGAAATATTGGAGGAATATTGAACGCATCAGAACCATTTTATAGATACTTTAATCTAAAATATAAATCTACTGCTTTATCGATTCGTTGTATTTATAAAAGCAATTATGAGAGAAAAACTCTAAATATAAAATGTACACAATATTATGAAACAACAGTAATTGAACGAATATTAGCAAACGGAGAGATTGAAAAAACTGTAGTAAACAAAGATCCCAATGACTTGCCCCAGATCATACTCAACGAAGACATCAACAGCTATACACAAACTTATGAAATGATAATCAGTTGAGAGTGAACACACTAGAGATAATTTTAATGAGATTAACTTTTAAATAAACCTATACGTATTTAAAAATGATTATGTGAATAAAATAATTAGTTGTTAAGTGATTGTTGAACAAGAAAGAAGTCAAATAAATAAAAAAAAAAATCAAAAATGAAAATATTTATGTTTTTTTTATTATCATTTTTAACTATTTTTGTAAAAAGTCAATACAATAATAGATTTCCATATGAAACTGATGTTTTAATCTCCAGATTTAATATTAGTCTAAACGAAACGTTTATTATTAAAGTAAAATTAATATTTGAATTGAATCCTGAGTATATAAATATTATAAAAACCACACATCAACAAAAACCACAAACGAATAATAGATTTAAACGTTTTTCAAATGAAAGAATGATAAATCATTTTCCCACGGTTGATGACGCTGTTGAAAATTTTCGTCAAAACTTGATTGATAAGGAAAATAATATTGCTGGTATAATTGAATCATCAAATGTGTTTTATCGATATTTTAAATTAAAGTACTTGAGAAGTGTTATTGATATTCGTTGTACCTATCATAGTGATTATATAAATAGAAAATTGAAAATTACTTGTTGTCATTATAATATATATGATAATCATAATCAGAATAATTATTTGTTTGAAAGAGACTTTAATAATTTAAATAACGTTAATCATCGAAATGTTGAACAGTCAGTGAGAAACATTGAAACAGATAACATTAATGATTATACACAAGAATTGTATATGGATATTAATTAAAAGGATATAATATAAAAAAATGATTAGGTTTTCGAAAAAAATTTTGAATTTTGTTCAAAAATATATAAACATTTTGTCATCTGATGACAAGGAAAAACTTATAAATATACATATGCGCTTAGAACATGTCGAAAATTTGATTATAAATTATAATCAAAATAATATGAACGAATCTCAACATACTGTTGAAGAAGAAAACACGATGACTTGGACGGCCGCCGTACATATTGGATGTACTTACAACAAAAGTTAATTTATCAACATGACGCAAAGCAAATTATGAATTCTTATCACCATTTGTAAGTATATATTAAAAAAATTGTTAAATACTACAAATAAAACTAATGTAATAAAATATACATTATATTTCAAGGTCTTTGCCGTCATACGATTAAATAGTACATATTTTAGTTTGATAAAACTATATTTATACACTGATATATATAGACCACTTTCTAAAATCATAGAACATTCATCTTAAAAATCTTGTTCTTGGAATAAGAATATTTTAAGACCACAGCCACTAAAACTAAGAATATTAATCTTGAAAATCGCAACTTCTTAGTATAAGAATCGAATTCTTAAGCTTTAAATACTTTGTTCTTAATATAAGACCATTTTAAGACCAAATTACTAAAACTAAGAATATTATTCTGAATGCAGGTTAAGTTCTTAAAATAAGAATAAAAATCTTAGATCTTAGATCTTGTTACTCTCATGTTTAGAACAACAATCTGAAAGTTGTTGCACCATCTTGAAACCAACAATTCACAACTGGCTTTGGCTTCTCAATGGTGACCGAAGGCTTGGATCGCTGGTCAAGTCAGCAACAACGGTACTGATAGTAGAGATTGCCATTTCGTGGAACAACTGTATACCGATCAATGCTCCTTGCGTTCTGCAAGTGTTTTGTGTATTGTTTTTGTTGTTTAGTGTCATATCGACAGTTACTAGACTTCAAGTTAACTAACACTTGACTTCAATGATTCTTAACAGTTGTTAAGAAGCTTAATCTTAATTTAAGCATTTTTTGTCTTGAGTATTCGATAACTTTCTGGTCTTAACACAAGAACACACAGTTCTTACACAAATCATGAGTTTTAGTCTGTATAATAAGATTATGTGGTCTATAATAATTTTAAGAATTTATGGTTAAGCATATCTTTTATGATTTTAATTAATGTTATACGACAGTCAGTTCATGACTGTCTATATGATTATAATAATAGCCATAGTTCCGATAATTATGAGATGGATGTGTATTCCAGTGATCTATACTCTCACACATAATAATAAACAAATAAACACATATTATATCAATTTAAAAAAAGTTTTCTTTTTATTTAAATACATTTCGCTTTGTTTTCAGCTCTCACGCTCTTATTCAGAATTGAGGATAACATGCTTTCAGCTCTCCACACTCTTATTCAGAACAAGCGATAACAGCCTAAAAAAAGTTTTCTTTTTATTTAAATACATTTCGCTTTGTTTTCAGCTCTCACGCTCTTATTCAGAATTGACGATAACATGCTTTCAGCTCTCCACACACACACACACACACACACACACACACACACACACACACACACACACACACACACACACACACACACACACACACACACACACACACACAAGGATCAGTCCTGGGCCCCCTACTGTGGAATGCGATGTACGACGGCATCCTGCGACTAGATCTACCCCCAGACGTTAGCGCAGTAGGATTTGCAGATGATGTTGCGTTAGTAACAGTGGACAAGATGCTTGAAGGAACTGTGAGGAAGTGCAACGAGGCCATCACGAAGATTGAGCTATGGCTCTCCTCCGTTGGCCTAGAGCTTGCACCCTCCAAAACGGAAGCGGTATTGGTCAGCAGCCGAAAAAAAGTGGAGACTGCACACATCACAGTAGGCGGCACTGTGATAGCCTCAAAGAGGGCCATAAAATACCTCGGGGTGATGCTGGATACCAGGCTGAGCTTCCGAGAGCACCTTGCCTACACCAGCACCAAGGCTGCGGTTACTAACAGGGCGCTATCCAGAATCATGCTGAATAGTAGAGGACCAAAGCAGGATCGGAGACGACTTCTCACAAGTGTGACCAGATCCATCATGTTGTACGCAGCTCCGGTATGGATCAAAGCTGCTGAAACAAGGAGCTACACAAGAAGTCTGGCAGCAACTCACCGGCTAAGTGCAATAAGCGCATGATCAGCGCTTTTAGGACGGTTTCCGATGACGCGGCACACGTGATCGCGGGGATACCGCCGATCGAAGAGATGGTTGCCCAATACACTGCGGTTTACCAGGGGACTCATGGGCTGGATCTCTCTCCGCAAGCAAAGAGAGCCGTCCGCAATGCAGCAAAGCAGCAGTCTCTGGAGAGATGGCAGACCCGATGGGACGCGTCGAGCAAAGGACGGTGGACGCACCGTCTTGTTCCGCAATTGGAGGAGTGGGTAAAAAGAGGACACGGGCAGGTCAACTTTTACCTAACCCAAATCCTAAGCGGACATGGCTGCTTTCGCGGATACCTACATCGCTTCGGGCACGAGTTGTCTGCAGAGTGTACAGCATGTGGAGAAGGGGTGGTCGAGGACGCGGAGCACGTCATCTTCAAATGTGGCAGGTTCTCGCAACGGAGACGACAGCTAGAAGCGGATCTGGGTGGAACATTGTCGGTTTCCAACCTGGTGCATTATATGCTCCAAAGCCCCAGGAACTGGGAGTGCATTAGCGGTTTTGCAGCCGCAATCATGATTGAGCTGCGAAGGATTGAGAGGGAAAGACGTGGTTCCGACGTTTAGGTAGAGCGGAGCTTTTGCGAAGCAAAGCTTATCGGTGGTTCCGCAAAGGTACCGCTTTATCAGAACCTCACCCGCCACATCTCATCACCTTAAATTACCTTAAATTAGCTTAATATATACACACACACACACACACAGACACACACACACACACACAGGATCTGCAGAGCGTTTCGAACGGTATCAGGAGAAGCTGCCATGGTGATAGCGGGCGTGATCCCCGTCGACATACTGGCACAAGAGAGGAGGGATATACAAATCCGAATAAGCTCTGCGCAAATGCCAACTGAGATCGTGGCTATAAAAGTCTCTGAGCGTGAGCGAAGCCTCTTAAAGTGGCAACAAAGATGGGAAGGCGCAGATAAGGGAAGATGGACGGCCCGGCTAATTCCGCGTATCGAGCCCTGGATAAGCAGGAAGCACGGGGAGTTGACATTCTACCTAACACAATTTCTCAGTGGACATGGATGTTTCCGAGCGTATCTCCACAGATTCGGACACGAGGAGTCTCCCCTATGTCAGGAGTGTGACACCGAAGAAACTGCGGAACATGCATTGGTAGAGTGCCCAACATTTTCTACGGAGCGAAGCCAGGCGGAAGCTATCCTCGGGGTGCGAATCGAGGTGCCCACCATAATTAGCCACATGCTGGAGAGCGAAGCAAACTGGAGTGCAATGTGCTGTTTTGCTGAAACAGTGGGAAAGAGACTACGCAGGATGGAGCGGGATCGAAACGGTTCACCACCAGAAGCGGCACACTAAGCCATGCCAATGCCTGTGAAGCATTACTCCCCGGTAGTACCGCAGGATTGGTCCAGAAGCTCCAGCTTGCAGGCTCGCAATTGTAATATTTTGTAATATTTTCTATTGTTAGTCTACAAGCAGTTTCTCTAGCTTTAATTTAATTTATGAATAAAAAAAAAAAAAAAAAAAACACACACACACACACACACACACACACACACACACACACACACACACACACACACACACACACACACACACACACACACACACACACACACACACACACACACACACACACACACACACACACACAAGGATCAGTCCTGGGCCCCCTACTGTGGAATGCGATGTACGACGGCATCCTGCGACTAGATCTACCCCCAGACGTTAGCGCAGTAGGATTTGCAGATGATGTTGCGTTAGTAACAGTGGACAAGATGCTTGAAGGAACTGTGAGGAAGTGCAACGAGGCCATCACGAAGATTGAGCTATGGCTCTCCTCCGTTGGCCTAGAGCTTGCACCCTCCAAAACGGAAGCGGTATTGGTCAGCAGCCGAAAAAAAGTGGAGACTGCACACATCACAGTAGGCGGCACTGTGATAGCCTCAAAGAGGGCCATAAAATACCTCGGGGTGATGCTGGATACCAGGCTGAGCTTCCGAGAGCACCTTGCCTACACCAGCACCAAGGCTGCGGTTACTAACAGGGCGCTATCCAGAATCATGCTGAATAGTAGAGGACCAAAGCAGGATCGGAGACGACTTCTCACAAGTGTGACCAGATCCATCATGTTGTACGCAGCTCCGGTATGGATCAAAGCTGCTGAAACAAGGAGCTACACAAGAAGTCTGGCAGCAACTCACCGGCTAAGTGCAATAAGCGCATGATCAGCGCTTTTAGGACGGTTTCCGATGACGCGGCACACGTGATCGCGGGGATACCGCCGATCGAAGAGATGGTTGCCCAATACACTGCGGTTTACCAGGGGACTCATGGGCTGGATCTCTCTCCGCAAGCAAAGAGAGCCGTCCGCAATGCAGCAAAGCAGCAGTCTCTGGAGAGATGGCAGACCCGATGGGACGCGTCGAGCAAAGGACGGTGGACGCACCGTCTTGTTCCGCAATTGGAGGAGTGGGTAAAAAGAGGACACGGGCAGGTCAACTTTTACCTAACCCAAATCCTAAGCGGACATGGCTGCTTTCGCGGATACCTACATCGCTTCGGGCACGAGTTGTCTGCAGAGTGTACAGCATGTGGAGAAGGGGTGGTCGAGGACGCGGAGCACGTCATCTTCAAATGTGGCAGGTTCTCGCAACGGAGACGACAGCTAGAAGCGGATCTGGGTGGAACATTGTCGGTTTCCAACCTGGTGCATTATATGCTCCAAAGCCCCAGGAACTGGGAGTGCATTAGCGGTTTTGCAGCCGCAATCATGATTGAGCTGCGAAGGATTGAGAGGGAAAGACGTGGTTCCGACGTTTAGGTAGAGCGGAGCTTTTGCGAAGCAAAGCTTATCGGTGGTTCCGCAAAGGTACCGCTTTATCAGAACCTCACCCGCCACATCTCATCACCTTAAATTACCTTAAACTAGCTTAATATATACACACACACACACACACACACACACACACACACACACACACACACACACACACACACACACACACACCCAGTAAAACCTGGATGCTTCCAAAACCTACTATTTTACACCTTCAAATTCCGACTAGAACTAGTTCCCAAATCTGACTTTTTCCTTTCGTTTTTATATAGGGGCGAGACAGGAATAGAACTAGGTTTTTAGAAGCTACGTTGGAAGGGGTCTGTTATTGCCCTGCTAACTAACATTTTCCTTTCCAAAACTCATTTCCAAAATCTAGTGTCCAGAATGTGGAAAATAGAAGGCAAAAAGGAAGTGGCTCTGTTATTGCACTGCTAACTAACATTACTGTTTCCTATATTGATTTCCAAAATCTACTGTCCAGAATGTGGAAAAAGAAGGCAGAACGGAAGGTTCCTTTTGGAAGGTACCAGGAATGTATTCCAAAAGAAAATATTTTACTGAAATTTTAGTAGTCCAATGCAAATAAAATAAAATTCGTAAATATAATTAATTTATATTATGTATATTTTTCTTTTTTTAACAAATGTTTTTAAATTATGTGTTAGTGTTAGTGTTATTATTATTGTTCTTGCTCCTCTCCAATTGCCTGCCGTTTCATCTTCTTGTCTTTGCACGTTTCTTTGTACACTCGGTTTTTGGCTTTGGCAAAGGCCGCACGGACGTCTCTTGTGTAATCATCGAAAGCATAACCTTCTCTTTTAGTTGCTTCTGTGAAAACAAAATGATTCTATTAGTAAGATATCTCGGATGAACTGATTGTTTTTAATTACTTACCATAGAGAGCGTTATTAAAATTCTTAAAGGAGCTAAGCCCCTTCTTGGATTGTGTTCCTCCGTAGTTCATTTCCATGATAACTGCCGGGTTAAAAATTCGATTTAAGTTTTTGTTGATGCCTTCTGGCATCAGAATGATTCTTAACATGTTAATCTGAAAATATTAGGCGATTTTGTCTTAATAGATTTTTTTTTAAATCCAGTTTATAATTTACATGTTTTTGTAAGTCTTCATTGATTTGGTTGTTGAAATCCTCCACTTCGCCAACCGATTGAAGTGGAAACTTAACAGACGGCGCTGTGGTCGTTAGGGTGACGGCTATCTTGTTTAATGTGACTAGCATCTTTGCCACGTTGCCTTCCATTACGCTCATCCTTGCTGACAAGTGGTCCAGCTTATCGTTGACAACTTTAAGCTCAGAGTTGTTGTTCTCGTTAATAATGTTAAAAGCCTTATCCATTGCGTTCTCCAATTAAAATAATTATTAATTTAGAAATACAATAATAATAGATAGAAAAAACAAGTTTGTACAAGCCGTGAGAAGTGGGATTTCAATCTCCGTCGCTCATTGAAAAATACTAGATAGGACGAAACAAGAGGAAATACAGTCACATTGATCCTTATACGAATTCACAAAATACAAACCTACTTTAAAATATTTGCTTTTCTTATTTTTAAAGTTGTTTATTGGATTTATAAAGTTATATTTTTTATGTTATTTATGCAATTTGTAATTCAATTTTGAAAAACATTTAATTTAAATATCTAAATTACTTTGTGCCGGAATGAAGTAATGGTACTAAAACTACCTTTTCTGTTTCATATGGAAAACATACATATTTAAATTCTACCTCCGATACAGGATAGGTTTCGAGAGTTGTGCACACTTTTTCATCTGCTAATAAAATTCCCAATGACGAACTACTAACGGGAAGCTCAAACAAGTTTTTCAGATTCATAAGTCTACTTCCTTTTAAATAGCAGACCTCATTTATTTTACAAAAACTCGCTATTTTTATGATTAATCCACAGCCCAGACAACATACATTATCTGGAGTCTTCATTGATAATGTAAAAAGCTCAAAAACATACTTTTGAATGTTTCCGTTGCAGTCTGTCTTTTCTCCTGTCGATTTTCCCTTCCTGTTTCTGTCGTACCTTGAAAATTTTTTGTGCACTTGTTCTAATATTTGAACAGGTTTTCTTACCGCTCTCTTAACTTTTTGCAGAAAATTTTCAAATTTGTATGCCGAAAATGAATTTACATGCCCCACTTCCCTGACGCATTGGACCAAATGCAACAGATTGTGAACATTATATGTTAATGTCTCCTCAGGGTAAACTTTTGAGAACTGAGTCACGAAGTGAGAGATTAGATCGGCCACAACATCCAAATGCAAGAAAAACCTGTTTGATAGGAGAAGTCTATATGCACACATTAATAAAAGAAAATGATAAAAGCAATCGTCCGATACATAGGTCTTTAAAACTATTTGCCCCAAATAAAGTAAAAATTGCCTATGATCAACTGACTTCCACCTTGGCAACTCATCTAAACCACGGGGCTTCCTTGCAAATTCACTTGGCATAAATTGCTTTAAGCTTAGAAGATTTTCGGAAATAGAATCTGAATCCCTTGCTTTTAACTTAAAAGTTGCGGTTTTTCTATTAATTATTAGATTCAGAATTTTTCGACCCACACCTAAATCTATAAGATGCATTGGATCAAGTGGGAACGCTGCAATTATGTCTATATTAAGTTTTTCTATTAAGAGTGGACGGTCTCGGAAATAATTCAAGTGGTGCGAAAAATGAATCCGATTTCTAAAATCTTCATTTGTAATAGGTGCGCCAATGCTTTCACTATAGACGGTTACATTTCTTATGCGCTTCCCTGCTTGAGTGCATTTCATGGAACCACTAAAGGAACTTGTTCCTGAAGCGCCACACATGAAAGCCCTTGCAGGTGCGTCGCAAATAAAAGACCCCATCTTGAAAGTAATTTGTTTTCCACCAATTGTCAACGTACTTTCGGACAACCTAAGAGCCTCCTCCACAAAATCGTGCATGAATTGGTCAACATTTGATGGCTTTTGGCTACCAACAAATGATCCAATTAAAAACACTTCAGGGACTGGAACATCGTTAAAAAATCCCAATATGGGCCACAGCGAAGTTTTGGAGCTTTTAAATAATGGCAAGCCATCAACGTTAACATCCAAAACTACTTTTATTTTATCTTCTAGGCTCCCTGATATATGTTCTAAATAAGGAAGTATACCCAAATGGGTGTAATTACCAGGACTTACAGTTCGAATTATTTGCTCGTTAGTATTTTGCTTGAGCAACCCCTTAGCAGACAACGGAACATCAATATCTTGAGACTTTAAAATTTTTAATAAGCTATCAAGTTGGGAGATAGTCACATTATGACTATGAAACCAGTCTATAAGTTTGGTGTGTAAGCTTGGCTCCCATTGATTACTTGGATCAGGACAATTCGGTTCCCCACCCCCAACGGCCCCATATTCGCTGTCATTCATCTCAGACCTCATACTGGTATTGAATACATTTTCTTCTCGTCTTATCCGATCATATTCTTTTTCAACCTCGCACTTCATCTTTTCTTTCTCCTTTTGGGCTAAACGGTACAGATTTGATCGCGATAGTCCACTCATGCTTAAGGTATTTACAAAAAGTTATTATTATTTTATAGGATTTTTAATTTTATAATTCTTATTTTATTATTATTCCAAGGAACACACAGCTACATTAGAAAATAAACAAAGATAATTAATAAATTTACAAAGCATTGAAAAATGGAATTTAAGTATCATCGGCATGCCAAAAGATAATTAAGTTAAACTTAAATTTAAAGCAGTGATCGGCACGCAGACACTCAAACGTTTTGCAATGCGCTTGTGTGTGTAGCAAACGCACGAACATCCCCGACGCCGAAACCGTTTTCGTTTTCGCTTTGCTGAAAAAGCGAGACAACAAGAGCCGAAGTCGCATTTTCGAAGAAACACGAAGGCTCGCTGTTCTTTTCTACTGTACGTGAGCGGCAGCGCAGTCGCCACGAAAATTTGCTATGCGCACGAGATAGGGCCGTGCCGATAGCTGATTTAAAGCTTTAAGCTCAACTTTAAAAATGGTACACAAACTTCTAGTACTCTCTGCAATGGTATAAACAAACATATAAACACTGAGCCATAAATTTATCACAAATTATCAAAAATCAACTTTACTCTACATGTTAAAGCAATTACTTCAACATTTTGGGTGTGCGAATAAATAGTGAATTCGCTTATATTACGTACTTACTGTTTAATAGCGACAGCTTGGTTTTATAAACCTGAAATACAAACAAAAACAGTTTTTAACAATTATATACATATATTCTGCACAATGGCAAAAATTCATTGAACTTACGATTGTTATTGTATGCTGTGGAATATTCCAATTTCTTTTTTTATGCGCGCAAACATTCATGAATACATAGGCACCAACATTTGAAGACATTATTTATAAAGAAATTATTATATTAATATCATTTTAGCTGAACATAACACATTAACATTATACTTACGCGATTTAATTGAAAGAGATAATAAATTGAAAATGTTTCCCAAGTCAGTTTGACACTCAGCTCTGCAATAACAATTGACAGTAACAGAGAAAAAAAGAAAACAACAGTAACTGTAACAGTAACACACCTTCCCAAAAGTTTTACTGGGCACACACACACACACACACACACACACACACACACACACACACACACACACACACACACACACACACACACACACACACACACACACACACACACACACACACACACACACACACACACAACCATACTCGCCGAAACAGGAGGGAGTGTGGCTCCAAAGCCTGGACGCAGGTTCAGCTATCTGGAGCTGTGACCGACCACCATACCAACTCACTCACCGCCTATCACGTACCGGCTATGCCCGAGCAAAGTGTGGTAATATTTTCGTATATAGCTGCTACATTGCGCCGAGTGTGCCTCTTACTGAGTTTGAAGCCATTGTAGAGGATATCGCCCAGGATGCCCGCAGCAAATCTCGAGTTATAATTGCAGGAGACTTTAACTCATGGGCTACGGAGTGGGGCAGCAGATTGACAACGCCAAGGGGAGCTATCCTGCTTGATACGTTTTCAACACTAAACGTCTGCATACTAAACAGCGGCACGAAATGCACGTTTAGCAGAGCCGGCCGGGAGTCCATAATAGACCTGACGTTTGCGAGCCCTGAGCTGGCCCGCATCTCCAATTGGCAGGTCTCTGATCTATACACCCACAGTGACCACTCTGCCGTCATAACATCTGTTGACCCTGAGAGAAGCCGCCAAACAACAGGAGTTCAATATCTCGGATACAAACCGACCACTATGGACAGAGACCGTCTTCTCCATATGGTGGAAGGACTCAGTGTTCACGGAGATGCAAATAGCTCAGCTGATGCCATTGCAGAACATATAACAGCGGCATGTGATGCATCCATGGACAAGGCACGCAGAGGAGGCAACAAGCACCGCCCCGTGGTCTGGTGGAGTGCTGAAATAGCCAGCATAAGGCGAGAGTGTTTCGCGGCAAGGCGTAGATGTCAAAGGGCAAGAGCCTCCTCCTCATTTGAAAGGCACGCTGAGGAATTCAAGCGGAAGAGGAAGGAACTCAAGGATGCGATCAGTCAAAGCAAAGCAAAGTATTTCCAAGAACTTTGCGATGCTGCCGACCGTCAGCCTTTTGGAACGGCATATAAGTTGGTAATGGGAAAGCTACGCAGACAGCCGACACCTACATGCCCACACCAGCTCGAGAACATCGTTCGCACCTTGTTCCCCCAGCAGGCACCACTGGATGATCAGCATTCTCATCTATCAGAAGACGAAGACATCGCCTTAACTGACGCCGAAGAGGTCCTCGCAATCACGGCCAAAGTGAAGACGGGAAAAGCCCCCGGCCCAGATGGGATCCCAAATTGTGCCATAAAAGCCGTCATTGCAGCTCATCCAGAAACATTTGCCAGCCTCTATAATCAATGCCTCGTAGAACGCACGGTGCCGAACAGATGGAAAGTCCAGAGACTTGTGCTCATCCCGAAGCCTGGGAAAGAGCTGGATAATCCCTCGTCTTACAGACCACTATGTATGTTGGACACAGTGGGGAAAATCTTCGAAAGGCTCATCTGCAACCGGCTAGAGGAGGAGCTCACCGAGGTAAATGGTCTCTCAGATCAACAATATGGGTTCCGGAAATTCCGCAGCACAACGGATGCGATCGGCGCAGTGACAGACTTAGCGCGTAGTGCAATCCAGGGATCAAGATGGGCTGGTGGGACGAAAAACTACTGTCTCATCTGCACATTAGACGTCAAGAATGCCTTCAATTCTGCAAACTGGATGCGCATCCTTGAGGCGCTGGAAGCTAGACATGTCCCCGGATATCTCGTCCAAATAATTGCCAGCTACTTCCGCAACAGGGTACTGCTTTATGATACCGACGAAGGCCAACGACGATACACAGTCTCCGGAGGAGTCCCTCAAGGTTCAGTTCTTGGCCCCCTGTTGTGGAACGTTATGTATGACGGAGTGCTGCGCCTGAACCTCCCTACTGGCAACACCATAGTAGGATTTGCGGACGACATTGCGCTGGTGACGATTGGCAAAAGACTGGACGAGACCACAGTGAACTGCAGCTCAGCTGTCGATCAAGTAATCGACTGGCTCCAGCTAAACGGACTGGCTCTGGCCGAGCACAAGTCGGAAGCAGTCCTCATCAGCAGCAGGAAGAGAGTGGAGAGCGCCAGGATACGAGTTGGCACGACGATGATCGACACCAAGCCGGCAATAAAATATCTTGGGGTTATGCTTGACCACAGGCTAACCTTCAAGCATCACTTGGAGTTCGCTAGCCAAAAAGCAGCTATAGCGACAACTGCTATCAGCCGCCTCATGGCAAACACCAATGGGCCCAAACAGACGAGCAGGAAACTCATTGCCAGCGTTGTGACGTCCATCATCCTCTATGGCTGCACAATATGGGCTCCTGCAATGGAGATCACATCCTACAGCCGGAGCTGCAAGTCGAGCTACAGACGTTGTGCCCTTCGAGTCGCCACCTGCTTCCGCACGGTGTCTGAAGATGCGGCACTGGTCATCGCAGGTATGGCACCACTCAGTCTGCTGGCAGCGGAGCGACAACGCAGTATCCCACTAAACATACGGATGCGTGAAGAGA
Organism: Drosophila subquinaria; assembly: GCA_037043405.1. Taxonomy (NCBI): domain Eukaryota; kingdom Metazoa; phylum Arthropoda; class Insecta; order Diptera; family Drosophilidae; genus Drosophila; species Drosophila subquinaria. Next base: position 13,750 of record JBAMBL010000565.1, read on the forward strand.
CCCTGCTAAAATGGCAGCGAGCATGGGCCCATTCCACTAAGGGCAGATGGACTCACCGTCTCATACCTGAGTTGAAGCCATGGATTCAACGTCGCCATGGCCAAACAGACTTCTATCTAGCGCAGATTCTGACCGGACATGGATGCTTTAAGGCCTACCTGCACCGGTTCAAGCATGAGCGCAATCCATATTGCGACTCATGTGGACCTGATGTTATTGAAGACGCAGAGCACGTAGCCTTCCACTGTCCTTCATTCGGAAGGGAGCGGGAGCAAGCGTTGGCGCCGAATACACGGCTCACGCCTGATAACTTCGTCACCATTCTGACGGCAAGTAAGGAAGGGTGGGCAGCCATTTCCAGAATGGCAGCAAACATCATGAAGGAGCTTCGTCGGCGGGAAAGACTTCGACGAGAGCAAGAAGCCTGAGCGTCTAGCACAACAGCCGATATCCGCCCCGTGAAGTCATGCTTTCGGCAGTTCCGTGGGAGCGGATCTACTATACCTAATCATGTATACTATATACCCTATACTCTACCCCCTCCCCATTGTTCTCTCTTCTAATGTTTACTCATATCCTTCTTTTGTTATGTTTCTTAATAAAAAAAAAAAAAAAAAAAAAAAAAACACACACGCACACATTAACACTAACATTCCCCCAACCCCTGTTACACCAGTGGCCCACTTGGCTGGTGTATCAGTCACTGCGACAAGTGAACCCGAATCACCACCATCATCATCAATAGCAGCCACAGCAGCAAAAGCGATGGAAGAGGAGCTGGCAGCCTTTCAGAAAGTTTCTAGGCTCAAACGTACGCCCCCGTCGGCGGCTCAGGCGCCAGCGTCCGCCCCGCCCATAATGCAGCCACAGGTCTACAACTTCAGCGGCATAACACCGAGCGAAGAGGACTCCACACCGAAACGGAATAGAAGCGTGATGAGCCCCACTACGAGTCCCTCAAACCACATCCAAATTCCCAAGAAGCCTAGAGAAAAAGCGCCAATCACAGAGATTGAAGAGATAGGCGTGATTCTGGACGACCTTCTCGTTAAAGTCAACGAGAACAAGGTTCGGAGCATAAATCAGGCGATGAAAAATATGTTTGCAAGGATGAAGGAGTTGCAGGTAATCGTGTACTCGCAAATAATTGCAAACAAGCAGGAGCTGACTGGAGCGGAACCCTCAAACAAAACGCTGGGCGTCGATACGACTTGCGTAACGGCCGACAAAGAGCAGCAAACATCCCCCGTCTGCGAAAGGTCCGACAGGAGCCAGCAAACGACAGTAGCATTTTCAGCGGAGAAAGGCAAGCACTCCCAGCCTAAACCAGGGTCGTCAACCAGAAAAAAGGTGCCAAACGACAAACCGGCTGTTAGTGCACAACAGACGAAACCCCGACAACAAGCTAACGGACGAGTAGGCGGTACACCTAAGCCTGCAGTGCATGCTCGTGGGCCGGATCCTCGCACAGACCCAACGAAGGCAGATACTACTGGGCCAAGGCAGCCTGGCCAGTGGCAGAAGCCTATGCCAAGGAGAGGGAAGAGCAAGATCCAAGGGAAGGAGACTCGCCGAGCCACAAGAGCCAAGCCTGATGCGCTCGTGATACGACCAACGGGCAACTTGACATATAGCGAGGTGCTCAGCTTAGTTACTCGTCGGCAGGACGACAAGCTGAAAGATGTCAGAGACAACGTTGCAAAGGTCCGGCGGACGGCGAAAGGGGACCTATTGCTCGAGCTGAAAGGTTCCGGACTCGAACTCACTCAAACGCTCAAGGAGGAGCTAGGGAAAGTCCTTGGTGAGAGCGCGGGAGTGCACAGTTTCGAGCAGCAGATCCAATTCCTAATCAGGGACCTGGACGAGCTTTCAAGTGAGACTGAGATCGCAGCAGCAGTAGCGGAACACGCGGGAATTCCACCCGAGGCAGTCAAAGTCAAGAGCCTTCGGCCCTCATACGCTGGAGCACAAGTGGCCATAGTCTCTGTGCAAGGCAATCTTGCAAAGCGAATCAGAGAGATCGACAAGGTGCGCATTGGATGGACTCGCTGCAGGATAAAGGAGATTGAAGCCCGTGTGAGATGTTTCAGATGTCTGGAGCTAGGTCACATCGCCGGCAGATGCAAGAGCAACATCGACAGGAGCGACTGTTGTATAAGATGCGGGGAAGCAGGTCACAAGGCTAAGGCATGCAAAAACGGGCCGAAATGCTTTCTTTGCACCAGCAACGGTTGCAAAGACACTGATCACCAGGTAGGGAGTACCAAGTGCCCCCTGTCTGGACCTAGAGTATCAAAAAGCTCTGATAAATGCAATTGATTCAGCTAAACTTGAATCATTGCGTGGCAGCCCAGGATCTGCTGGCTCAGACCGTCAGGGAACGGCCAACAGACCTAGCTATATTGAGTGAGCCCTACAGAATTGGAGTCGACGCAACGTGGGCTGCGGACAGATCCAGGAAGGCAGCCCTGTGGCTATGTGGAGGTGCGGCTACG
>JBAMBL010000570.1:0-22025 GCA_037043405.1 Drosophila subquinaria
ACTGCACGAACCTCATCGTTTTCTGTGTGCCGATTATAATAGTCTGTACCGTACGATTAGTTTCGAGCGTTCTCCGCCCACTGTTAAAGCCTATATATTATAATTTTTAACAAGTCTTACCAACTAACTACTTATAAATATCATTTTGGTCTGATTGGGTTTTTCTGGGTTTTCCCCAATCCTTGCAGCAAATGTTGGGCCAAAAATTTTCTTTTTCATTTTAGATTCCCCAGAGTATTTAATTTTAATTGCAATTTTTTTTGTGACCTAAATATATATAATTTTTTAATTTTATGTCATATTTTTAAATTAATTGTTGTGTCGGCTGCTTTTAGCCTGACAATAAATAAAAAAATAAATAAATAAACAGTTGGGGGCAGTTGCTAGCCCCTTTGCGAAGCTCAAACGTACCTTTCAGCAGCATTTACGTAATTTGGCCCTGAAAACTATCAGCTCCTGACAGAATATTATCCACATACATTTGGTATCCGACTACATCTGTGGCCAGAGGGTAATTCTCTGATTTATCTGATGCTAACTGTTGCATGACGCGCATGGCTAGAAAGGACTGGTGCCGAACATGACCGTGGTGCAGCAATATTCGTCAATATCAGCTTTCTCCTGAGATTTCCATACTGGTACTGTGCATCATCCTCATGTATATTGATGAGTCTATACATCTTCTCCACGTCTGCAACAAATACAAATCTTAACGCCCGCCAATTCATCAGAACTCCTGGTAAATACAATTGTAATTTGGGTCCTGTCCAACACGTGATTGAGTGCCTTTCCATTACTCGTTTTCATCTAGCCGTCAAGAACAACACGCACCTTCGTTGTAGACGAAGACTCTTTGATGACCAGGTGGTGTGGTAAATAACAATGACGTTCTCCCTCCATGACTACAGGTTGCATATAGGAATCCTTCGACGGCTTAACCAGCTCCAAATACTCGTTTATCGTGGCGGTGTACACTTCCTTCAGGTTAGCATCAGCACATAGACGGCGCTCCAGATGACATAATCGCTTCAACGCTGCACGATATCGGAGGGTCATATACCATTGTAGAATCTGACGGCAATCGAATATGTGTTCTAACGAAGAACTCCTAGCACCATCTCTCTTCCTTTGAGAGATCTGCAGATTCTTCATCGAACTGCTCAAGCTCAGAAAACTTTTGCAACAAGTCGTCGAGCTCATCGGATGGATCATTCCTTGATATCTTCACTGTATACAAAGTTATAGGTGAAGCACGCCCGCAGTGCTCCAGTCGGTCCACGATGAACTTCACTCAGCATCAGCTCGACGTAGATGTCACTGCCCAGCAGCATATCAATTCCTTGAGGTACAAAATAATTCGGATCAGACAAACATAAGTTTTTCAGATGAGTCAACGTATCTTCTCTTATCTGCCTATCAGGCATTTTTTGACTTACCCGTGGCAAAATATATACCTGCACATTATTTTTCACCTGTGAATCCAACCGCGATCTCAAACATATGACCATTGCCATTCCATTAACCTAAACATGCACCCTTTGCCGTGGAAGACGTAGCAACTGCGCTGCGCTTTCCGATATGAAATATGCTTGCGATCTTTGATCCAGAAATGCTCGAAACTTCAACGATACTCTCTCCGCGTTGTTTACTGCAACAGCTGCAGTCGGCAACACGTAACAATTTGACCCATTTGTCGATGATCCTTCCTTTGACCTGTTAACCAAATGTGTCGATACCTTTTGTGCACTCTCCTCCGACGGCTTTTGGGGCACGACAGTCCTTTTCTCCGTTTTTACGCGAATGAAACAGTGATGACGCCCAGTACACCTTCCACAATATCTGCGACTACCGCATTTCGACGCCTGATGCTTATTATCCAGGCTGATGCTTATTATAGTCGATGTTTCCGAACTGTCGCCATCCGATCCGATACACCCATACCGGCAAATTGTTTACAATCAGTGATAAGATGATTTTCTTGACCGCAGACAGGACAAGAACTATCATCTCGGGTCATAAATGATGATTTCACTGTTGTGCTTTTGTCACTCTGCGCCGACACTGGATCGCCCCCATAGAACGAAGCAGTAATCATTGTGCGATACTGAATGTCCAGGCATGCACACAGGTCTTTAAATGTTGGTAGCTCTCGCTTGGTAGTGGATTTCTCCCATTCCAATCTTAGTTGACCGGGTAGTTTCCTTGGCATGTAGTACACCAGTATTTGCCCATGACGTTTCAAATCCACTACAATCTATTCCAACGAGGTCACAGATGCTCGACACGTCTGCACGAACTGCTTTAATGCAGTTCGCCCTGCTAAACCGCTGCCTGTTTCTCAAAGACATCCATATAATGCTGAAATAAAACTCTTTTATAATCGTACATGTCGACTAACATATCCCATGCCTTATGGCAATCAGCGTTAAGTGTTGTATATTTTTGGCTATTTCTTCAGAAAGAGAGTCTTTCAGGTAATGAAACCGACGCAGATCGTTCAGTCGTTCGCAGTTGTGAAGTCTTGACAAAAACAGTTCCTTGAAGACTGGCCAATCGACGAACTTTCCACTGAAGACTGGTAAATTTTTCATAGGCAATTTGACTTCTTCTATCGCGCTATGAACAGTCCGATTCATCGAAGTGTCATGTAATGCGGTAGGTGCCACCATATCGCGTTGACGACTTAAATCGGTTTTGATTTCAGCAACAGCGTCGATGTAGGCTTCTTCGAATAAATTATAAATCCCGGCGCTTACGTAATCCTTTTTCACAACCTCGTCGTGACCAGCAGTACAAAGCTAACGATGATTTTGCCGAAATTCATTATGAAACGCTCCTAACTATTCTAGTCTAGCCTCGAGATGTGCCTCAGACCGCCATGTTACGTCTTTCCTAAAACTACGCAACATGTCTCGCACTCCATCTAACAGTGCTAAAACTGTATCAACACACCAGCGGATTAAGGTTAGATACCACTTTCTAGAACTTTACCAGAAACTCTGCACGATCCAACACTCCACCCGTCACCAACAACTCGTAGAAACCAAGTGCAGAGAATCCCTCACAGGAGGCACCAAAATGTGCTGGCTATTGGCTGCGCCCAATGCGGAGCCCCAGACTGCTGTAAATATAAGATGCGGCCCGCGTTATGAATGTCCATCCGTGGCGGCGTTGAGGCTCCCAACATCTGGCGAGTTATCCACCTTTAAAAAAGAACGTTCTTGGATTTCTTCTTAGAAAAATATTGCTTATTTATTGGAAATGTGACGGTTAACAAACTGTGTTCTGTGTTCTGTGTTGTGCGATGAGCTGACGCTGACAGAATAGAAAAAGAGTAAAACGCGCCTAATAGTTCAACTGATTTTAACAAAGGCAAAGCAAAACGAGAACGGGATCAAAAGCCCATCGAATAACTGTGCATCTCCAGTGGGGCCAGGCTGGTGTTTGCTGGTGAGCGCTCGCTTTCCGTCGCTCACTCTCAGTCGCTCGCTCTCCTTCGCTCACGCACTGCTCATCATTCGCTCTTGGTGCTATCGCAGAGTTTTCGTTCGATGTTTAGTTCATAGTTTCGTTGCAGCTCAAACACAAAACATAGAAGCAACAGATATGATCTATGTATGTATCGTTGAAATTTTGAGGGGCTTTTAGGTATACCTTTAAAGATTTTTTCTAAAGTACATAGGTAAAAAGCTACAGGTGAAATAAGGTATTTTTCCCCACATTTTTTCGACTTTTGAGAAAACGCCCCTAACAATTTTTTTTTTTAATTTTCAATACATTGTAGTTATACATTGTAGATATTACCAGTTATCTGAATATATTCATTTTACTTAGAATAATCTTTTTTTTTCTGATAATGAGCACAAAAAATATTTATATTCTTGAGAAACATTTTTAATTTTTTTTATTTATTTTATTGACTATTTCCTAGGAAATAATTATTTCCTATTTCCTATAACTAAAAATTTATCTAATTACACTAGTTTACAAAATTAAAACTTTTTTTTGCAAAGTGAACCAAAGTATTTTTTTCTTATGGACATTGGCCTTCTAAACACGAAAATGGCACTTAACATTTTTTTCATGGAAGCGTTTTCGAAATATTCGAAATTTTTCGAATTTTCAAGGTTACTCCAACACTTTTGAGTATATTTCCATTTTTACAGATCCGATTTGGCCGAACAAGAACTTAAATTAAAGGTGAGTTATTTCTCTTCAACTTTTGTCCATAAAGTATTAAGATCGGTTCAGCAGTTCAGGTGCTAGCGATTTTAATAAGTTCGAAAATGGGCGTTTTTTGCGATTTTTTGAGTTTGAATGCTAACATATCGTCCTGGAAAAAATATAAATCATAAGGATAAAATTTTTTTTACTCGTTTATCGTAAAGCCGATACTGTTTCGAAGAAAATAAGGTATAGTTTATGCAAATCCATCGACATATGGCGAACTAATGCAGCTTTAACTGGGCCAAAAGTTGTGGAAAATGCTCGCCTTTGCCCTTGCACACATACAAGTGCGTTTGGTCGCTGCGTGTGAGTACCGCTACAATCGGTGTTTTACTGGTGCTAGGTGTTTCACGTAAATATGCCTTACTTCGCCATCTGTCGATGGATTTGCATAAACTATACCTTATTTTCTTTTTTTATCCTTATGATTTATATTTTTTCCAGGACGATATGTTAGCATTCAAACTCAAAAAATCGCAAAAAACGCCCATTTTCGAACTTATTAAAATCGCTAGCACCTGAACTGCTGAACCGATCTTAATACTTTATGGACAAAAGTTTAAGAGAAATAACTCACCTTTAATTTAAGTTCTTGTTCGGCCAAATCGGATCTGTAAAAATGGAAATATACTCAAAAGTGTTTGAGTAACCTTGAAAATTCGAAAAATTTCGAATATTTCGAAAACACTTCCATAAAAAAAATTTTAAGTGCCATTTTCGTGTTTAGAAGACCAATGTCCATAAGAAAAAAACACTTTGGTTCACTTTGCATTTCGGCTGTAAACTAGTGTTATTATATTGCTTACACTGGCGAACATAATTATTGGCACAGCAAACATTTTGAGATTTGGGGGCTTAATTGTTCCCTGATCGTTAACATGTTGGTATCAATGGAAAGGTCATTTTAATTCCATTTGAATGATATAACATTTTTCTTTACCCATTAATTACCCTTCGAAAATTTTGAATTTATGTAAAAGTCAATTTTCGAAACTTTTTTTCTCGATTTTTTACAAAAAATATTTTGATGCAAAAAAATTCTTCAAACAATTTAAGAAGTGACTGCAAAAATATTTTTGAAAACAAATTTTTTTTAATTTTTTGAAAGTTGCTAAAAAGTCACTTTTTGTGTAAAAAGTAGGAAAAAAGGGGTTAAAATGGTAATTTTTAGGATTTTCAAAATATTATAAAAAATACTTGCAAAAATATTTTTGAAAATGTTTTGTCACTCGGCACTGCGCAAAAAAGTAATAGTTTTTAGGTATGAAGAATTTAGCGCAATGTGCCGAGTGACAAAACATTGTTTTTTAGTATTTATATTTGTAAAAATTAATATTATTCGTCACAAATTGGATATCAGAAATTTTGGGGCATGAAAATGTTTTCGTCACTAGGCTTATACCTCGTAAAGACGTTTTTTTTATAAGTAAATAAAATAACAAGAGCACAAGAAAAACATGTCTGGCTGCTGTTGCTTGACCAGTTGCAGGACGAGTCGCAATTGCAGCTGGAGCCATTGAGCAGCGGTGGGATACACACGTCGCGACGCGTCGCAGGAGAAGGCTTCGTTGCCGCCAGCAAGTCGCAAGCTGCTGCGATGCATAGCCAAGATGAAGTTGCTCTTCGGCAATCAGACGGAGGAGCAGGTGAAAGCGAAGCGTCCTTGGAGTGCACCCATTAATAAATTGAATGCCAGCTTCTTGCCTCCAGGTCGACCACACACTGCGAACGGCGGTCTAACGGATGCTCCAGCTCCAAATCTGCTAGACGCTTTGAGCGATGCTAGCGACTCCACGATCAACACGAGCAGTCTGACCAGCCTGAGCCTAAAAAATCATCCCAATCTCAGCAGTTGAAATCCTCCTGTGAGAATGTTTTCGCGGTCTCCTGCTTCCAGCCTAATGATCCTGTCCAGCAAATTGATTGAAAAGCAAGTGACAGCCACCTCAGTTCCATTTTGATCCCAGCCCGTCTATCTAATAGAGATTGATTACACACTCGTACTTACATTCATACATATATCTTTATTTGTTTAAGTGTAGTACAGCAAGTACAGTAGAGATTATAAATTTCCTTAATATATAAAAACGTAACAGGGACCGGAAATAACTGTTATGCGGCCGAAATTTAACAAATATAAAAATCATCGTTTATTTGTTTCGTTCTATTATCAAAATTCCCGAAATCTTATATTCATAGCTAGCCTCTGCAGCTGGCGCTATATATTATACCTCTTGTAAGTTTTAGTTTTATAGTTTTTTATCAATGTTAATAAATAAATAATACAAATGATTATCAATTCGTATTAATGTTACGAAAATTAAATGTTATGAAATAACACTGTGTGGTCCGGTGGCTCAATGGTTAGAGTCGCCGACCTGTCACATAACTACGACTTTCAGTTTGAAAAAACTGGGTTCGATTCCCCTGTCAACGTTAGTCAAACATGTGTTTTTAAATTCTAAGGAATGAAACACAAAAATGTTTACCCGTCATTTAAACAAAAAAAAAAAATAACACTGATTTTTCTTAATTAAAGTTGCAATATAACAGTTATTTTCTAAAATTTGATAAAAAGTTATTGATTTAGAGTTTTTCGGTATCCCCTTTTTTAGATATCCAAAAACTCATATATTTAAAATTAAAGAGATATTCAGTTACCTCAATTCAAATATAAAAACATCTGCTGTTTCGTAGCCTTAAATATAAATCCAAAAATGTTATTCTGAATCTTTTATTTGAAAAAATGATAATAATAAGCAAACACATTTCCAGGACGAGTCCCCAAAAAAAAAAAAGGCTGACGCCATTCGTGGATACGCATCTGGAAAGGATTTGGAAAAATTCCTTTTGAAAACACCCAAAAGAAGCCGGTTTGTCACCCTGTATTTGGAGCACTTGCACAGGAGCAATTGTCATGCAGGCCCACGTGTTCTGGTTGGGCTGCGTCGACAAATAATTTGGCTGGTCAACACACGCGAGTCTTGTGGGTCGGTTGTCCGAAAAGTATTCGATGTTTTCGGCATAAACCGCGATCGGCAGCCCAAATCATGGGAAACTTGCCCACTGATCGAGTACCGAATTTGGAGGCCTATCTGAGGCCGCTGTGAAGTCGGCTACGCAGTATGCTGGCGTCATCAAAGGAGCAGACGGCAAAGTTCGAGTAGCCGTGAAGCCGGCGGCATTCAACGCGGCCGATGTTTGGTCATATTTCACGTATATATTAAGTCGAGTTGTCCCACTGTGCCTAAAACAGTTATGCAAGCCAAGCGATCAATTGTATTCTGTACTCTCAATCGTAATCATACGCTCTCTTTCTCTCTTTCTCTCTCTAAGCGCAGACGAGAGTACATACGAAACTGCGTGGGCAGTAATAAACGACTTGAGTTTGTACATCGAAAGCGATCGCACGCGAGTTTGATTTAATAGTTGCCTCCAAGTGTTGTTGTGTTGCCTGACGGCAACTGTGACTTCAGTATACAGTGGCTCACAGCTTAAAGTATGCACCCTTATTTTTGCTTTAACTGCTATGTTAGTCAAGTTATCACAATAAAAAAAATATATTTGGAAAGGTCGTGTAAAATCCGTTTGAATGACACAAAACTTTTTTTAAAATATTGAGTACCCTTGGAAAATTTCGAATTTATGTAAAAGTCACTTTTCAAAACTTTTTTCCTCGATTTTTTCCAAAAAATGTTGGGATTCTTGGAACAATTCAAAAAGTAACTGCAAAAAACAATTTTCAAAAATATTTTTGCTAGTATTTTTTATAATTTTTTGAAAACTGCAAAAAAGGCAAAAAAAAGAAAAAATGGGTTAAAATTGTCATTTTTAGGATTTTCAAAAAATTATAAAAAATACTAGCAAAAATATTTTTGAAAATTGTTTTTTGCAGTTACTCTTTGAATTGTTCCAAGAATTTTTTTGCATCCCAACATTTTTTGGAAAAAATCGAGGAAAAAAGTTCAAACGGAATTTACACGACCTTTCCAAATATATTTTTTTTATTGTGATAACTTAGCAGTTAAAGCAAAAATAAGGGTGCATACTTTAAGCTATGAGCCACTGTATTTAGCATTCGGCTTAACATTTTGGCGCAATATCAACATCAATAGAACGCGTCTGATCGTTATAGCGAAGATCGACTGTAGTATCCATCCTGATCTTCCAACAACAACAGACACCTATAATATCCACACTGAATCTTAAACTACATCTTTCCTATTTGGTATGAGTACACAGAAATAAAAGGCATTCTAAAATCAAGCTTAAGATACTTAATTTAAGCATGCTTTTTTTAAGTACGTATTCAGGATTAATCTGTATAATTAATCCTGTTTCAGGATTAAAATGGGAAACTTATCTCAAATTACTTGAACTAAGCTACAATTTCTTAAAAAGTTCCGTTGATCAACACATTTGCTGAGTGCGAGAGGAATATTCTCTCTCGGCCTTTCTCATTTCAACCGAAATTGTTCGCAGCTGAGCCGAAGCTCCTTCGTTTGCTAAGGGCAGCGCGCTGTTTTCACAATTGCACGTCAGTGAGAAATTGACAATCGACTCATTAAAAAGCGTATGAAATGACTGAAGTATTTAATTGCTAACACAAAGTTGAAGTCGTCGATTAATCACTGCTGACGGCAGTCCGCGCTAGTGACGAAAGCAGCACGAAGTGTGCGAAAGCGACTAGCATACACTCAGGGAAAGAAGTATATGTGGGTAAAGTAATTAAAAAAAAATATACTTTTAACACAAAAGATTTGATGCAGGTTTCTTAAAATAATCTTATCATTTAGTTTTCTTTTGAATGACACAAAAATGTTCTTAAAATATTGAGTACCCGTGGAAAATTTAGAACTTTTGTAAAAGTGTTTTTTTTTTTCATTTTTTTCCTTGATTTTTGATAAAAAATATTTTGATGCAAACAAATTCTTCAAACAATTCTAAGAGTGACTGCAAAAAAAAATTTCCAAAAATATTTTTTCTAGTATTTTTTATAATTTTTTGAAAATTCTAAATATGACTATTTTAACCCATTTTTCCTACTTTTTCCTCCTTTTCATACAAAATGTGCCATTTTAGCAACTTTCAAAAAATTATAAAAAATACTAGAAAAAATATTTTTGAAAATGAGGCCGTTGGAGCCTTTTTGATTTTTTTTTCTAGTTTATTACTATTCTAATCGAAAATACGCGTCGAGTGACACCTTGATCATCAAAATCCGATCACTGGTTCAGAAGATAATTAATTTTGAAATTTTTGGTGCCCTTCTCAAAACGAGATGAAAAGTCAGTCGGTTTGTCTGTTTGCTTGTCTGTTTGTTAGTATCAAAGCGTTGATTTAGCTTAAAAGTTTGAGTGAGGACTTGTTCCCGATCAAAAATCTAGAAACGTTTGTTCTACGACTTTTTCGAAAAAACGCTAGTTTAGCGGGAAATCGCTAAAACCCGCTAAAATTAAAAACCCCCATAGTGTCCAAACCATAGAAGCTACAGATGTGATCTATATGTCGTTGGAAACGTACTTTGAAGGGCTCTTAAGCAGACCTTCAAACTTTTTTTCTAAAGTACACAGGTAAAAAGCTGTAGGTGAAATAAGGTAATTTGTTCCACATTTTGGCGGTTTTCGAGAAAACGCCGCTAACGATTTTTTTTAATTTTCAATATGTTTGCGCTTGTAAAATTTCGCGTTCTTTGGCATATCGTACATAAAGTTTTGTTGATTGGTTTGGAAGATATTACCAGATTTCTAAATATGTGAACTGAAATATATAAACATGCAACTGAGTGTCGTAGCAGCCATACATAAACAGCAGCAAAGTGTCACAGCAGCCAGAGTTTGAGAGTGCTGATAGCTTTTGCACTGGGCATGTGTGTTTGAAAAGGGGGCCAGTGTTGCCAGACAGTTTGTTTTAGCTTGTACAAACAATAAACAGAGTTGACAAAGTTATACTGTCAAGAAATATTGAAATTTCAAAACTTCTGATGTCTTATTCAAAAATTTCTGATATCCCATAAAAAAACCTCTTTACGAGGTAAAAGTCTAGTGACGAAAACATTTTCATGCCCCAAAATTTCTGATATCCAATTTTGTGACAAATAATATTAAGTTTTACATAAAAATTATTTTAAACAAAACTTTTGCATGCGGCACTGCGCAAAACAGTAAGTTTTATTTGGTATGATGAATTGAGACATTTTAGCGCAATGTGCCGAGTGCCAAAATTTGATGTAAAATAATTTATATGTAAAACTTAATATTATTTGTCACAAAATTGGATATCAGAAATTTTGGGGCATGCAAATGTTTTCGTCACTAGACTTTTACCTCGTAAAAGGCTTTTTTATGGGATTCATTATTAAAACCAAGTTTTGTTCGCTACTCAATCACTTATTATTAAATGAGTATGAAACTTAAGAATTTTAACTAAATAAATAAACTTAAATACTAAAATACTCTACATGTATGTATAATATACATTGTATATATAAAAAAAAGGAAAGTGAAATGTGTGTGTTTTTAAAATTTAAAAAAAAAACATATGTGTAAATATGTGTGTGTAATAAAACCATCCCCTGCTCGCTTCGCTCGCAAAATTGAAGGGATGGTCTTCAATTGTTCGGCTTAAAAAAATTATAAAATATAACAATTTAAAAAAAAAAAACCGAAATATTTAGCTTCCGCTGTGCGCGGCTTTAATGTCTCTTCCTTGCAATTGAACATTGCACTGTGGCTCGTTTGCCGAAAACTCGTGGCAAAAATCTGAAACTTTTGAACTAGATGAGAATTATTAGGCTGAATTTAAAAATATATATTCCCAATACTTAAAAAAATTTTTTGAAAGAAAAATACAAGTGGACGTGGCACTGAAAAGGCGTAAGCTAACAGTCAAACACAATTTTTTGTAATTTGTACTTTCAAAATTTTATCAAAAATTTAAAAATTGAACTTTATTTTTATATTTTATTTTTAAGTTTTTAGAAACTTTAAGATTTCTTAAAAAATTTTAACTGAAAAAAATATTTTTTTGCCATCGCTCTTAGCGTATTTGACCGTTAACTTACGCCCATTTCACGTCACGCCCACTTTCATTTTTCTTTCAAAAATTTCTTTGAAGTTGTGGGAATATATATTTCAAATTTCAACCTGATATGTCATCTAGTTCAAAAGTTACAGATTTTTCCTCATATTCATAGCTATGACTGTCAGCCAGTCATTGAACTAAGCAGGGGCAAATTCTACTGCATACGAACAACGGGCTACTATGCAATATACGGTATGTTGCTTTACTAAAACCAAAATAAATTTCGGGGGGGCCAATTGTGGCAATGGTTTTATTTAAAAATGTTTTCTAAAATATGTACTGAATCAAATTTAAAAGTAAAACTTCCCGGCATTCCCGGCCATTTTTTTTAAAGTCAACCAAAAGTTCAAAAAGATCCCAAAAAAATTGATGCATAGGAAAAAAAAAATATTTTTTTATCTTCACTACATTTTATTTGTTTTAACATGCATTTAGTTTTAAAAATAAACCAGCTAGTATAAATAAATAAGTTTAATACAAAGACTACGCTCAATTCAAAGATGAACTGCTCTAAACATGCCTTTATAAAGCGTAAAATTGCTCACTCGGCATCTTTTGGAAAAATATTTCAACTTTGACGAGCTCCACAGTCTACAAAACAATTTTTTAAAAACAAAAAACTTTTCACAAAAAATACTTCAATTATTTCTTAGATCAAAACTATAAACACTTTTCTCAAACGGAACAACTCGAAAATTGATTTTTGCCACGAGTTTTCGGGAAACGAGCCACAGTGCATTGGCTAAAAGTCAGATTTATGAATTCGCGGGAAAAATACAGATTTGGCGGGGGAAAAGCTAAATTTGTGCGCGAAAAAGCTAAATTTGTCGAAATAGTCAAAATTTAGCAAGAAAGGTTAATCTGTGAGTTTTGTTAAGAACAACAGAGTTTTTGATTCTAAAGGTTAATTTGCATTCGATTGTTCCTATGGCAGCTATACCCTTAGCCCAAATTTGGTCAGGATATAAAAAACAGTCACAAACATACAATCTGTGAGTTGTATTGAGCTATCTTAAGAAACAAAAAAGTTTTTCGTACTAATCAATTTCCTGACTTTTGACCCCGAATTTGACCCACTTACAGGAGGAAATTCGCAAAACGCCGTCTTATTGCACGATAAAATTATCTTATCTATCTTGTGTGAAAATTTTTCTACGCTTAGCCGTTTGGCCTACACGTTGATTCTCAGTCAGTGAGCCAGGAAAAAGGGTTTTATATACATATGTATATATATTAATATGAACATTTTTGATATGAGAAAAGACAAAGATCTGTTTGACAAATTTATATAATATAACATTTTATGTAAAAATGCGGAAATATTTAACTTCCGCTGTCCGCGGTTTTAATATTGAACTTTGGCTAAAAGTCAGATTTAGTGATTTGGCGAGACATTTCCACATTAGCGGAAATAACTAAACTTGACGAGAAAAAGCTAAATTTGGGGAAAAAGTCAAAATTAGAAAGAAGAGTTAATCAGTGAGCTTTGTTAGGATATTTCATACAACAACAGAGAATTTGATTCTATAGGTTATTTTGCATCCGATTGCGCCTATGGCAGCTATATGATATAGTAATCCGACTTTGACCAAATTTGGTCAAAATGTAAAAGCCAGTACAAAACATATAGTCTGTGAGTTTGGTTGAGATATCTTAAGAAACAAAATAGTTGTTCTTGCTAAAGGTTACTTTGCATCCGATTGTTCCTATGGCAGCTATATGATATAGTCATCGGACTTTGACCAAATTTGGTCAGAATGTAAGAGACAGTCCCAAACAAACAATCTGTGAGCAATTTTCAAAAAATCATAAAATATATTTTCGAAGAGATGCTTGAAATTTGTTTTTTGCAGTCACTATTAATTAAGTTTTGTTAAGTAATTAACGACAGTTTTTTCTTAAAAGTTTGCTTAGTGTCTTTAAACACCTATTAAATTCTAATTTGTCTTTCTTGTATCTTTTCTTTTTTATTTTTTAAGGACTACTACTGGAGATGACGAAATCCTAAGCGTTGACGAATTGATTGGGGAAATAGATGCATCGATCACTACATCAACTAAAACCTGCCTGAATAGGGATTGTTCAGTTTGGGATGGAAAAGTGGAAAAAAACGTTGAATTTAATATACCTCTTTTGCATTTATATTCGTTAAATAATGGAAAAACATATGTAACACTAAAACTTATTTAACTATATGTTTTAACAAGACGTTAAATAAATAATAAATTCTATCGTTAGAAAGCTTAAATGTATCGAAAAGGATTTTAATTGAAGAATATACGGGATTAAATTAAAGAATTTATGGGATTAAAAATTGTAAGCCTGAAATAAAGAATTTTAAGGATAGATTTTTTTAATCCTTTATTTAAGAATCCTTCGGATTGAATTTTTTAAACCTCAATTTAAGTGTATTTGGGATTAAATTTTTAGACTGAATTTAAGAAATACAGGATTGAATTCGTGATTAAAAAAATCAAGTATTTCATACTTGGTTTAAGAAAATCCGATATTACCGAACTTCTGACATCGTTTCGGGTTGAATTCGGGCTAAATATCCCCGATTTTTGTTTTTCTGTGTAACTATAATATAGTTATATAATACCTATATTAATATATCTCAGGGTAGTTCAATCTTCATCAAACTGTATATGTCTGTTGTGTAGAAAACTCTTTGTGATTGACGCGCAGTCAAAGCTACAAAAAGCAGTTTTTCGACGTTTTAAAACCAGCTTTTTTGTGAGAACTTAGACAGGATTTTGCAAAATACTAACATCAAGGGGGGTTAAATGGACGGAAAACTGTTTTATTCACAGGTTCTAAAAACGTAAAAGCGTTGGCGGTAAATTGTAGATCATTTTTCGGGTGCATGCAATAACGCCCAGTGCAATAGCGCCCATGGGCTTTTGACAAAATTGTACTCTAATATGATTCTGGAAACAGTTTTAGATTATGTTTAGATTTCGCAGTCAGCTGTTCACAGCATACCTGTTTAATAATGATTAGTAATCATAATCATTAGTAATTAAATTATTTTTGTTTAAAAGTCGAACCAATGATTAAATTACGATTATTTTGGGTTTTGCCCAATTATTTAATGATTACGATTACCAAAAATCAAAAAAAAAATATTAAATAATTCGGTTTTTCACCAAATAGTCATTAATAATCTAAATAAAATCTAAAATAATCAGAAAAAAACAAAAATAATCCGAAATACCCAAAACGATTATTTTTGATTTTTTTTGGATTTTTTCCGATTATTTTGAACAATCGTAATAATTCTAGATTTTTTTTTTTTCATTTTTTCTAATCGTAATCATTAGATTATCACAAACAGTGAATTATATAATCATTACGATTATTTCTAATAAATAATCGAATTGATTAGTAAATCTAATCGAAATTTAACAGGTATGGTTCACAGCTGCTCCATACAAAATTTTCAGTGTGCCCAGAGCAATTCAGGGAAACTTGGTCTTACTAATTGATTTCGTGAAATCTGCTGTGAGGCTGATTTCGTTTTAATTTCGATTTGGTTTCAAATGAAGACTGTGACATTTATGTGACATTTGATGCTTGTTTACATTGGAAAGCTGCGAATATTCAATCAAAACAAATTCGATGAGCAAACTTTCGTTTAATATGTTTATAAAATTCTTTTTCTGGCTTTCTTTCAAAATTTTTTGCAATTTCGTCGTTCCGTCATTTGTTTTAGATTTGGCTTAGATTATTTTGAGCCCTTCAGTGGAAAGTGGGAGGTTAAAGAGTGTGGAAAAAAATTGTATGGTCTTAAAACGAACATGGTGGTTACATATGGTCTTAAAACTCACATTCAAAAAAATAGACATAATAGCATATTTCAATAAAGATACCGCCTAGGGTAAAAATTGGTGGGGAAATGTTAAAAGTCTGACTGATTGATTTCACACTTAGTTAAAAAGCTTAACATCAAAAGTAAACGTTAATTGCTCCACCAGTTTTGGAAAATCTCAACAGGCTGGTGGAAAACATGGGCAATACCGGGTAAACCCAACAATTACACAAATATAGTATATGGTTATTCAAATATCTTATATAACATTTATATGTACCTTGCATTCAAAATTAATGGACACCTTTATATACGGAGATACACTTAAACAATGTTTCAAGATAAATTCGTAAACTGACACTGAATTATACAGATATTTATAATTTATATGGACGTCTATAATAAAATCGTTAATACTTAAACACACATAACTATACATATATTTTTCCTATAAATGCGACTTACTTCGAACAGTGATGTCATTTCCGCTTTTTTCCCGTCAGATTTGGATTTTTTTAAAGTATGTTTGCGGGAAAAATTTGAAAACAGCGGGCAGCGGGAATTCTAGATTTTTTAGCAAATTTAAACAGCTTTTTTTAATTTGTGCTTTTAATCAATTTTGCGAACTGTTTTAATTGAGTTTGACGGTTGAAATGCTAAAAATGTATTTCTATCGGCAAAGTATCGATATTTACTTTTATTGAATAGTTTCCCTCAAAAGGTCACACCTATTTTGGCGCGTCTTCCATCGCTAACATTGTGAAATTCGTTTGCAAAACAGAACAAAATATATTTTGATGCTAGTATTTTATAAAATTTGTATAAAATCCTAAAAATTACAATTTTTACCCATTTTTCCTCATTTTCATGCGAAAAGTGCCTTTTTTGCAGTTTTCAAAAAATTCAAAAAATATTTTTATGCAGTTAGTTTTAGAATTGTTCCAAGAATTTTTTTGCATCAAAATATTTTTTGTGAAAAAGCGAGGAAATGAGTTGAAAATGGGTACTCAATGAGTTAAGGAAATTTTTGCATCATTCGAACAAACTTGACAAACTGTATATTATGTAGTAGACTCTAATTTTCGATGAATGTTAACATTTGTAAATTTTAAGTGAATTTCTGTTCTTGTTATATATGAAAATAAGTCTTTATTAATGAAAAGCAAACAACAAATTATTTTATAAAGAGATGCTTTTTTCTTGACTTTTTTCCCTGGGATTCCGCTTTTTTTAGCTTTTTTTTTTCGTTGATCCAGCTTTTTATGCTCAGAAAAAAAATGACATCACTGACTTCGAAATCAGTAATCGAAATTAATTTTTTTTTTTTGCAATATCTTATATAACATTTAAAAGTTCAGTTGAGTGTGTTAAATTAAATTAAAGGCTTAATATAGCCTCAATAAGTGCTCCTATGTAAGTTCGTAAGTCGACACTAATCATTCAGATATTTATATTGGATGTTGATAAAATTTTTATATATGCGTAATTCTCTAATATCGAATGCGACATTCGAACGCATTCAAAGTAAAAAAAACATGTGCCAAAACATTATTTTGTTTTGACAAAAGGGGAAACTTATAGGTCTTGATTAGCACTATTATTGGTGCTTAGGTTGATTTTGGGAAAAAAAATATAGAAATTGTTTTTTCAGCGACCAGTTCTAGAACTGATTTAAAAATGTAATGCATTGATTTATCTCAAAAATGTTTTTGGTTTGATTTAAAAATATTAGGTAGTTATTTTTTTAATTTAATTTGAATCACTGTCGCACGCGACATTTTGCTCCACAATATATATGTATATGTTGTTTCTGTCTGTCTTTTTTTAAATTATATATCGAAAACAACTCGAAAAACTTGTTTTTCTGTTGGCCGTTGACGTACTATGTATGTACGTTCAAGTGGTCCAAGCGACACCAAGCCTTAGCTTGTTACGCGCGGATCAGAAGACGAGTTCGCGGGCGGACGGAAACGAGATGAACGGCATGCAAATTAAAAGGTCGCGAAGAGAGAAAGAAGATAGACAGTTACGGACATAAAATATGAAAACTGATATAGATTTAAATTACTAAGAAATATAATAAAAATACTAAACTAATTATTATTAGCTAAATGGGTTAGTAGCAAAGTTTTTAGATTTGAAATGGAGTTAGCTTCGGAAACAATATAAAAAAGCCTATTGTATTCCGAACACAGCATTCTAAAAGGTTCATGCAATGCATAGTTAGATCTACAGATAGGAAGAGAAATAGGAATAAAATTTCTAGATACTACTCTACGAGGAACAGAAAAGTTGAGTTGTGACATTAATTCGGTAGAGTCAATGTCACCACCAATAAGCTTACACATAAAAATAATACAAAGCATAATTCTACGATTTGATAAAGAAGGAAGGTCTATTAATAAAAGTCTACTAGAGTACGAAGGCAGTCTCACGTCCCTATTCCAATTTAGGCCACGTAGAGCAAAGAGAAGAAAGTTTTTTTGTACCGATTCAATGCGACTTTGGTGCACAGTATACTGAGGACACCAGACACATGAACCGTACTCCAAAATTGGACGAACTAAAGATATGTAAAGAGTCTTAGTTATATAGGGGTCATCGAATTCCTTCGACCACCTCTTTATAAAACCCAGAACTGACATAGCTTTATTGACCATCTTAAATATATGGTCAGAAAATTTAAGCTTGTGATCTAAGAGTATACCTAGATCATCAACAGCAGTAATCGTATCAAGAGGACCACCATACAGTGAGTATGACGCCAAATAAGATTTATTGCGGTAAAAAGTCATTACGTTACATTTAGAACAGTTTAAATTTAAAAGATTCACACGGCACCATGACTGAAAAGATTCACACGAGAGTTTGTTAAAACTGTTGGTAGATCATTTATAAACAGTGTGAAAAGCAAAGAACCGAGATGACTACCTTGGGGAACTCCAGAGGTAACCCGGAATGACTTAGAAAAAAAGTTATTAAACAGAACTTTTTGAGTTCTGTGTTTCAAATAGCTTGAAATCCAGCGAATAATGGTGGTCGGAAAACCAATTATGTCAAGCTTATGTAATAAAAGAGAATGGTTGACTGAGTCAAAAGCTTTACTGAAATCGGTATAAATGACATCAGTTTGTTTGTTATTACGGAAGCCGCGGATAACAAACGACGAAAGTTCTAGAAGATTAGTAGTAGTGGATCTACGTTTGACAAATCCATGCTGGTAGGGAGAGATAATTGAACAACACAAGTGCTGTAAATGACTTGTCAAAATCTTCTCAAAAACTTTAGGAATAGCGGACAACTTAGAGATTCCCCTATAGTTTTTGGCGTCAGACTTACTTTCCTTTTTGTGCAGAGGAATAATAAATGACTCCTTCCAAATAGAGGGAAAAATCGCAGAATCTAATGACAGAGAGAAAAGCTTCAGCAGGGGTCCACATAGCGTTCTGGCTCCATACCGAAGTACACAACCAGGAACCCCATCCGGACCAGGTGAAAACACCGGCTTAACCATCTCAAGATCACGAATCAGCGACTCCTCACTAATTAAGGGACTGAAGATACAGTTCGATCGAGGCATATCAAAAGGATAAGATTCAAAAGAATAGTTAGACGAAGAGTAAGTAGTTTGAAAAAACGTTGCAAAAAGATCGGCGATCGCCTGATCTGTGTACGCCTTCGAATTTTCATAGGATAGAGAAGATGGATAGGAAGAAGATTGACGCTTTGTGTTCACAAAATTAAAGAACTGCCTAGGGTCTTTCGCGAATCGTACCCTACAGCGAGATAGATAATTTCTATAACATGTAGCGTTTAACTCGGTGAAGTTGGCCCGAGCAATTAAATAGCGAGAAAATGCAGAAGAAGAACCTGTGTCCTTAAACTTTTTATAAAGTCTGGACTTTAAGTTCTTTAAGAAAGAAAGTTGTTTACAAAACCATGGAGGTTTATTAGACCTGGTCGGGTAAGCTGAAGGAATGCAGGCATCAAAACACGAGTTCAATTTATTATAAAATAGTTTGATGGCGATGCTTAAATCAGTACAGATATATAAATCTGACCATTCAGATCGGCTAAGAAGCTCGTTCAATTTCGAAAAGTCAGCTTTGCGAAACTGGCGAACTCGAACAGTTGGCGTAGAAAGAAAATT
The DNA here is from genome assembly GCA_037043405.1 of Drosophila subquinaria. Taxonomy (NCBI): domain Eukaryota; kingdom Metazoa; phylum Arthropoda; class Insecta; order Diptera; family Drosophilidae; genus Drosophila; species Drosophila subquinaria. Next base: position 19,272 of record JBAMBL010000570.1, read on the forward strand.
AGTTACTGATGTGCCAAGGTCGAACACCAATTCTAATGTTGGATGATAGGGATCTTCAGGATATGTGAGTGGTTCGGTTCTTGACAGGACTACACTAGCTGGATCACAAACAAAACATAAGTCCAGCTGCCGGCTTAACGAATTTTTAACATGGTTTATTTGGCACAAAGATATGTCAAATAATCCATCGATAAAGCCATGTTCAGTCGTTGGGGTTAAAGAATTCGACTCATTATTCTGTAGCCACGTTGTTCTTGGCAAATTAAAATCTCCAAGAACTATGAGGTGGTCTTTGTCAGAAAGAAGATTATTGACAGATTGAATAGCAGATAAATGATTATGATAAACTGATATATCTGAAGATGGAGAAATGTATGAGCATGTAACGTATAAAAATACGCCACGGAAACATATTTTAATAGAAATAAATTCAATGTCAATCGGGCTAACGAAAAGTATTTCTTCTGAAGAGAGGTTGGAGTCTACAGCAATTAGAACCCCACCACCTCTTTGGGAAGGACGATCAAGCCGATACGTTGTATACTTCCCTGAAAAGATTTCCGAATCGAGAATATCCGGTTTTAACCAGGTTTCAGTGAACACAACAACATGAAATGGGAAAGTAAGACTGTCAACGTATAGTTTGTTAATCTTACTACGCAAGCCACGAACATTCTGATAAGCTAACAAAAGGGAAGATATTAGTTTTTTGAGGAAGAAGAAGAAGACGAGGTAGCTACTGAAATATTTTGCACAGGGTCTTTGGGGGGAAGCCTAATCGGATTCCGATTTTTAATTTTGGGCTTGTACTCTTTTACCACCAAATACTCCGGCCAAAAGCTTGGTGAGGATGTGGTGGCAAAATGTTCTGGGGGTACGTTGATCTTGAAAGATGCAACTTGCCTGTCATAAGAAAACTTAAATTTCTCCACCTTGATAGTGGCATCGCTTATTTTGGCCTGAATATAGGCCATCACATCTTCAGATGTAGAATCAGGGGCGAGCCTGGAAACAAAAATCTGCTTCATTGGCGGAATCCCCACCAGAGGTCTAGAAACCAGAGGCGGAACAGCTGGCGTACTGTCACCTGTGGGTTCTAGATTAACCGGTGAACCGGCTGTAACTATAACTGGTGGAGGGGCTTTGTTTGATTTTGGTCTGCCTGTTCTTTTTTTCACAACAGCAGATGAATCGGACAATGGAGCAGAAATAGCTGTGTCCGTCGGCACAGCGTCAACAATGGGGACATCCACAACCATCGATGCTATTGGAGTAGCAAACATAGTTTGTGGGGCCGACGGGGCTGTAGGAGTGAGGAACTGTTCCACTGTCGAAAATTGGCTGACCGCGGTTGTTTGCAAGTCACGAGGTGTCGATTTCTTGCGCTTTGGAGACTCACCCAATAGCTTAAGACTATTGAACTGAGCATCCACAGCAAGAAATTGAGCATTAAGCTTGTTAAAGCCAACACTCAAATCCTTGAAACCACTCCTCGTCTGCCTCATAAACACACGCATCTCAGTCTCAATCTCACGACAGGACTCACATGTCCAGCTAAGTCCAGTCCGTTGGGCAACGGCATCCGCTACTAGCCCTGAGTAGCCAGCGCATTTTACATGCACCAAATTACTACAGAGCCAGCAACAGATACCCGGCTGCGCAGCAGTTATCTGCTTTTGGCAGCTTTTCTTTATACAGACAAAACTCATTTTAACTAAAATTTCACTACTAGTTGACCACTGTGCAATATGAAAGCAAAACCAATTACAAGAAGTAAACAGAAATGCGCGGCCAACAACAATGCAGAAACGCTGATCAAAACTCTACACGACTGTTAGAGAGTGGAAACACAAACAATAACAACTCAGCTGATACACTCTGCAGGGGGCAAAGTACAAAAGTTGAGAGCTAGAGAGCGATGCACAACAACAACAAATGACAAAAACACAGCACTTGATACCCAAATATATTATTAATTAGTAAATAAATACCAATAATAAACATGCACTACTTTATAAAAGATAGTCGCGAGGTAGCAAACAGTATATTGTTTAATTAGGAGCTATTAATAAGTTAAGAAACCACCGGTTGGTAATAAAAACAAAAGTTTTAACGGAGCGCACAAAAAAACACGACTGTCTGCTACAAAGAGAGAATCGATGTTGATGTTAACCAAAAGATACATTCTGTCACAACAGCCCACACATTCTGTCCTTTTCCCTTTATGATCCCTTCATAAGGATCATCATTTATGACCACTTAATTAGGGAGTAGGGGGTCATTATGACCAATTAGGGATCAGTTAAACCCCCACCCTCTACACATTCTAACCCTTTTCCCACGCTTTTGTCAACAACTCATTAACATATTAATTACTTTTGACCTATCTTTACGATTAATCACAACAACTCATTAACATATTAATGACATTTGACCTATTTTTACGATCAATCAATAAAATTTTATGACTTTTGACCCTTTCTAATTGATTAATCAATAAAATTTAATGACTTTTGACCCTTTCTAATTGATTAATCAATAAAATTTAATGACTTTTGACCCTTTTTAATTGATTAATCAATAAAATTTAATGACTTATACACTAAATTTTACATGAGCTCTTAATGAGCTCCCCCACCCACCCCCACCCCTAATCTGTGCTGGAACCCGCATTTATATACTACTTGTCTGTTCGGTATATACTTTATTATTTTGTATAAAATATTTGTCATGTATAATTTCAGTTAAAATGTT
>JBAMBL010000571.1:0-33718 GCA_037043405.1 Drosophila subquinaria
TTATTTTGATTTTATAATTATATACATAATATAATAAAAATAATTATGAATATATTTTTGAAAAATTACAATCTTTTATTTTGGGGTGGGTTTAGCATCTGCATTACAGTCCTATAGGCATTGTATACCAGCCAGTAAAGCATCTGCATTACGATCCTATACGCAACAGTATACAGGACGGTAATGCAACACGAAAGAACTCACTCAATTAATCGCATACTGGCTCGATTACAAGTATGCGGTTTTGAAGCTGGTCTATCTTAACAGCGGACAACCTTAAGGAACAGTAATGCGCGTTGTGGTATGAACTCGCAGCCGTACTGGCCACGACGTATGGTGGTTGTAATCGATTTTCGAACGCGAATTTCCGCCACTGGGTGTTGTTGCTTTGGCATTGTTGTGTGTGCATAAATAAATGTGCGAAATAAAAAGGATTTCGTAACAAATTTCATGTACGCGTACTCGACACGCATGTAAAATCTCTCCGTCTCTCATTTGCTTCACACTCAGAAATCCCTCTCTTAATTAAGCGAAGCGATCGGCTTGTGGGCATACTCTTTTCCATTACAGCATAGCGATGCTGCTTGAATACATTTGCATTTAACGTATTTAATAATTCCATTTTACATTCCCCTCTTGCCCGCCTAAAAAGTTGCCGGCTCGAGATAAGATACATTTAAAGCAGTGGTCGGCACCTACACATTCATATGTTTGCATTGCGTTAGTGTGCATTTTTGTTCGTCTAACAGCGGAATAGCAGCGACGCAACAGAAACAAATCGTAGCAGCGACGCGCCGCGGCGTGTACGTGAGCGGCAGCGCAGTCGCCACGAAAATTTCCTATGAGATCGAGATAGTGCCGTGCCGATAGCTGATTTAAAGCTTTGCATAATCAAAAACGAGAGAGCATTCGCCAAATAGCTAAATTTTGGTGGTGGTTTTTCCTTTTCGTTTTTGCATACTCTCACTCTCTCCATTGCACAATATCGTAAGAGTTTTCGGCAATCTTATTTTTGGCGCATTTACACACATCACTGTTGCCAATTTGTCCTTTTTGCGGACAGATTTGCGGATGATGAGAAAATTTGGAAGAAATAATATAAAAATATGGTACTGTTTTTAAGCATTCTGTTATTTTATTTCTACCTTCTTTCCATTCTTATTCAGAAATTAAATAAAAGTTTGCTAAAAAAAGCAGTACCATAATTTTTATTATTTCTTTAAAATTTGACTATTCAAATCTGTCCATTTTTTAACGGACTAATTTTGGCAACGCTGACACACATATAAACTAAAACATGTGTATTTTAATTTTATTACATGTACATATGTATACCCGTAGTTATTGTCTATCCCACACACACACAGCCTTGCATTTAAGTTCTATTGCGCACTCCTTTGAGCCTCTCTCTCTCCCACTCTGTCTCTTGTGTGCTCTCCCAAACTCTCTTGATCGGAGCAGCGGACGCCAAATCGGCAGCGAGCGCCATATAGGCATCAACAGCATACCAGCATAGCACCAAGAGAGCGAGTGAGAGTGCGAGCGGTGCGTCAGATAGAGCATATAGCAAAAAAGCTCTCTCTCTGCATATGAGATAGGCAAGCAAAGGCATACACACACAGCAGTAATATACCGGACGGGTATTGATTGCCTTATTTGGGCATTTTTTCATGCCTTTTGCCTGCATTCGCTTTTACATTTGCGCACACACACTCACATGTAGTGTGCCGGCTATCTCTCAATTTTGGATAAGCAAGTAAAGCTCACACACATACAGCTGTGCCGGATGGGTACAGTCTGCAGTTTGCCCTTAGCTTTACTTGCATTTGCCTAGACTATTACACACCCACACACACACGGAGACGAACGGGCGCTTTCACCAACACACACACACGTGCGAGCACACAGGCGTGGCGCATATACGCACACATGCATACAAATACAAAAGTGCTGGCGCTGCGCCTGTGCAGTTGTTGCTTTTGGTTTAAGCTCTGCATTGCCAAAGCTTTTGCGTGTGTCCACAGTGACCTTTCAACATCGGACTTTCAATCAGCGCCACCTATCGGCAATACAGCCGCAACCATCAACAGAAACAGGTTTGAGTCTTTGCTTGGGCTTGACTTGTGTTCTCTGCAGCTGGGACACAATCCAGTAGCTTAAATCTGACGATCTGTTTTTGGTTGCCCACCATTTGACTTTGATTAAGTTCGTGTCGTCGCTAAAACTTTTTCATTACTTTTTCAGGCGTGTCGCCGCCAAAATTTCTTACTTTACATTTAGACAAGGCGTGTCGTCGCCAATTTAGATATTAAATTGATTTAATTAATAATTACTATTAATTACGGCGTGTTGTCGAATCACTAAGAATCTAGTTATTAATCTTGATTAAAATACTTACTTTTCATATTAGAAGAGCTCACATGCATAGCTCTTATTTTTCCATTCGCATATAACAATTAGCTGCTTAGTTGTTAAAACATTAAATAAAAATAATTAAATTATTAATTACAGTCAATTAGGGCGTGTCGTCGCCATTTAGAATTGGAAATAGTTTATGAGTTTGATTCAAATATTTTCTTTCATCACGGCTTGGCTCCATGAAAAAGCTTTTATTCTTCCATTTAATATAACGATTAGCTGCATAGTTATAGTGTCATTAGACGGGTGCGCCGTTTCGGATATCAGAAATTTTGGGGCATGAAAATGTTTTCGTCACTAGACTTTTACCTCGGAAAGAGGTTTTTTTATGGTATTAGTATTTCGGTTCTGGGTGCTTCCGGATGTGGTGTGCTTAGTTATTTAATCTCGTTTTTATATTTCTCTAGTCTTTAATAACGACTGTTGATTCCCTGTGTTTGTTCACAATTCTCTTTTTATACTTATAGCCTTTCCTCACTGAAACTACATTTCAGCATTTTAGCATTTTCGGAGCAAATGTAAAATTTCACCCTATACATTTCATATGGGAGCTAGTGGTGGGAGAATAGTACATTTCTGAGAAATGTAACTGCATTTTCAGAAAAACTATGCGATATTCATCGGAATTCAATCGATATTTGGAATTTTTATTATTTTGAGAAAAAACTATCCCTAGATCAGAGATTCTTTCCTAAGCAGCCAAATTTTCTTGAAATCCTTCCATTTGTTTTCTAGTATTTTTTTATTATACCCTGGGGGTATATTAAGTTTGTTCAAAAGTATGTAACAGGCAGAAGGAAGCATCTCCGACCCCATAAAGTATATATATTCTTGATCAGCATCAACAGCCGAAACGATATAGCCATGTCCGTCTGTCCGTCGGTCCGTGTAAACGAAAGGATCTCAGAGATGGTAAGAGCTAGGACCACCAAATTTGGAATGAAGACTCCCTATAATGTCAGAACAAGTTTATGTTAAAATTTTGCCACGCCCACTGTGAGGGGCGTAATTCATAAAAAACTGACAGCACCTTTTATTTTGGCTTTTAAGTTATTTTTTTTTATATCAACGGATGTGGAATCATGCCAAGAAGCTAATCACTAACTTTCATCCCGATTGGGCCATAAATAGTGAAGATATTAACAATTTTGTCCGAGGTATTTTAATGGCAATTCTATAAATAGAATAGAATTAATGGTCAATTAATTCATTTAACATTCCCTCTGCAAGAATGTTTATCGAATTTGTCATGTTCAATCCAAGTTGCGGCGTGGTGTAAGTGATAAGTGCTCGGGAGGCGGAACGGCAGACCGAGGTTCGAGTCCCGGTACTGTCGATGCAAATGATTTTTAATTATTATTTTTTTATTATTTTTATTTTCTTATTTTTATTTTCTTATTTTTAAAATTGGTTTAAGTCACTTATCTTATTGTACATGTATGTAGCTGCCACAAAAACGATAGGTCAATATTTGAGGATAAGTACGAGAATTGCATGTGCATCTAATCTTCGGCATGCCGAAGCCTAGGCCCAAAGTATATTACTGTCGAGTGCACTCGACTGATCCGCTTGTTTCAGTTGTCAAACGAATTTGTAAACAAATCAAAATTGTTTTGTAAATGCTAAATGCAAATGCTATGCTATGAGGACAGACAGTTGCATACTTATCGTTAGCACCGATATTGTAGCTAGTTATTTATATTTTGTCTTTATAAAGTTTTTGATTAAGAAACGTTTTGTGGCATGAATCAGTAGAACTTATTTGAATTGCTTGATACGAAGCTTTCTATAATTAATGGTCGCTCATTTACATTTTTAGTCATTCTGAACATTACAAGTAGGCTACAGTTACGTATGTAACTGCAAGAATTTTGTGTATTATGTAGGTTATCAGTCTCATTCACAGTGTTTCCAGTTGTTTCGCATTTGTTTTGTAGATAAAAACCTCACATATATAAAAAGCGTGATTGCAATAACACAACGCATTTTAACATATCAAGTTAGTTGAACATTTAAATTTGGGTTTTCAAAGCGATCAGTTTGTTATTTGATGGTAAAAAGAATAAGTAAAAAAGGTATGGCCAGGATCTGGATACTTTTGGTATTACTACCAAGTGTACTTTATTTTATATTGACAGCGACAGCAAAAGGCAAGTGAAAAACAGACAGGAAAAATTATCTGTAAATCCTTTTCGAATGTTATACCTATTTTGAAGGATAAACTTTTTACTTCTTTGTGCGTATATTCTATGACAGCTATACACTAATTTTTAACATTTTCCAAAAATATATGTAAACAATTTCAGTTTGTATTTAAATAAATACAACTCAATCGCGTAAGTTATGTTCTTTGCAATACGGAAACGTTGTTTCAATGTTTGTCAACTACTTAAGAGATTTTAACTTCACAACTAACTACAAGATTTCTTTTACGATTTTTATTAGGATCCGACTATGACCAAACCGTCGCGCAGCTCTCCTACGACTTTGTCCAAATATCAAAAAGAGATACCTCGTCAACGGGATCGCGAGAGGCGAGATGCGCTAATGAATTCGAATGAAAAGAATAATTTTTACGACATAGAACAATACGTCGACAGAGAGAAAGCAAATCGTCTGTGGGCAGGTCGGAGGAAAATGTCACTGGAAACTGTATTTAACTAAGGAGTTTCCGTTCCTTGGACAAAATATACGTAATATAACAGTGAGCACGGGAGGATTTATCTACACCGGAAACTACGTAAACTCGTGGTTAGCAGCAACGCAGTACATTGCGCATCTTATGGCCAATTTTTACGCAGAAGTATCGCAGGATTCACATATATACGTAGTGAGGAATGGTAAGTTAAAGCGTTGAGTTGTATACATGTATAGAGATCTGACATTAGTTCATCTTCTTCCCCAGAGAACACTTTCACAGTTATTTGGGAGAACGTCTTTATAAAAAACGGTGGAGTGTTTGAGCCATTCACATTCAGTGCGACGCTAGAAAAGAATGGCGAAATTCTGTTCGTATACTACAAGGTGCCAGTGAGCATCGATAGTCTTGACGATAGCATACATCCCGTTAAAATGGGTCTCTCTGATGCCTATTTAACTCAAACTCACTTCCCCAACAGGAAAACAATTTACGAGTATGCTCGAATTAAAATAGAGCTTGTAGGAAATGGAACAATTGTACGACTAAAACTATTGCCTACTTGTCCCGACTACAAGGACTGTCATTCGTGTTCCAATCATGACACTTCGCTTCAGGTGAGTAGGTCTAGCTTTTTATTATTTTCTGACTGATCTTTGATCTCCTAGTGCACCTGGTGTTCGGCTGTAAATCGATGCTCAACAAGAAATGGCTTGGATCGAGAAAAGCAGCAATGGAAATTTAGTGGCTGCGAAAGGGACGCTATTGGCCAAGGTGGCAATTGTCCAGTTTGAGAAGAGATCAGCACAACTCAAGCACCCGACAAGACAACTTATCAACCTGTTGAGACAATGGAACAGAGCTTCACTGTAGTTTCAGCTTCAACAGAGAGCAGAACCATGCCATAAACTAAAATCCAACGGAAACCATCAAACAATACGTTCTACAATGTTTTGAAACTATTGTCTGATTTTAACATAATTGTAACGTGCAGCGCTTCTGCATTTGATTACGGGCTCATTTATGCAGCCTGTCTGCATAAATATAAATATGTTGATCCTCAGAGCCAACACTTTAATAGAACAGCAACACCCACTTCCACCAATTCAGTAAAGTCAAATTCGGTTAGTGTTGGCTATGGCTGCGACCAAAGTTGGCAGAGCCCCAAACTGCACGAAATTAGAGTGCAGCCCTCAGATTATATACTGGGGCGGCTTTGAGGCTTCCAACACCGCTGGCGAATAGATCCACGATTTCCAATAAGCGAACTCGACTTGCGTTCTTAAATAATACTTTATTTAAAACTATTTGTTGGCTTTTTACAAATTTTAAGTGTGCGCTGTGTCGCTTGTAGAAAAAGAAGAAGAAGAGTTTTTTCACGCGCCAGAATTGCCAGATAGAAGAGAATACAGCATAAAATAAAATACAAGAGAGCGAGAGAGCGAAGATAACTGTGCTTTCACTGCAGTTCATATGCGGTCACTTCACAGCTGCTCTCTCTTTGCACTGCTTGGGTTGAACTGCTTGGCGTAGCCGGAACATTCTCCCCCCTTTGATGATGTAAGTCCAGGATGCATCATCAACTTAACTCCCACGTCGATCTCCTGTAAGTTGCGATGAATGTCCAGCAAGGCACCTAAACTCCAAACGCTCTGGAAGTACAAATGTGTAATTTAATATTAACAAGTAGTGTTGGTGCTAGAATCATGCCAAGTGTCTTGCGTAGGTAAAGGACAAAGTTTGACAATAGGGCGCTTTAACACGCCTCCGTTTGATTTGAGGGTAACGACTCGAATGAGACCATCGGAGCCCGCATGTGTTTCCAAGATGCGTCCCAATGGCCATTGATTGCTTGGGAAACGTTCATCCTTGATGAGAACTAGATCGCCAATCTGTAGGTTTTCCTTTTCTTGCAGCCATTTGGGTCGTCGCTGTAAACGGGATAAATACTCCGAGCTCCAGCGTTGCCAGAACTGTTGAGCATAGTATTGACAGTTGCGCCAGCGATATATTGAACTGAGTTGAGTCAATTAGGCCATTGGAGGAGCTAAAAGTGCATCTCCAGTCAGAAAGTGTCCGGGTGTTAGCACCAACAGATCATCTGGGTCGTTTGAAAGTGGACACAGAGGCCTTGAGTTGAGGCAAGACTCAATCTGTGCGAGCGTTGTTGCCCATTCCTCGAATGTGAGCACTCGCTCGCCATTGCATCTCTTTAGGTGATATTTCATGGACTTAACGCCGGCCTCCCACAAGCCGCCGAAGTGTGGGGCTGATGGTGGATTAAAGTGCCAAGTAATACCCTTGTTAGTCAGCTGCGGGGCAACTGCTTTGGCGATGAACGATTTGTATGCCATTTTGTCTGCCTGTAGTTTCTTGTTGGCTCCTACGAAATTAGTGCCGCGATCGCTGTAAATGTCATGGCAAAGTCCACGTCTGCCGATGAATCGATGCAATGCTCCAAGAAACGCATCCGCCGATAAGTCTCCAACAGGCTCCAGATGTATGGCTTTGGTAACCAAACAGATGAAAATAGCTATGTATCCTTTAACTGCTGTGCGTCCCCTGCCTTTCAAAGGCGACACGCTAACGGGTCCTGCGTAATCTACGCCGACAGATGAGAAGGCCCTAGCTGGACGTACGCGTGCAGCAGGTAGACTGCCCATTTGCTGTATTGCCAACTGGGGCTTTTGTCTGAAACAGATAATACATTTGTGAATGATGAATCGAACAGCATTACGACCATTGACAATCCAAAAGTTCTTTCTCACAAAGTTGAGTGTTAGCGCAGTGCCGCCGAGTAGAGTGGCGGCATGGCTATGCCGAATGACCAGATCTGTGACATGGTGCTTATAAGGCAAAATATATGGATGCTTCTCGTTTTCCGGCAATAGAGCGTCACGTAGTCTGCCACCTAGACGTATAACTTTCTCTTTCAAGTCGAAGTATGGGTTTAACGATAACAATGAACTGTCTTTTGCAAGTTATTGGCCACCAGACAAGGCTCTGCCGGGAACGCCGACATTTGCGTAAGTCGGACTGCGTAGATGATTCCCTTGGACAGTTCGGTACAGGAAATAAGATACACTGAGCGATCAGGCTTCTTTATCCGACAGTTGTGTATGAAACGATTGACGTAGGTTAAGACTCGTATGAGCCGTGTATATGAAGAGTAGCGTTCCAATATCCAGCATCTCGCGTCCTCAGAAACCAATAGGACGCGACAATGAAGGTTTCGCATCTCATCGTCTATGCCAATTTGCATTGAATCCTGATTTGGGTTGGTTCTAGGCCACTCCGTCTGAGCCGACTTCAACCAAGGTGGGCCGTGCCACCAGAGAGCGCAATCCGCAAGTTTTGTTGCGCTCATTCCGCGACTTAACAAGTCCGCAGGATTGTCTTCTGAGGCGATATGTCGCCACTGCCGATCCTCTGTCAATTCCAGTATCTTGTTGATTCGATTGGCTACGAATGTCTTTAGCCGAGCAGATCCAGCCCAGCGTGATCATGGAATCTGACCAAAACATCGTTTCTGCAAGATTAACATTAATTCGCATATTAAATTTACAATATTTAAAGATTTTGACAGCTACTACTGCTGCACATAATTCTGCTCGAGGTATAGTCAGTTGCGGCTACACCGGCATGACCTTGCTTTTTGCGAGCAGCAATTCAACGTGAAAATGTCCATTTTCTGCAGGTACGCGTAAATACGCCGCAGCGCCGTATGCGCCGGCAGACGCATCGCAGAAGATATGTAGTTGTCCAACGTTGTTTGTGGAGCATCCTGCAATGTATCGGGGTATTTTTATGGAAGCGATGTTAGGCAACTCCTTGACGAATTTATCCCAAGATTTTTGCACCTCCGATGGCACATGATCGTCCCATTTTAATTTGGTCTTCCACAGCATCTGCATTAACATCTTTGTCGTAATGACTATGGGACTCAACCAACCCATGGGGTCGAAGAGGCGTGCTATCGTTGACAGTATGATTCGTTTGGTTGGTATACAGGCAGGTATCTCGAAATTGACTCGAAACCGAAACGAATCTTCTAACGGGGTCCAGTAAACTCCTAAAGCGCGTATGCCATCGCTGGTTTGTAAATCCAATATTCCCTTGGTTTCCAAGTGCTCCAGAGGGATATTCTTCAGCAGTCGTGGGTCATTGCTTGCCCATTTTCGTAGCTCAAATGTTTCACTATGCATCATTCCAATCACTTGATTTTTGATACTTTCCGCCTGTTCAAAATTGTCCGCTCCGGACAGAATGTCATCTACGTACATTTGCTGCTTGAACACATCTACGGCTAATGGGAAGTTCTGACCTTCATCTGCTGCAAGCTGATGCATTACGCGGATCGCCAGGAACGGTGCTGAACTTGTTCCAAACATGACCGTTGAGCAATAGTATTCGTCGATTCCTTCGTCCTGTTTTCTTTTCCAGAGTATGCGCTGATATTGTGCATCCGCGTCATTGACATCGATACATCGATACATCATTTGCACGTCTGCCATGAATACGTATTTCAATGAACGCCAGTTGATCAGTATTGCAGGCAAATCGGTGTGAAGCTTCGGTCCTGTAGCCAAGATATCGTTCAATGAGCGCCCGTTACTTGTGCGCATTGAACCGTCAAACACAACTCTGACTTTCGTAGTCGACGACGACTCCTTTATGACTGGGTGATGCGGCAAGTAACAATGCGTGACTCCCCCCATTGCTCCGCTGTGTGTGCCCAGACGTTGCTCTGGTGCCACTGGCTTCATTTGATGCAATTGAAGATACTCGCTTATTGTTTGCGCATACACATTTTCCAGATTGCTATCCATTCGAAAACGTCGCTCCAAGTGCGACAAACGTTTTAATGCTGACCGATACGATGATCCGATAACCATGTCTGGGTTCAGTTGTGTTTATATTGGCAGCCTTACAATATATTTTCCGGTAGATAGTCGCCTGTGTGTGCTTACGAAGAAATCCTCGCACCACTTATCCTCGGTTGACAAGTCTGCAGATTCTTCGCCAAGCTGCTCCAGCTCCCAAAATTTACGCAATAAATTGTCTAGCTCCTCGGATACGTCGTCACGCCGCACTTGAATAGTATGTGAGCCGATAGACTTGGCATATTGCTCCACCTTGCCTGAAACGATATATCCAAGCTGTGTGTTTTGAGCGATTGGTGACCCGCTTGGCCCACGATAAATGTCGCTGAGCATAAGTTCGTCGTAAATGTCGCTTTCAAGCAATAAATCGACACCTTGTGGGATAAAGTAATTAGGATCTGCTGAACATAAACGCTGTAGATGGGGCCAATTTGATGCAGACACGCGTCTGTCAGGCATTTTCTTGCTTACCTTAGGCAAAATATACGCAATGACTTTATATCAGGGATTAAAACCGAAACAATATCGGTTTCAGTTACGGTTTCGGTTATGTTCGGATTTAGGTTTTCGGTTATAGGTTACGCAAAATCGTTGAATATAGGTTTCGTAACGGTGAACCGGTTTTCGTATGTTTCGGTTTTGAAATACAGGTACGGTTTCGGTTCACAAAAAAAAAATTTCTTTGTAAAAATATAATTATATTAATAAAATAATAATAATTAAAAAGGCATAACTTTCTTGATGTTTCATTTACATATTTATTTCACATATAAATCAAAATTAAAAATAAAATCAAAAATAGGATACAAAACTAATAACAAATTATCAGAGATTACAAACAAGACCTATGAGTCGGAAAAAAAAAAGTTCAAAATTTTTTGTTTTAAATTATTTTTAGTTTGTTTTTTAAATTTGTATAACAAAAATTAATAATTAACATGCTTTTAAAATTGTAGTTTAAAGTTATACTAAATCTTATTTGCAATTTTTAAAATATCAATTAAAAATAAAACTTTCTTTAAATTTTTATTATAAAAATTGTAAAAAAAATTTATTTTAAGATATATGAAAAACCGAAATTAACCCTTATAAATGAAACGGTTACTAAACGGTTATTTCGGTTTACAGAGTTTCGGTTTAAAGGTTTCGGTCAGATGAAAATTTTTTTTTTCGGTTATGGTTTCGGTTACGGTTTCAAATTTCAATCGGTTTTTACCGGTTAAAGGTTACGGTTTCGGTTAGGGTTTTAATCCCTGCTTTATATTTTACCTTGCTGCCATACACTGAGCCTAGGCTTAGTTCCATTGCTGTCGATGCTTCTGTGATGCGTGCATTCGCCAAGCCATTGATTTTAATGAACGAGTTCTGCTTGGGGAGTCGCAATTGTTGAGCTGCGCTCTCCGTGATAAACGATGCTTGGGATCCTTGATCTAAGAAGGCTCGGAACTGCAATGGTTGACCTGTGATAGAGTCGATGGTGACAATTGCCGTTGGCAATAGCACTTCGCACTTTGTCGGCGACAAAGCTGCATGTGATCCACTGATCACATTCGTTGATATTTGCTGAGAGCTCGTGTCCTGACCCGACGGGTCGTTCCTGGGCGCATCCGTAGGATCACGCTTCTTGTCCAGGTGGATGAGAGTATGATGTCTTTCAGCACACTTCATACAATTTCGTCGACTTCCACATGTTGCCGACTGATGGTTAAATCCAAGACAGTTAAAGCATAATCGATGCTTTGATGCTGTCGCCCTGCGCTCCGATACGGACATATCGTTGAAAGCCTTGCACGTGCGAATTGGATGTTCCTCCTTGTTGCATACGATGCACATACTCGCTTGTCGAGTGCTGAAAGTCGTCTTGACTTCCTTCTGTTTGTTTGAATCAGAAAACTGCTTTGCACTCGCACGTTGATTCTTCGATGCCGCTTCACCACTACCCGACTGTGACGTAATCATAATTCGGTATTGGGCATCAAGAAACTTACAAAGTTCGTCGAACGTAGGTAAGCTTTGCGTCGAGGAAAGTGATTTTTCCCATTCCACTCTTATGTTACCAGGCAGTTTCTTCAACATATAGTAGACTAGCACCTGGGTTTGCTGATTCTTCTCCACTCCTACCTTATCCAAGGAGTGCACACATGACCGACACGTTTGTATAAAACATTTCAGAGACTCTGAGCTGTCATGCTGAACTGATGATTGTTGATCAAAAACATCCATATAGTGCTGGAACAGCACACGCTTGTTGTCGTAGAACTCCTCTAGCATTTTCCATGCCACTTGATAGTTTGATTCTATTAGCGTCAGATGCTGAATATCCCGCGCAGCATCCTCTGACAAGGAATCCATTAAATAGTGAAAACGATGCAAGTCGTTTAATCGCGTACAATTGTGCACACGTGCCTGGAATACCTCCTTGAACGCTGGCCAGTCGATGAACTTGCCGTTGAACTTCGGTATGCTAATCCGGGAAAGTTTCATGTCATCATACGCTGGCAGCACTGTATGTTGCATAGCCGATTCGTCGAATGGCGTCGATGATCCTGGATGATTGGCACGATGCAGCAGATTGAGCTCACCCTTTAACTCCGCTACTCCCTCGATGTATGTTTCCTCAAACAAATCCCTGATTTCCTTGTCGATGTACTTAGCTTTGATCACCTCGTTGTCTCCAGCATAAACGAGCTTCTGATGATTCTGCCTGAAGTCTTCATGCATGGTGACCAACGACTCAAGCCTCGCTGCTAAATGGGTCTCTGTTCTCAGAGACGCATCCCCTTTGTATTTCTGCAAATTCTTTGTCAATGATTTGAGCAACGCGTGTTGCTCCGAAATTATATAAGTGGCATTTTCAGACATGATTGCACCTTGCTAAATGTTAATATTCAAATTACACGTACCTTGCGATTGAGGTTAGGTTGAAGCGCTGCTGTATTCACACTCTGCACCAAAGTTGGCGGAGCCCCAAACTGCACGAAATTAGAGTGCAGCCCTCAGATTATATACTGGGGCGGCTTTGAGGCTTCCAACACCGCTGGCGAATAGATCCACGATTTCCAATAAGCGAACTCGACTTGCGTTCTTAAATAATACTTTATTTAAAACTATTTGTTGGCTTTTTACAAATTTTAAGTGTGCGCTGTGTCGCTTGTAGAAAAAGAAGAAGAAGAGTTTTTTCACGCGCCAGAATTGCCAGATAGAAGAGAATACAGCATAAAATAAAATACAAGAGAGCGAGAGAGCGAAGATAACTGTGCTTTCACTGCAGTTCATATGCGGTCACTTCACAGCTGCTCTCTCTTTGCACTGCTTGGGTTGAACTGCTTGGCGTAGCCGGAACAGTTAGTTTTAGAAGTGTATAAATGTAGCGAGAGAGAGTTTATTAAATGGTGTTGTCGTCACCAGTTCTTATTTTCCAACTGCTCTTCTTGATGCAAAACGATACATGATAATTCATTCGATCTTACAATATTATCGATAATTAAAGAAATGTTAAGCAAACGTAAATAAAAATAGTGTTAACATAAATGAAGTTGGCAAGTCTGATTATGGGTTCAAGACCACACAGCTGCCACGCACACTGATTCTGTCAATTATTTTCAAATTAATTGCTCGTCGCAACAATAATATTTCTCTAAAAAGATGACAAATGTATAAATTGTTATTTGACTAGATAGGCATTCAATGTTTTATTAGTTTTCAGAAACATTCTAGTTAATGCACCTGACCCACGTGGCAGACACCGTCAAGAATATGTATTCTTGGTCGATTAAGCCATGTCCGTTTGTCTGTCACTCCGTCCATCGCTCTGAACGCGTCTATCTCAGAGACTTTAAGAGCTAGAGACTTTAAACTTTGTATGTAGGTTCCCGTATAACGGCCGCAAATCAAATATGTTTTTTTTTTTTTTACTTTGGATCAGACCGCTATATCATGTAGCTGCCATATAAACGATCAGTCAAAAATCAAGCTATAGACAACAACTTTTTTGTTGCTTGAGATATCTGAACCAAACTGAAAAATTATGCGTATGGAATGTTCCCATACATCCTAATTAATTTTTGTTGACATCGGCCCACTATATATCATATAGCTGCCATCGGAACGATTGATCGAAAATATAGATTAAGTGCGATATTTTTTGAAGATATCTATCTCATTGGGAATAATCTATTTCTTTAGTACTTTGATCGAATTTGGTTAAAATAGATCATACAGATGTAATACAAACAATTAGTCGAAAACTTAATGCGGCATCATCAAACCTTCGAAACCAACTACGTTTAAGAAATCTGCCCGACGTTAAAGTCTACTGATAAAAGTATATTTTAGCCTCATAAGCTCAAACAAATATTTAGGGTGTTCATTTTACCCTAGCAGCGTTGCAGATTGAAAACGTTGCAAGCTTTCTGCGAGAACAGCGCTTTACGTGCAACGCCTTGAACATATTCAAAAAAATGTAAACAAAAAACAGCACACTGTGGTTATGTTTAACGCTTTCCACATAAAGCGCTGCTCTCGTAGCAAGCTTGCAACGATTTCAATCTGCAACGCTGCTAGAGTCAAGTGAACACCCTAATTGTTTAAGCTGTTACTTGAAAAATAAGTAATGGACTATATTGTTGGATTTATAGTAGGGAGCAAGTACAAAAAAATTGCAGAAAGCTATCTTAACACTCAGATAAAAGGAAACATATTAAATAATTTTAAATAATCATGTATTTTGATTGAATCGTTGGATTGGGACTCTCAAGGAACTATCAGCGTTATTAGGATTAGATTATGAGTGCTGCACAAATATATAAGGGACTCACCGGCTAAAATTCTTTTGAATTTAACTACTTACATCCAATATCTCATTTTTTCCAATATCCAACTTTGCATTTTTCCTACTAGAGTTTTTGATATTTAACTATCCAAAAAATTAAATTTTTATCTTATTTCAAATCTGTTTGTCATTTGTATTCAAATATAATCTAAATGAATACATTTTTCCAAATGCAAAATACTACTTTTGCATCATATTGATTCTGTCAGCCATGCTGAATTTTATAGCATTCAGCTGTGTCGTCTGTTTTCTGTATCAATTTAAAGAAGTTTATGCCAAGCCTATGGCAATGAATTATGTTAACTTTAATCCAAGTGCTTTTTACGGGGATCGATGGCAACACGAGCTCAGCGGGGACTCGAAGACGTTTTCAGTTTTCAGCCAACTGCAACACGGAAAGCAACAAAAACAGCGGCAGCTGCAACAACAACAACAACGGCGAAATTTTGTCCAAGTTCCTAGTGCTGCTTAGGATAGAGCGTAGGAAATGGCACAATAAACACTGAAGGCATATAAAAGGACATTCGAGTTCATTTGTTCGGCGCGTTGCGGTTCAGGAGTTGCCAGTTGCCAGAGCTGTAGGTGGGCGTGGCGGGTCGAACTGCTGCATTATTGTGCCTGTTGTTGTTGCTGCTGTTGTTGTTGCTGCTGCCTCTTTTTTTGTTGTTGTTAGAAAAAAATGCCACAACGGCAACACCGAAAAATAGCTGCAGCAAACTTTTGCAAACTATACAATTGCATAAAATTGTAAAAAATTTATAGGGAATACACGCGCTCCGTGTATACGAATACGAAAGCAACGGCCACTGAAACAGTGTCTAAAAAAAAAATGAGCACTGGGCGGGGAAAGCAGCCAAAGATAATGCGACTTAACCGACTAGACGAAAGCGCTCTTCGAATTTCAGATTATAGTTTCTGAATTAAAGTGAATCGCTCATAAGATTAGTACCTGATAATGTTGATTCTCAAACGTATTTTTCATAGTATTTATTTTTTTGATTTAAAATTATAACTAATTGAATAATATAATTAACGAAGACCTCAAATTTATTTAGCATTTTTTTTGAATAAAAAAGTGCAAGTAATGCTGATCACATTTTTTTAGGGAAAATTTATATCTGAATCTTTCATAAATCTGAAGAACTCAACTCATCTGAACTGATTAAAATGGTATCTGGGACTTGAATTTGTTATATTGTTGCTCAGTTGGTTATTTATTTATCTTTTACTTTTACTTTAAAGATACACACAACGGGCTGACAATAAAACCTCTGTTTGCACCTGGGGAGGGAAATATATCACCTGTGCACTCGAACGAATCACCTGCATGTTCGTGACTACCTCAAATCGAAACTTTTTGTGTAGGGCACCGGCGAAAAACTGCAAATGAACTTGGCTGCGTCAGTTCACGTGCTCCTCTCTTCCTTGCTTTGCTTAGTCCAAATACAGCTCCTGTTCGGAGCCTAGTCTTAGCCACCGCATATTGTCGCTTAGCTCTTGCCACACTTGGCCAGGAATAGTGCCGGAATGTGGTGAGAAGGTGAAAAATACTTTATATATACATATGTATATACTACATATATAACACCCCGCACGTTAAGCCAATATTATGTGGCCAGCCCCCGGAGGCGTTCGCCGCTGAGTAAAGTTATTCAAAGCTGTGCAAGGTTTTTTATTCCGTTTCGTTTTTCATTATTTTTAAGTCGACAGTCAGCAAAAAACAATTAACCCGCTCAAGCTGAACTCGCCACTCGCTCCGCTGCAATCCACTCTTCTCTCCACCCTACTTCATGGCTCTCTTAACCTCCGTCGAAACTGAGAACGAGTTGACCGCTCGGTTCGCTTGCTCTTCCCGCATTGACTGGCCACAGATTTTCTAGTTTTAATTATGCGATTTTCAATCCCCTGCAGCAGCATCAGAAGCAGCAGAGGGGGCAAGGGGATGCAATGGGGGCTTACACGATCCGCTTAGCTCGCGGGCTCTTTACAAAGCGCTTTCCCTTTTTTACACCATGCGGGTGGCTAATGCCACAGCTCCACCTCAACCACCCCCAGCTCCTCCACCACTCCACACCAATACGCACATAAATTGTGCACCGCTGACATGGTGTCAACCGTGCGGCCGCTGCGAGCAACAAAACAGAGGGAAAGAATGGGAGCGAAAGGGAGGGAAATGGAGGGAGGACACCGAGTAGATGAATGCAAGGAAACTGATGCAGCAACCGGATGCACTGACTCTGCCTCATTGTCTCCGGTTAACAGGCAGCCATCGAGATACTCACTGACGCAAATGATGGTTACAGGCAGGGGAAATGGGATGGGGGAAACACTGTAGCACTGGGCTATAATGACTTTGTTGTGGAGTTGACTGACTACAGAGAAAAGAGTGTAAAGCGTTCTTGCGACGTCACAATAAAGTACACATAATATGTATTTATAAGTTTTTGCTTGCTAGTTTTCTTAATGCTTATTATATGCATACAGGGCTTTCGAGAAAGTATTAGTCTCAAATTTAACTATTGATTTGCTATAACACATAAATTATTTAAATTTATTATAATTATCAAGGTTTAAAACTTTTAAATGGGGAAAATTAATATCCCATAAAAAAACCTCTTTACGAGGTAAAAGTCTAGTGACGAAAACATTTTCAAGCCTCAAAATTTCTTGTATCCAATTTTGTGACGAATAAAATTGAGTTTTACATATAAATTTTTTTAAACAAAATTTTGGCAATAAAGCTCCAACGGCCCCATTTGCTCAAATAATTTAAATTTTCCCCTCCCACTTACACCTGTTTATCTCACGAACCAGGTGAGTTTCTAAAAGTCTTAGTATGCACATTTGTAAGTTAAATTGATACCTTTCGATCGGTATATAACTCGACCTGATCGGACAGTCATAGCAAATTTTCCATTCTTCATGTGTATATATGCTAGTCGCCTTTTGCACCCTTCGTGCTGCTTTCGTCACTAGCGCGGACTGCCGTCCGCAGTGATATTATTAAATTTCTCATGTTTTATTAAACCTAATATTTTACGTGCTCACAAAATAAAAAAAACAGTTAAGTGTAAAATAATGTTACAAATACTTTATCTCCATTTTTTAATTGATTAGATACGGAACGAAATTTAAAATTATGTTTACACTCACTTTTACACCAACTACACCAACTTATTATACACAGACAACGAGAAACAAAAAAATAAAACAAAACATAAACAATACTCTTTGTTTTTTAATTAATAGATAAAATATGTTTTCTTGATAATTACTGGAAGGTAATTCTTGTAATTTAAAGCAATATTAATGTATGCATGTAAGCATTTCTTAAATCCCCTAGCAAACCACTTGGGAGCTCATTAAGAGCATGCACAAGTATGTGAATTTTGTATTTCAACCATTATTTACCCAAACAAAATCAACATTCAGTTCTCTCTTGCCTCATTCCCTTTTGTTTTTAAATCATTGATTAATATCATGCCTCATTTGCCATGGTTTCGTATTTAATCGCCTCTTGCATCCCATGCTCATTGCAGTTAACCGAGCTATACATAGATACAGTATCTATGTATCTCAGTTTTTGTATCTGTGTATCTTTGTATCTGTGCTGTCATTCTAATGAGCTTACATGCCATGTTGTAAGCAGGGATTAAAACCCTAACCGAAACCGTAACCTTTAACCGGTAAAAACCGATTGAAATTTGAAACCTTAACCGAAACCGTAACCGAAAAAAAAAATTTTCAATTGACCGAAACCTTTAAACCGAAACTCTGTAAACCGAAATAACCGTTTAGTAACCGTTTCATTTATAAGGGTTAATTTCGGTTTTTCATACATCTTAAAATAAATTTTTATTTAAAATTTTTATAATAAAAATAAAAAAAGGTTTATTTTTAATTGATATTTTAAAAATTGCAAAAAAGAGTTATGGTATAACTTTAAAATACAATTTTAAAAGCATGTTTTACTATTAATTTTTGTTATAAAAATTTAAAAAACAAGATTAAAATAATTTAAAACGAACAATTTTGAACTGTTTTTATTTTTACCGACTGTTTGCGATCTCTGATATTTTGTTATTAGTTTTGTATTTTATTTTTTATTTTTAATTTTGATTTATATGTGAAATAAATGTGTGAATGAAACATTTAGAAAGTTATGCCTTTTTAATTACTATTATATTGATAATATAATTATATTTTTAAATAGAAATTTTTTTTTTGTGGACCGAAACCATACTGGTATTTCAAAACCGAAACATATGAAAACCGGTTCACCGTTACGAAACCTTTATTCAAAGATTTTGCGTAACCTATAACCGAAAACCTTAATCCGAACATAACCGAAACCGTAACTGAAACCGATATTCGTTTCGGTTTTAATCCCTGGTTGTAAGTAATTTAAATTGAGCCCACTCGTATGGCACTTGTACGCAAATAAACTCGAAATGCACTTGCCATACCTGCTGCCTGCCTCATGGGGGCATATGCGATATGGGGCAAGGTGGCATGGTGGCATGTGTGCTTGTGTGTGTGTGTTTGTGTGTGTGTGGCAAGCAGCGTTGGCTGCTGCCGTCTGCGCTCGTTCAACTAAATGAATAAACTTTTTCCGTGCATACTCTTTGGCGGTAAATAGTGTTAAAGTTCACACATTTGATTTGTTTTTTGCCATTTCTGTTATACACACATCTGCCTTCTCCCATTTTACCCCTCTTGCCAATTTGATTATTACCACTTTAAACTTAGCTGTTGACTGTTCTTTAGCATCCACAAATTTTTTGACAACATTTGTGTTTCACTGGCAAAATAGTTTTTCCATTATGCCATATATTGTATACGTATGTTGTAGGGGCGGTTTAACTGGCTATGGATTTGGGTGGGGGCTGGGAGGTAGGCGTGGCATATATAAAGTAACCGAAACAACAAAAGTGTAAATTAGCTTTTGGCTGTTGTTGACGTTGTTGGTTGGCTCTCGTTTGGGCCCTAGCTTTCAGTTTGCCCGTGTTACTGCTTCTGCTTTAGCTTCTGGTTCAGGGCTGCTGTAGTGGAAGCAAAAGTTTGTCATTTGGTTTTAATAAAAACACTTGCACAGTCACACACACTCACACTCACACACTCTCACATACATACATACTTGAATACACTCATACACAGCACTCACACTACCCTCACACACTTGCATTCACACTCATGCAGCACTTCATTTGAGCGCAACATGAAGAAAGGTTAACTGAAGGGTTTTTCGGTTACTCGAGGGGAGGCGAGAAGCGAAGGGAAGCCTGCTTATTTTTTGGGGCTGCTTCTCTTGACACGCCAATCAAAAAGCTTCTCAAAGTTTATTTAGAAATTAAAATTTTTAAGCCCCGGCAGGCTTAAGAGATGCATCACTGCATCCACAACTCGGGCACTTATTGAAATTGCATTCTGCATCATCTAATCACTTTTATTTAATAATTTCTCAAAAACACTGAAGAAAATACTTATTAATCATACTTCTTTAATTATTATTTAATTAATTAAAATGTTGGGATTTTTTTCAGTAACAATTGTTCTATAAAGTGTCCTTGTCTACGAACAAGATTCTAAAATAAATTCTACAATTCAATTCCAAATCAATAAATTCCTAGATAAAAAATATATAAATAAATAAATATATCTATTGTTAAATTGAAATTTATATTTTAAATTTATAATATCTCCGTTTCCTAGCAAAATCACAAAAAAACACATTGAAAGTTATTTATTTTTAAAAATGCTCATGGAAAAAATTGATAAACCAAAAACAGAATTGTATATGAAATCTCGTACAGTTTTTGAATGAGTCCGAAAAAAACATCTGTTTTCAGTCGATCTTTTAGACTGAAAATTTGCTACATTTGGTACTGATTTCGTAATTTTATTACTGATTTCTTAATTTGCACTTTCGAAGCTAGCTTACAATCTAATACCTTGATCTTTTACAGTGTTTTATGGATTACTCTTCGATTTGCAGTCGTTATACATTATTAACAATATCCCACAATGGCAATGTATTGATCAAGTTGCAAAGCAATCAAACAGCTTTAGGGCAATGTTAAGAACAGATGTAAGTCATTAGTCAGTCTTGATTGAAATTGCATAATCATAGTTGGCTCACTTCTAGTCAAAATGAGACAGTTATGCTGTTAAACTGCCAATTAGTGCAACAGCGATGCAAAAGGGCCAAGTAGGAAGAGGGAGGCATAGATAAATCACAGCTTCCAATAGACAGGCGAAAAGACGTCCCAACATTTTAGCCAGTTACAGTTACATCAATTGCCAAACACACACCAAACACACACTTACACACACACCACAAACACATGCACACATACGTCATCCCGCTCAACAGTGGGCTAGGGACATGTTAGCCAGACTCAAACAGATCCAGTTGAAGCGGACAAACAAGTCAAAAACCCGTTTGGGTCTTCAGTTAGGGGTTTCCCAGTTAGGGTCCAGATTCCAAAGGTCTGAGAGTCCAGAGTCCGGAGCCAGTGCAGGATTCTGAATCTGGTAGCAAATGAAGATTATTATCGTTTTGCTGGCAGGCAGCATTTACACTTTGACGTACCCAGTAAAACCTGGATGCTTCCAAAACCTACTATTTTACACGTTCAAATTCCGACTAGAACTAGTTCCCAAATCTGACTTTTTCCTTTCGTTTTTATATAGGGGCGAGACAGGAATAGAACTAGGTTTTTAGAAGCTACTTTGGAAGGGGTCTGTTATTGCCCTGCTAACTAACATTTTCCTTTCCAAAACTCATTTCCAAAATCTAGTGTCCAGAATGTGGAAAATAGAAGGCAAAAAGGCAGTGGCTCTGTTATTGCACTGCTAACTAACATTACTGTTTCCTATATTGATTTCCAAAATCTACTGTCCAGAATGTGGAAAAAGAAGGCAGAACGGAAGGTTCCTTTTGGAAGGTACCAGGAATGTATTCCAAAAGAACATATATTTTAGAGAAATTTTAATATTCCAATGCATATAAAATAAAATACGTATATATATTTACTTTATATTATGTATATTTTTCCTTTTATTACAAATTTTTTTAAATTAAGTGTTAGTGTTAATGTTATTGCTGTGCTCCCCTTCAGTTGCCTGCCGTTTTATCTTGTTTTCTTAACATGATGCTTTGTAAACGCGGTTTTTGGCTCTGACGAAGGCCGCACGAACGTCTCTTGTGTAGTCTTCGAACGTATATCCTTCTCTTTTAGTTGCATCTATGAAAACAAAATAATTCCATTAGTAAGATATCTCGGATGAACTGATTGTTTTTAATTACTTACCATAAAGAGCGTTATTAAAATTCCTTAACGAGCTAAGCCTCTTCTAGGAATATGAGACCCCGTAATTATATTTGACGACAAAAATAATAAATGGAAGAGAAAAAATTAAACTATTATCATTTCAACTGAACACAACACATTAGAATTTCACAAATAAATTTATTTTTCTAACAAATGAAAAATTAGCAAACGCTTGCTCGGTTTAACACTTAGCTCTGGAATAAGAATAACAGAGAAAAAAAGAAAACAACAGAGACTGTTATGCTTTTCTGCTAGTTAACAGATGTTGTGCTTCTGTTAACGAAAGCAGAGGCTTACCAGAATTACGAAGCATAACAGTCTGTAACGAATGATTTAAAAGTGCTGACATTTAGCCTTCCCAACTCATGAAAAAACATAGTTGCCTTTATCTCATGTTGGAAACAATATTGTCACATGGAAAAGGCACATACTGCTTTTTAGCATGAAAATGAATGCTGCCAGAACACGTTGCCTGGGAACACACCTTCCCAAAAGTTTTACTGGGTAGTATTCACACTTTGACATAGTCGTCGTATTCACATTCACATTCGTACTCGCTTTCGAACTCGCACTTGTATTCGTGTTTGTCCACTCACAATCCCATTCATTATAATTGGGCGCAGGGGCGAGGCCTATGTTTGTTTGCCTGCCTGCTTATTGCGCTCTTGAAGGCCTATTCATGTACATACATTCGTACTCGGACTCGTACAACATGGACAATGTCGAGCAGTGGCCACTTGAACTGAACTGAGCTCTGCGACAAGCGCTAATTAAACAAAGTGCATTTTTTTATTTCTGTTTTTCATTTTCATTTCTGTTTTCCATTTTCCATTTTTATTATTTTGCATTTGCTCTGAAAATTAATAATTGTTTTCTGTCACATTGACAATTGCCATGCAAGTTGTTCAGTTCAGTTGGCCACATTTCTGATGCCCTGCAGTGCACATTGGGCCAGAATCCCTATTTTTTGGCATAAAGTCGACATTTTTTTTCAAATATATCTTGAATTTGACTTAATATATGGAAAGGGCATACATTAGGTATATCGAATCAATTAAAAAAAAATTTTAGGTGGCAACGATGTAAATTTGCCGCGCTAGCAAAGTCAGATGTTTTGTCAGCTGACTTTCAGCCGAAATTGACGGGATGCTTTTACTCAACTTTGCGCTTCTGCTGTGACGACCCAACTGTCCAAATCTTTGTTGAAAATATGGAATATAAAGGTCAATGTATGCCAAATACAATTGTTGTTAAGTTATTTGAAATATATGTTCAATGTTGTAGTTGTGAATTGTCTATGTTATGTCTTATTTTAGAAAAAAACGAACCGAAGTGCTCGTGTACCGTGGAGTAAAAACCTAATTTCTGCCACTTTCTGCCAAAAAGTAATTATGCAAATGTTTACTCTTAACTGTGATCTTAAACTTGTCATTAATACTTTTTGCACAATTTTGCACATTCTCTTTAAAAACACATGTTGAAACTGTGCATTTATGCTAGAAAATCGGATTTTTTTCCGTATTCAGATGAGGAGGGGGGTTAAAGCATGGTCAAATTAAAAAACTAGAAAAATTGTAAATTATACTTTTGCATGATTAGCAAACATGCGAAAAATGAAATATTTTCCTTTATATTTAAGTCTATAAAAAAAGTTTTACTTTTTTAATGAGTAGGAAAAAAGAGGGGGGTAAAGACAAAGTCCAACTAAAAAAAACAAAAAATATTATAAATTCGACTTCAGTCTAACTAAGATTCATGCCATATTTCAAGTCCCCATCTTTACTTTTGGATTTTATAAAAGTATATTACACATACTTCTCATAGTCAAATGGGGAGGGGGAGACGAAGGCGTGGTCCAAATCAAAAAATAAAAAAGGACCAAAGTTGGTGGGATGATGTGATTATCTTAGACAAAAGCAAATACATCCTTTTTGGTCCTTTTTGGAGTACTCCTGGACAAATTTTCTTTAATTATCGGTTTCGCTCATATGAGAAAAGGCTTTTTACTAGCGACTCGGCCGTTGTACCACTGGCTTCTTATAGTGCGTCCAACTTTTTTGAGCTGAAATGGTCTTTACATGGTCGTCAAAGAGTTCAGCTGTCGATTCCTAAAAATTTTGATGGAAAATTTGAAGCAGTCGGCCGAGAAAATGGATATTACCAACACGCTCAAGTGGATTCAGGACTATGACCCGAAGAACAAAGCCCATAAAGTCAAGTCTTGGTTGGTGTATAACTGTCCAAAAGTCCTGGAAACGCAGCTCCGATCGCCTGACCTAAATCCCATTGAGAATTTGTGGAGTAAGTTGGACCGCCGTGGGCACAAAACGCCAATGTCGATCTAATCCGTGTTAAAGAAACGGCTTAAGGAAAAGTGGGCCAAAATTGGCCATGAATATACCCAAAAAATTATACAAAATATGCCAAAACGCCTGAGTGATACCAAAAAATATAATGGGAATCATATTAAATATTATATTGAATAGTTTTTCTAGATAAAATAGGTACTATTTTGTAATATAAGAAAAAACCGAATATTAAAGTAACGCAAATTTTGACCTTTTTTTTGTTTTTGTAAAGTTTCTCCTTTTAATTGGAAATAAAGTATTGATATACACTGCTGGTCATAGGTTAGACGCACCAAATTTTTTTTTTAAAAAACTGTTATAGTGACAATTAGGTATGTATTAGCTGTCCCAAATATTTTTTATATCAAAGTTCGAATCTTGTTCGAAAAGCATCTGTTCATAGTTGGTTAATTTGCGAAAACATAACTGTGCATTCGAAGACTCTAGAAAATGTCTATGCAATCACGTGGTCTCTCGGTTGGTCATTGAAATAGACGCACTTCACGTTTCTAAGTCTTGTGCTAACAAATGCAATTATTTTGATTAAATAAAAAGTAAAAATTAAGAAATTAATTGTTTTCGACCAATATTTATAGAAAAAGTGGGAAAAGCTACTATATTGAGTTTGTTAGAGCGTCAGAAAATAGACTTCTTTCACTCACAAGGACTATCAAATAGAAATATTGCCAAACAGATAAAGCGCAGCTCCAGAACTGTTGACAGATATTTGAAAGATCCGGAGGCATATGGAGAACACTTCAAAGGGCCAAAAAAAGCGCTAACTTCCCGAGACGAACGTAAAATTGTTCGAATTGCTTCCAATTCGACTAAGTCAGCAGCTAAAATTAAGGAATTAGCCGGAGTAGACGCAAGCCTTTCAACTGTTCAGCGTACTATCTGAAATGCAGCACATCTTAAGCGTCTTAAAATCAAGAAAAAACCACCTCTGGATGCTAAACGCAAGGAAAAACGGCTTCAATATGCGAAAGAATACATGACGTGGACTGTTCAATCTGACACTCGACTTAATGATTGGCGTTCGGTTGTCTTTACTGATGAAAAGCGTTTCAATTTGGATGGCACAGATGGCTTTCAATACTATTTTCATGATTTGCGAAAAGACGAGCTGTATTTAAGCCGCCATCACAGCCGAGAAGGTGGAGTCATGGTGTGGGGTGCCATCACGTTTTATGGAACAATTGATTTGATTTTTATTGATCAGAAGATGAACGGTGAGCGCTTCAAAACATTGTTGGAGTCTGTTTTTCCAAAACTTAATGATCTTTTCGGACCAATACCATGGATTTTTCAACAAGATAATGCTCCTATTCACAACGCTCGAGTAGTAAAGTCATTTATTTCGAGACAAAACGTTAATGTCATGACTTGGCCACCATATTCTCCAGACCTCAACGTAATTGAAAATGTTTGGGGCTGGCTTACACGGAAAGTATATGAAGGGGGAAAGCAATACGAAGATAAAGAAACATTAACTGCAGCAATAAAACTTGCCTGGAGCGAGATTTCGCTGAGCTACATAGATTCCCTGTATCATTCTATGAAGGACCGAATATATGAAGTTATTACGAACAAAGGAGGCAGTACTCATTACTGAAATTATTTTTTCTTTTTTTCTAATAAGTCAAGTAGATACATAAATTAAAAATGAAATTTTTAATTAAGTTACTTTTCTTCCAAAAAATAAATTAGTTTAAGTGCGTCGATTCTAGTGACCAAGAAAAAAGTGCCTTAATTTAAATAGCTTTAAGAAAATGTTTTAAAACAGAATTTTGTTAAGTTTGTATAATCTTTCGAATAGTATACTTGAAGAATCATTGAATAACCAAGGCTTCTGCATTTCAACTTTTTTTTCAATTGTGTTTAAAATAAAAGTTATAAAATATTTTGTAATGTAA
This sequence comes from Drosophila subquinaria, assembly GCA_037043405.1. NCBI lineage: Eukaryota > Metazoa > Arthropoda > Insecta > Diptera > Drosophilidae > Drosophila > Drosophila subquinaria. Next base: position 26,369 of record JBAMBL010000571.1, read on the forward strand.
GTAATGGTGCGTCTAACCTATTTACCAGCAGTGTATTTGACTCACATTAGCTCAGACTCATCCTACCACAGATGTAATATTTTGAATTTAAATTAATTTAATTTGGATAAAATGTGCAAAATGTGAAATGTTAAACTCAAACGAAAGTGCTTCCTATGAGTGTGTGTGTGAGTGTGTGTGTATGTGTGTGTGTGTGTGTGTGCTCGCGTCGTATGTGCAAATATTGAATTACATTGCAAACTGACTCAAGGTCCACGTAGCTCAGTTATACGCACGTTTAAGCTCGTTGTCTCACTCTCAGCCCCCCATCTCAGTCTCTCTCTCTCTCTCAATTTTCCATTCCCCTGTTCTCGCCTCGAAGCGCCTGCAAAACGTTTTGCCAATAAACTTCACACAAAATCAAATTAAATTTGTCAAACGTAAAACAACTTGATATGTTTTTCCATCCCTCTCTCTCATTCACTCGTTCACTCTCTCTCTTTGTTGCTCTTCACCCTTTTGGCCCTGTCAGGGTTTTCCCAACTCAACTCAGCTAAGGGCTTCAACAGTTATTGACTGGGTCTCTGTGCGTGTGTCCGCCCAATAACAATGAAAATAGATGGCCCATTGATACAGCACAGCAACAAAACAAGGAAAGGAAAGAGAAGGAAAGCGAGCGGAGTGAAAGAGAGGGGTTGTCTGGGGCAAGTTTTTAATGTTTATTGTTTTAATTTACAATAAAAAATATTAAAATGTGCAGTTTTGATTATCATTTTACAGTTTTATGTGCGGCAGACAATCAAATTGAGTTCCCAATATGATTTCTGAGCAACACAACAACAGATTGTTGCCCCTTTATGGCACATTTAGATTTTCATTTCGATTTCAAATCGAATGGGCACAATTGCAATTGCAATTGAAATTGAAATTGGAGAGGTGACTCAAGTACATATATTGAATGTGGGCCGACTGATTGGCTTGATAGCAGACTTAGGATCTGATTCAAATTGGTTAAAAGATGAATTTGTCTAATCCACAATCTGAAAATAGTGACACCTTATATATCAACTTTCCTTCTTTCATGAATTACTACTCTACAGGAACTACTCAAATTTCAAACCAAAAACGATAAGCGGTCAACCTAAAGTTAACTGCAATATACTCTACTCGTATTTTACAAATAGGTCACCAACTATTGTGCATTTGTATCAACCGCCAAATTAAACTTTGACCTATGCATGGGTCATCAAATGTCAAACTGACAAATTTCGGAATTTGCATTTTAAGACACAAAACAACATTTGGCCAGCCAACGTAAATTAATATTTACGCCAATATTTTTAATTGCAAAATAAATTAAATAAGCGGGCCCGAAAATGACAATATGAAATATGCTGTGCAACCTGGCGTATACTGGATTTTAATTAATATTTTTCAACTTTGAGCTTCGAACAACATGAAGTACTCTTATGTTTTAAGTTGATACAATGAAATAAGTTCGTTTGATTGACGCCATTAACGTGATGCGGCGCAATTGGACTGTTTATATGAGAGCCATGAGCCAATTAAAGTCTTAAGTTTAAAGTTCCGCACCGAACTCAACTCCTCGCTCATTGAATTTATTGTCGAAAGTCGATTCGAGCAACGAGATAAGCGCTATAAAATGTACAAAAGAACGTGGCGAATAAAACGCAACAATCGATCGAAATTTTATTTATTTCTTTTAAGCAATTTTCCTCCCCCTTCCGCCCCTTTTCTTCCCTCATCCGTATACCAATCGTACTCGTATATGTGTATATGTATGTGTTCAGAATGCCTCGCTAACAAATTAAAAATTTGTCGTTTCAAGCAATTCTTGGACTGTCTTCTGCCACTCTCTCACTTTCTCCTTTTCTTTCTTTCTCTTTTTTTCTCGTTTTTATTTTGGGCTTAAAAAGCAACGCCAGCCCATTCAGCCATATAACAAAATGTATCGAAGATTACAGTGCTGATGTTAAAGCTGTTGACCTTTTTTTCTACCCTGTAAAAAGTAGTATTGAAAATATTGAAGATAAATATATTTTATATATTTTTACAGGGTACCTTGTAGTTAAGAACTCTACACATCTTCATTGATTCCTTTTCATGTATTTATTTGTTTCCTTTTTCTTAATGTTGCTTTATGCCTTGCTCATTTAGGCGCCTTTGTGCTAAACAATTTTCTTGTAAGTGTATTAACAACTTAAATAGCAAACTTTAACACAATCAAATTATGTGGAACAACAAGGCTGATGTGCAATCTATACCTGTCTAAATAAAATAAGCTTAAATACATATACATTTTTATACATTTTCTTAGTAATAAGTTTAGTTCGCTCCAGGTCTAATATATGTCGATTTGACACTTTATCAACATACAACAACAATACACAAAGGGTTAAGTCCGCCTTACAGCTATTTTGTCACTTTTGCGACTTAGAATTCTCAACTGGTTCTAGCGTCTCAAATATGACAGTACGCTTGGATCGCTGGTCAAGTCAAGACTGGCATCTCTTGAAACAACTGTTTACCGAGTCATATCGACATATATTAGACCTCGAGCCAACTAAACTCACCTATTATTAATAATACTGATTTTTATAACTTGTCAGAAAAATGCTGAAATATTTGTAATTGCAATTTAATATATTATTATAAGATGAATATTTATTTATAAATTAACAAAATATATTTTTTCAATTTCAAATTATTGTTTTGTTATTATTGCTGATGCTTTGCTTAATTGCAGCATGTTTTGAGTGGCCATTAACAAAGAAACAACAGCAACAACAACAACAGTCGAAAACAGCTGCGACTGCCGCTCCGGATGCGGACAATAACTGACCAGGCAGAATCAGGATCCGAATCTCAGAAGGGAGCATATTAAACGCGACAATGGCGCCATGGCGGATGTTAAAATTATGTTGAAAGTTGCCTTTTTCTGTATATGTGCGTGTGAGTGTGTATATATGTATATAGTATGTTGTTGTTGTATGTTGTGGTCTGTCAGCGTCGTGTTCACGCAGTGCGAAAGCTTTGTTTTGGCCATCCAACGGTTTGTGGTTCATAAAAAGTCAATAAACCGAGTTTATTGTTGAGTATGTCAACATAATTTCTGTTGAAAACTCATTAAATCAGTCAGCAGCTGCATGTAAAAGACCCAAAAGCATTAACTTTAAAATGTTCGCAACAAAAAAAAATGGCTCTGAAATAGTTAGTTGTCCTGTAATCCCGGCTAATGGATGCTTGTCATTTTGAGGTGATAAATACTGCTACTTAGCTGACGTCATCATCATATAATTGATAGACTTGGAGGGATAGCTGGTATTTGACAAAGTTATCAGTCTTCAAAGGAGTCAAGTTTATGAGTTTGCAGACAATCTATTCACAAATAAAATAATAAACTCTTTATTATATATAAAATTATATATTAAATATATTTGATCATTATTTCCAGGAATTTTAGGTATTGATCCAAGTTTGAATACGTAAATGAGGACAATCATTTAGCTTGCTAAACTCTTATATTAAATTTAAATATTATTATTATATCTTTATTATCAGTTATTTTTAATTTGATTAATACAAAGCATAAATAAGACGATATAAAAATCATTGAATACGTCATCATCATATAATTGATAGACTTGAAGGAATAACTATAATATAGCTTGGAAGAATAGCTGTTATTTGACCAAGTGATCAATTATAGTTATATCATGTATTTTTATGAGTTTGCAGATAGTCTATTAAATCATAATATTCACAAATAAAATAAAACACTCTTAATTATATATTATTTAACTTTATCTGAAGCTACATACATATTATATTATATCATTTTTCCGTGAATTATAATGCTCCAACTATAATAAATTTTTAATTTAATCAATAAAAATTGAAAATAACACATTTCCTTTTAATATAAAAATCGTTGAATACATTGCTGAAAAAGTGTATTCCTTTCAGATTTTGTATTTAAATAAAATAAATATTCGATTAGCATTTGAGCTGTCAGAGGAGTATTAGCTATAAGAGTGCTCGTTTTCAATTGCTTCCGATTTGTGCCAAGTTGTTGATCTCGATTTGAAGACCAAGTACGAGTCGAGTAGTTGCCAAGTTTTGTTTGCAAATTAATTTGGACGCAATGCCAAAATGCTAACATCGATTTGCCCAGACACTAAATCGCCAGACCCAAGAGAGATGCATAATAAATGCGAGATCTAAGAGTGCGAGCCATAAATCACGTGCATAAATACAATACTAGCATGCTGGACTGTAGAAACTGGCAAAAGGCAGAAGGCAAAGATATTGAGATATTTGCCAATTTGAAAGTGAAATAAATTGTTTTACTCTGGAGCTGTGAGCTAAATGTGGAGATAAACTTTTCGGTCATTTGCAATTTTGAATAGAAATGCACAGCTGCTGCACAATTTTTTGTTGTTGGTCAAGCCATGACTGCAACTTGAAGCAGCAGCTGAAAATGCGCTGAATATTTCAACGGGAATGCTCGTATACCTGCGGCAAGGTGGATCCACATGGTTCCACCAGAAATGAGAGCCAAACAACGAGCTGGGCCAACAATCCCCTCCCCACCATGCAAATATTTATGCATAAAGTTGGCTCCGTGCTCATTTTTTGCTGGATGGTTTGGCGGCTGTGCAGCCAAGCGAAGGCTGACTGCGTTTGGGGCCACCACCATCACTCGGCACCCTTTTGCTGGCATAGAGTATAGAGGATTCAGAGAGGTGCTGGGTGTCTGCTGCTGTTGTGGTGAAGTAAGTACATGCCGCCTGAGCCGCAGCCTGCTCGTCTGGCCATGTTGTGGCTTTGCCATTGTTTGCCAGCTGACAACAGTCAGCAAAAGTTTATGCTGCCAGCGGTTGCTTCACATAAATCATATAGCGTTCAGCTCTCTCTGCCACTGTCTCTGTCACTGCCTCTGTCTATACCATTCTGTGTTCTAGCCAAGTTAGTTAACATGCTGCTGACTGCAGCTTAGACAGCGTTGCCTGCGTAGGCTGCAATTTCACTCTCCCATCCAGACCGAAATGCAATGCATGCAAATGTTAAACTGATTTGTTGTGACACAGCTACAACAGAAACAGAGCTCGGAGATATATACGAGTACGAGTACAAGTACGAGTTTGGGACGAGTACTTCATCAACTGGCGATGCTGCCTGTGCGTCTCTGATTTAGTCTCAGTTCCTGAATCTATCTGACATCCCTCTGTCTCCCTTTCTGTCTCTGTCTGACCAGCCAAATTGTGTCAATTTGTTGCGACAGACTTTTTAACCCATTCCAGACACTCGAACATGAAACTTAACATGCTGGAAATTTGATAAACAACTGATGAGCAGATTTCTGTAGTATTTCCTTTAAAGTTGCTTAAATTAAATTAACCAATCAGGAAATTCTTACTGATTAGAGCTGATATTAAGTATACGTTAGAGTTGTTTACCTATGCAATTAGTGCAACTTGCAGCTCAACATTAATTCAATTAGTTTAAAGTTTGCAAATCTTTTTTGCATTGGCATCTAGAGGGTTAAGCTATACTATCCCTAGTTTTGAGAACTACCCTAGAGAGAGGGGTCTGTGTGTGGTTTGCGTGTGCGATTATCATCACGTAGCTGCATTGGCATTCATGCCACATGCCTCATGCCCCATGCCCCGTCGTGCCGTGCAACTGAACCCATAGCTGGGGCGTGACACAAGCTCCTGCTGCTGGCATCCAGTTGACTGCAAGTCCCATTTGACAGCTGCGACTTGGCGATGCATCTCGACGCATAATTTACGCACCAGGCGGAACTGCAGTTCCGATTTCCGCCCAACATAGAACAATGAAAACTGAAAACTGCCTGAAAGCATTTATTAAGTGAACGTTTGTTTGTTTTTTTTTTTTCTTTTGCAAAGCTCAAAGAAATTGAAACTTGATTGATCGAACGAAGATTGAATACCCTAGCAAGGGTACCCTAAGCAAGGTAATTAAATTAGATAAATTATTATTTTTGCCATACGGATAATTACTAAAATAAAACATATATATTTTGAATAGAGTTCATTATCTGGCAATTACATCGTTAATACATAACAAATTCTTTTATAAAACCTTTTACTCTTAATTATTTAAGTATATTAAAGAGTATGATTACTAATTTACATTCTCAAATACTTTGATAAATAAAATTATTTTGAAAAAAGCTGGGGACATATTGTTGTGCCAACATCGAGCTGACAACAGGACATAGGAACAGCAGGCAAATTCCCATTTGGCCCGATTCGGGAAATTCTTTTCAACCGTTTTAAAACTTATGCACAGCGGTCACCGAAAAAATCCAAAATATTAAAAAAAAAACCAAAAAAGTATTGTTTGTTTTTTTTGCTTGTGATTGTTTTCATTTGCTGAAAAAAATCTGTGCTGCTCCTGTTGTTGTTATAAATGTATGCGTCAAGGGAAATCCACTTTTATTGAATTTTCTACCCAGTTGCCAAAAAAGACATATGCCGATAGAATGGCGTCTCCGACTTTTCACAGAAAATCTAAATAAATTCACATATTCCTTAAAATAAATAAGCGATTAGTCAAATTATTTGATTGGGATAATTGAAGCTTTTGTGATTTAGATTATAAAAATCTCCATAGCAGTATTTTTTTTATGCTAATACATAGTTCTGGTTTCTTTTGCGAATTTACAGGGTATAACTTTATTTTGTAGTTTTCCCAGCCGTATTCTGGCTTTAAGTTTTGTTATTCCATGCTGTGCATTTTTAGCGTGCCGGCAAATCAACAAGTTATCAGTTAGGGTGTTCATTTTACTCTAGCAGGGTTGCAGATTGAAATCGTTGCAAGCTTGCTACGAGAACAGCGCTTTACGTGCAACGCGTTGAACATATTCAACAAAATGTAAACAAAAAACAGCCCACTGTGGTTATGTTCAACGCTTTCCACATAAAGCGCTGCTCTCGTAGCAAGCTTGCAACGATTTCAATCTGCAACGCTGCTAGAGTAAAATGAACACCCTAAGTGTGTTATAAAAACTTGAAGACTTTTAAAGCTATCAAAAAATATTGATAGTAACTGCAATAACTGATGTACATACTAACTAAGAAAAATGTAGAAAGCAAAGTAATTTAATAAATAATTAAAGTTTAATATAACTATATATAGAAGTAAGTTTTAGTTAACTTGAGGTCAAGTAATGTCTATAAGACACCAACAAACAACAACACACAAAACACTTGCCAAAAATGCAAGGAGCATGGCTCGGTATACAGCTGTTTCAAGAGATGCCAATCTCTATCATCAGTACCGTTTGCTGACTTGACCAGCGATCCAAGCCTAATGTCACCT
>JBAMBL010000573.1:0-148281 GCA_037043405.1 Drosophila subquinaria
CGTTGTTGTTTGTTTTTTTCCTCTTACTTGCGCATCTCGTTCATCGCATCGAAGGAGCGCGCGGTGTGTTGTTCGTTGTTGTATTGTCCCACTGTGCCGCGCTCCTTGCCATTGGGTCGCTGTATGTGTTTTTGCGAGCTCTCATCTAGGCTGTTTTGACTTGCATAGCGTAATAAACAACTTCCTTCGGCGGCAGGATTTTGATGGTGTTGTTGTTGCTGCTGCTGTTGTTGTTGCATTAGTAGACGCTGGCGTTGTACCACGCCCACAGCAATACCTAGACCAGGTGCGGGCATTGCACCTGGTTCCATCATCACCCCAGGCCCCGCAGCCGCCCCCGCGCCCGCTTCAACATTCTGCTGCTGTTGTTGTTGTTGCTGCTGCTGCTGCTGCTGTTGTTGTTGATTCTGTTGCAAGTTGCCATTGCTTAAATTGCTCATAATACCGATCGTGTATTTGGTTAATAATGCAGTCAGAGCTATCATTCACGTTCACAGCGTTAACACAGCACGCGCGATAGCGGAATGTAAGCATAAAATTTTCTTGGAAGCAAAGTAGTAGAGCTGTGTCGTTTCGTTCTGAAAAAGTTCAAGTGAACGGGTCATTAGGATGAGCGAATGAACTTATTCAGTCAATCATGAACTAAATCGTTCATTTTGCAGTTGGTCAGTAATTCTTTAAAATAAATTTTGAATTTCTTAGAAATACAATAAATTCAATTCAAATTCATATATTTGTAAGTTTTTAACTTGGAAATTATAATAGTGGGGCCGCTCCATTCCTCCTTAAATTTATAGGCTTTCCTCACTGAAACTACATTTCAGCATTTTAGCATTTTTGGAGCAAATGCTACTTTTTTCCTATACATTTCATATGGGATCTAGTGGTGGGAGAATAGTACATTTCTGAGGAATGTAACTACATTTTTTAAAATCAATGCGATATTCATCGGAGTTCAATCGATATTTGAAGTTTTTTTTTTAATTTGAGAATGTACTACTCACTAGATTTCTCAAATTTTGGCGCCAAATTTCAAACTGTAAAAAACTGAACTTTATTTTAAATTAATGAAGAATGTAGTTATGATAAAATGCTGCAGTTAACAGCAAAAGAAATCAAAAACCGACTTATGGCTACATGAGTCAACATTACACATTGGCGATCGCAACAATTATTATTAAATCGTTACAGTTTCTCATGATAGTTCATTAAAAAAGAATAAATATAAAAGTAGTGCTTATTGGTAAATATTCTAATATTTATTAGAATCCGTTGTATTGTACAAGACGTATCTGAAAAGGATGTATTTGCTTTTGTCTAAGATAATCACATCATCCCACCAACTTTGGTCCTTTTTTGAGTACTCCTGGACAAATTTTCTTTAATTATCGGTTTCGCTCATATGAGCAAAGGCTTTTTACTAGCGACTCGGCCGTTGTACCACTGGCTTCTTATGGTGCGTCCAACTTTTTTGAGCTGAAATGGTCTTTACATGGTCGTCAAAGAGTTCAGCTGTCGATTCCTAAAAATTTTGATGGAAAATTTGAAGCAGTCGGCCGAGAAAATGGATATTACCAACACGCTCAAGTGGAATCAGGACTATGACCCGAAGAACAAAGCCCTTAAAGTCAAGTCTTGGTTGGTGCATAACTGTCCAAAAGTCCTGGAAACGCAGCTCCAATCGCCTGACCTAAATCCCATTGAGAATTTCTGGAGTAAGTTGGACCGTCGTGGGCACAAAACGCCAATATCGTTCTTATCCGTGTTAAAGAAACGGCTTAAGGAAAAGTGGGCCAAAATTGGCCATGAATATACCCAAAAAATTATACAAAATATGCCAAAACGCCTGAGTGATGCCAAAAAATATAATGGGATTCATATTAAATATTAAATTAAATAGTTTTTCTAGATAAAATAGGTATTATTTTGGTATATAAGAAAAAACCGAATATTAAAGTAACGCAAATTTTGACCTTTTTTTTGTTTTTGTAAAGTTTCTCCTATTAATTTTAAATAAAGTATTGATATATATACCTCTTTGAAAAGGTAATACTATAGGCTTTAATCTACCTTTTTGATTATCGTTAGTTTTATACATTTTATTCACGTTTGAAGTTGAACAAAAAAAAAACCGAATATTAATGGGATTCACTGTATGTATCTGTAAGCAGAAAAAGCAATTAGTATTCAAATAAAAAAAAAGTATGTAAATTTGTTGACTTACCTTTTAGTAAACAAAAAAAAAAATTCAAAACTTTAAAATAAAAATAAAACAAATAATTTTTAATGAATGTTGGCTGGTGCTGCGGCGGCTGGTGCTGCGGCGCCTGATGCTGCGTCGGCTGGTGCTGCGGCGCCTGATGCTGCTGCGGCGACTGGTGCTGCGGCGGATGGTGCTGCTGGGCGCTGTTGGAGCAGAGCCGGGTGCTGCTCCATACGCCTCCACATGTCCACAATGTACCAATTCTGCTCATCAATTTTTTGCTGCATTTTTTTTATAATTTGTTTTGTTTTTTTTTTGTTCCTCCTTTAACTGCTTTATTTGGTTTTTGAGCACATGGCCTTCGGGCTCCTGCAGCTGCTGAATCTGTTGATCCAGGTTGTTGCGGTGCGCCCGAAGGCGAGCAATAGCGTTATAATTGTTCATATTTTGAAAATTTTGTTTTTTCGCAACACGCGCACTTTCTTGTATACTAATGTGTAATGGCTGTAAGCTCCGTTATGTTTTATAGGGCTGCCAGCTAGTTATATTCCGCCGCATTTTTGAGCTTCTGTATATCAGGTTGGCAGCCCACATGCATGTTTCTTTAGGTAAAAAAAAAAACAAAAATGCTAATTTCTCAGCCATTTAACCTGTGTTTTTGACGATCCGAACGAAAAAATGCTCGTAAAATTAATGCCAATGCTCTCATATACCGTGCATTTTAGACCATTTCAGTTTTTAGTTAGCAACGAAATTGTGGAAGGTGGCAGCCTTTCTGTTGTTCATTTCATGTTGGTTCAGTTCAGTTTCTGTAGTTCAGCTCACGTTGGAGCTACCAGTTCGATAGGTCTTGCTCGTGAACTATTTGGGGGTTGATTTACAATTAATTAATTTTCTAAAAAACTGTACCTTAACATTCTCTAAATTTAACTGCAATAGCTTCCCCAAACTTGTAGCTTTAATTTGATATGTGCCGCGTTTTAGGCCATTCGTCCTAAGATAATATATTATAGATTGAGAACAAGGTATGTATTTTGGCGGTCATTTTGTATGGGACTTTCACCGAGGTTGCTTCGCTCATTTCCAAATATCTCAAAAACGTATCTTTTTTTGTCTTAATTTATTGTACCATTAGAAAGGTGAAATTGTAGGCTTTCATCGTGCATAAGCGGTTTTCGAGGCTATTCCTCCTGTGCTTACCTATTTAAGAAATGGTGTAAATGTTCACGTTTTCACTTTCTTTCTTCAACTGTTTCTCCCATTTGAAAAGCTGGAATGGCCAAAACTTGGCTTTAAACTATAGATTAATTAATTTTCTACTATTCTGCATCATTAGTTTATTGATTAAAGGTCTAATAGCGCTTAAAAATGAGAAAGTTCATAACTGGTTCCGACTCATGAACCAAGTTCCGTTTTTCGTTGCTAAAGAACCGTTGCTATCTTGACGCACATCAAAAAACAAGGTGGCAGCCACGAACCATATTTAACATATTTAACTACTTTTACATTTTATTTTCTTGTCGTCAAATACGAAAAATAATTGCCACTGCTTGTTGATAAATTTAATTTAATTAGTTATTAAATGCTTGAAACTTGAAGTCTTGCACAATTTATATTGATTTCTTACGACTGAAATTAAAATTATTCACCACTTTGGGGCTACATGCATTCTAGAATTAATACAATTATAATTTATAATTAAATTTGTGTAAAAAATAATACCTATACATTAATTACACAAATTTTCGCATGTTATTAAATTTGCGCGCATCATTTATATTTAACAGCACTGCTCCTCACTTTATTCCCCTGCTCCTCTTTTAACATAAAATACCAACTGCAATGAAGTGGCAACGCCAGTCATATCGATAACAAGAGCAACCTATCGATACGTGCATCATACTTTTTAGGGCGGTGCTCGCATTTTGTTTTCGTTAATTATTTTTCTATCCTCCAACAAACACAAATTGATTTAATTAATTTTCGTATTCACAATGAAAACAATAGAAAAGTGTGTGCTGGCTGCCGTAATGCTCTGCTGTGTGCTGCAAACAGGTAAGTCGCATGCGCGCCCGCGTCTGCGTCGAGAGATAACAACAACAACAACAACAACAACACACGTAAATAAATCAACACATTTTTATGTATTTTGTCCATGGTGTCTCACACAGCTTATGCGATCAAATGCTGGGACTGTCGCTCGGACAACGATCCCAAGTGCGGAGATCCCTTCGACAACAGCACGCTGGCGATTACGGATTGCCACCAGGCACCCGAATTGGAGCATTTGAAGGGCGTGCGTCCGACGATGTGCCGCAAGATCCGGCAGAAGGTGCACGGGGAGTGGCGCTACTTCCGCAGCTGCGCCTACATGGGCGAGCCGGGCATCGAGGGCGACGAGCGCTTCTGCCTGATGCGCACGGGCAGCTACAACATCTTCATGGAGTACTGCACCTGCAACAGCAAGGACGGCTGCAACGGAGCTGGTTTACAAAGGAGCAACTGGCTCGGCGTCTGCCTGGGCACCTTCGCCGTTGGGCTCGTCGCGCACTTCCTGCGCCAGTAGCAATAGATTCTTATAGCCATAGCAAAAACGTCCAAAATTCTATGTGTAATTAACTAAATGTGCCTTCAATCTGGACTCGAATCAAAGAACTCTTAACACGTTGGAACTCATGTCCGTCCTGCCTTCACTTACACACATATATGTATTTATTTACATATTTATAAACATATCTCTATTAGTTCGCATTCCATACAATTTAAGCTCAAAATGTATTGTCCCCTTTTTATCATCTGTGTAGTTTTTATGCAGTTTTACAAATATTTAGTTTAAGCGACAAAAAGCTTACAAATTTTTTTGTAATGCAGAATAATTGTAACATTTTACAACTGAATAAACGATTTAAAATAACATTTTTCAAAAATTGTCTTTTTACAACAGAATAAATAGTTAAATTTATTGAATGTTGAATATTATTTTAAGAAAATAATTTTGAACTAATAAAAGCTTTTATCGAATTAAAAGATGATCCATATAAAAAATTAAATTGTTATAATATCCTTTTTCGAATATTTAGTTTTTTTTAGTGAAAAATATTAGTTTTTTCAATTGAATAAATAATAAACCTAATTAAATTGAATTCATTTAATGTATTATTGAAATGGAGTCATTAGTTATTAACCTTTTGGCATAATTTAAAGAAATCTTTAAATTTAAATGAAATTACAAGAAATTTTTCAAACTTAACCGATAAGTTAAATGCTGGACCAATAGGATAAAGCGCAACTGATGCAATTTTTTTACCCTTGGTCTTTGATGACTTTCGTCAAGTTTAACTAAATGATCGAAAGTACGATTTATCGAGCTTTGGTCCCATGTCACTTCACTAATGAAATTAAATATTTTTAAAATTTAACAAAAATTTGTGTTCAATTTTCGAAATTCGATCTTCAAAATTAAGCAAGTTTCAAATTTAAGTCAACTTTTTAAAATTAATTTAAATCTGGAATTGAGTTATCCGTGGAGCCTGATGGCTGCCACCTTTTTCTTTTATGTTTTTTTGCCAAGCTAAGCCAAGGCTGCCACATCGCTAGTTTAGCTTCTGCCATCCTCCTTCCTTTCAGTGTCTTTGTATGTGTGCGCGTCGGGCTCGGCAATTAATTTGTGTCTTAAACGTTTTTAAACTGTTATTTAAAGTCTGATATTTGGTGTAAAGGATTGTAAAGTGAATCGGTTATTGTCTGTTTGTCAAGAACAATTTGTGCAAGTACATTTTAAAGCGTTTATTGTGTGTTTTAATTTTCTGCATATTTCGTGTGTGCAACAAAAGTGCCGTTACTTGGTTAAGGCAGTGTTGCCATCCTGCAATTAATTAACATTCTTTTGCGTGCCTACATTTATTATATGTATATTCGTAATAAACTTTAATAAACAACAAACATAAAAATAAAAAAAATATATAACATGGATATTGATGGATTCTGGATGGATTGTATTTCCGGTTACATGAGGTTAGATTTTTAGAGCTGTCAAATACACACAGTATGTCAAGCAATTATTTTGACAAAAAGATAACAAGACATAAAAATGCACTTCTTATGTCAATAAAAAGTTTAACGCAATTAATATTATTATTTTAGTTTTACCAACTATAAAAAAAAATGAAAATAGAGATCAGAAATATTTTTAATAAAAAATTATATTTTTCTATGTCAAAACACTTGCTTGTCTAACTGTCTCGGATATTTTTTTTTAAAATTTTTTTTCCAGTTTATTATTAAAACCAAATAACATTTACGTTTACATTTTGACATAATTTGTACAAGAATTGAATTGTTTATAACAATGCTTCGGTTGTCTTAAAGCGCCATCTGCACGGCGAACATCGCAAGCAGCGCTGCCGCACTCAAGGCCATGTAACGTGCGGCGCCGGAAGCATTGCACAGATCTCCCTTGCAGGTGAAACAGCTCTCGACCTCGCGACTGTGAGTCACCGTGCACTCATTGTCCTTCTGTCCCAAGATCTCAAAGTGACAGTCACGGGACACAATTTTGCCAGCGCGGTCTGTGGGGGAAATTAAAAAATGAAAAATTTATAAATAAAAGGAAAAGTTTAGCTCAATTTTTATTTGTTTTCTAGCTCCTTTGTTACTTTTGGATTTTTCAGGTTTGTTGCTGCTTTGAACGGTAAGTTTTTAGTAATGATATATTTTTAACAAATCTATCTGTATTTTTTTTTTTCAATTGTTAGATTCAAAGCGTCATTGGCCGTGTTCACCAGAACAAATCGACAACAGAAAATCGATGAAATTTGCATGATTATTCTGGTGAAATGCAGTGATTAGCAATCATGATTTCAAATTTTGTGATTTATGATGACTGAAAATGCATCACCAAAATAGTACGCTGAAATTCTGTGATTGTGATGCTTTGTTATCGAACAAACAAAATACATGATTACTGATTGATTAGTTCTGGTGAACGCGGCCATTGTCTTTACCTGGGAGCCATGCTTTTCTTTATACGTTCCCGTTCAATGCTTGGAGCTTTTGAGCTTTCAAAGTGCATTGATAACCGGAAAACAGACGATTACAGCTTCTATGTGTGATTAAAAAAACTTTGATTTTTACCTATCTGTGCTGCTAGTAGGGTGTATAAAGTACCTGAACACTAATTGAAGTCTACAAAATCACTAAGAGCTTTCAAAGTTTATTTATACATTGAATACATTCTAGTTTCTAATGTAGATGTAGATTTAAATTGAATTAAAATAATAATAATTACTTGATTTTGTATAGTCTGTAAATTAATTCTTTGTAAGAGCTTTCGTACTTTCAAAGTATATTGATGAATATTAAATCTATAAGTAACAAAACGTGTCTCAAATTTTTGTCCATATTGCAAAAACAAGTAACGAGTTTTGCCCTTGTATTGTTTTTGGTTTAATATCTGCTTTCAATCTTCAATTAATATTAATTACATATTTTCAAAAAATTTCTTCAACTTTGGTATTTTAATCTGGTTCTTAATTTAATATTAACAAATGTATTACTTTCGCCTTTTATTTGATATTTAAAACGATGCCCCAGTGAATTATTGATTTTATTATCGCTCAATTTGTTTTCGATTGTGGTTTATTTTCGCCAAGGTTTTGTTTATATTTTTATGATATTATTTTAGGCGCGCAGTCAAATGTTAAACCCACACAAAAGCTTTATTTTTGTCAAATGATTTGCATGCACAGCGAGTAAGCTAAAAAAAATACTATGTGTAATCCACAAATTTTTTATATATTTTCTTTGTGTGCGTATTTGAAGTCAACCATATGCTAATTGACTTTGGCCTCCCATTTTGAGACTAAAGACTGCGCAATGACATCACTAATATATTTTTGTTTTTTATTTTAGAGGTGTGTGTCTCTATTGCGTATGCTGAACTTACCCCATAAT
The DNA here is from genome assembly GCA_037043405.1 of Drosophila subquinaria. Taxonomy (NCBI): domain Eukaryota; kingdom Metazoa; phylum Arthropoda; class Insecta; order Diptera; family Drosophilidae; genus Drosophila; species Drosophila subquinaria. Next base: position 8,156 of record JBAMBL010000573.1, read on the forward strand.
AGAGGAGGGAGAGGTGAAAGACTAGATTGGTTTTACTTACCACTTGTGATCACCTTGTTGCACCTGGTCACCGGCTGCAGCTGCTCCTGGGTGCTGGGCCTTGGTGCAAAATCACAATCCACTTGACGGATGTTGGAAGCCCCGTCGATTTTATCCTTGGCACAATTGGGATCCGTCAGAGATTTGCATTGATAGCACTTAATGGCAGTTGCTGTAATCGAAAGAAGATTTTCATTAGCGAGAGACAAGGTTGACAAATACGTAGATATTTATTAGAGATGAAATTCTCACATTTGCTCAGTTACAACCAGTTTACCTGATTCGCCCTCTGTCTGTTACGCTTCGTTCATTATGTAACGCCTTCAGTCAGTCAACAATTTACAATTATAAAAAGTACATAAAAACGTGTCTTTATTTGTTATTTGCTATGAAGTCAGCTTTGTATTTATATCTCGTCTAAATGCAATGAAAAGCTATTTGTACATTTTAGTGTATATCTTTTGTGTCAAAATTCCTCAATATTTATGCATACTAATGATGTCATCGAATGAATTTTGAAAATGCCAAAATAAAAATGTATTTCTTTTGTTTGTTTTTTCCAATTGTTGTTTTTATTCTATGGTTGTTTTATTCTTATAACGTTTTCACCTTTCATTTACTTAACATCTCAATGTTTTCTTTTAATTTTATCACTTTTCAAAAATTGTTTCGAAATGTATTTGAATTCAAATTTAATTTTTCTTAAAAGCTTTTTGATCTTTGCTTATCTGCACTTTGCTGCCTTTAATATTCAGCTTAAATGCTGGAAAATCTAAACCGGATTTCCCTTTGAGCTTTTTTCATAATCTTTGACCTAAATGCGCACAAACTGAATTTGTTTATAAATGTTTCGAGTTACAACTAAAAACTTACCACTGTGCATCAAGCACATGGCAATTACCAGGCAGACAAACACTTTTTGCAGCATTATTTTCAAAAATGAATACAAATACTTTCTTGTTTATTTAAACTTTTGAAGAACACACAAATAGGAAACGTGAAAAAATCGATTTGAACACTTTCGTTGCCTCTGAACAACTGAAAGCGCATTTGGTTTGTTTGCTTCTACGACGTCTACTCATGTTGTTTTGAGTGTGAAACGAATAAAGCTTTGCTCAGTATATTGTTTAAATGAATTGACTGTGAGTGAAACTCAAAACGGGTTTAGCTCGCAGCGTCAGCTTCGAAAAAATAAAACAACACAAAATTGCTACAATAATAATAGTAAAAGAGTGAAAAAACTATTTTGTTTTGATCGCCAGTTTCGCTTGAACTTTTGAATCATTCGAAACTGTGGGAATGTCTTTGGGTGTGTGATGCTGTATTCTGGAATTCTTTAATTTAATTGAATGAATTACACATAAATTTAATTGAAAGCTGGCACAGTTTCTTGACGTTTAGCGATGTGATTCATTTTTTAGTTGAGTTGCTTTCTTATGACTTTTCTCTATGGTAATTAGAGAGAAACTGATGAATTAAATTTTCATTACAATTCAGCTCAAATTCATTCAAATTTCATTTGGTTACTTTTTTTTTTATTAGAAAGCGGTTTGGCTTCAGAATAGGTTTATTGTAAACAGGTTTTTGTCGAAAGTTAAGCGAAATTGGAATGCAATTTAAGTTTAATATCAATATAGTGTAAAAACTATGATGCAAATAGACAGTTCTATAAATATTAACTATTTCTGAAGTATATACTACTGTGGGCAAAAAGTATCGGGAATTTTAAATTTAAAAAATTTTGGGATTCCAATTGGAACAAATGTTTGTACTTTTAGGTTGGCACTACTATCACTAACATCTGTGCAAAATTATACGTTAAAATATTCATTAGTGTTTAAGCTACGATTAGTTTTGTACGACGCCAAAAGTGCAATTGGCGATTTTGGTTGAATCTCCTCAATCGACTCGAAACGGTGTCCTCGGAGTGGTCTTTTGAGCTTAGAAAATAGCCAGAGGTCACACGAAGATAAATCAGGCGAAAAAGGTAGCTGTGGGAAAATTTTGGTCGAGTTTTTGGCAAAATGGTCACGAAGAACAGGGGCAGTATGAGAGGGCGCATTATCGTGTTGCAAGAACCATGAGTTGTCAGCCCATAGTTCTGGCGTCTTTTTACGCATAGCTTCGCGCAAACGACGCAAATCTCTCAAACAATATTCCTTGTTGACAGTTTGGTCGGTCGGAAGGAATTTATAATGAACTACAACACGATAATCCAAATAAACTGTCAACATGACCTTGATTTTTGAGCAAATTTGACGCGATTTTTTCGGTCTCGGCTCACCTTTAGCCGATATTCGCTCGATTGATCGGTAATTTCCATGTCGTAAGCGTAGATCCAAGTCTCATCGCCCGTAATAATGCGTTTTATCTTGTCCTGGTAGTCAGAAAACATTGTTTCACTCACTTCTACGCGGGGCTTTTTTCGATGAAATTGACCGTTTTTTGGCACCAAAATCGCCAAATGCACATTTGGCGTCGTACCAAACTAATCGTAGCTTAAACACTAATGAATATTTTAACGTATAATTTTGCACAGATGTTAATGATAGTAGTGCCAACCTAAAAGTACAAACATTTGTTCCAATTGGAATCCCAAAATTTTTTAAATTTAAAATTCCCGATACTTTTTGCCCACAGTAGTATTTGCATCTACTTGAATTTAATTGCAGTAGACTCCTGACTTTTTGTATTATAACATTTATTATTATATCACAGTTTCCGCTTATGCTTAATTTGGCTGGCAGGGCATTTTATTGTGCACGTAAGCGGTTCATTAGCCTCTTTTGGCCAAGTATTTACTTCACTGCATTGTCTGTATTATCCATGCTGATTGCCATTTGTTGCATGATATTTGAGCTACCGACTCGTTGAAATCTTTTTTTGTCTGTTGTCTTGGTGATGATGTGGACTTGAGGCGCAATTGGGCGCACTGAACACAGCTCAGACAGCATTGACTTTAAATCCTTATAAATAAAAGACGAAGAGAAAGGAGAAGACAAGCAGTATATCCAATTCCATTGCTAGACGTCGTTTGGTTCTCAATCAGCTGACAATATTTAAGTACCCTTTAAAAACTCGTGACAACTGCAAATTTCACTTAATAAAATGTGATTTGTTGAACGATGGAAATATACAACAATTTGTGCTCTTTTCACCTGTTGCTAAAGCTTCGTTTAGATCTGAGCTTGAGTTATTTTTTAAGTGGAAACCCGTTTCAATTGCGCAGTTGCTCAAAAAATTAGCTCTTCTTTGAGTTTTATTTGATCTACAAGTCGAAATACGAGTATATTCGAGAAAAGCATTTAGCATTCATTTGCATGCTCTCAGAGAGAGATTGTTGATGATTCAACAATTTCGTCTCAGAATAAATTGCCAATTTCATTTGGAACAATTGCAATGAAATTAACAGCATGGCGAATTGATTTACATTTTTGCTGGCTAGCAATTGTTATTTTGACATTGTTCAGTATAATTAACAAATAAGCTGCAAATAAAAGCAGTTATAGACTAGAAAATATCCAGTAGCTGTTCATTTTAACTAAACTATTTATCTGAATTTTATTTTTTTTTAAGTAATATTTTTTAGAATATGTCGAAAGTTATAAAACTCTTATTTATAAAAATTTCGTAATAAAATTTATTTAAATTAGTAATTATTTAAAAAATTTCATTTATTACTATAGAATATTTACTTTATTTTTCACATGGCTAGCAACTTTCGTACAGGGTATTAGTCCTCTATCACTTTGTGTGCCCAACAGTGCGTACGTGTGATGTATAAACATCAATATCTCTGTTTTTATGAAGATATATATTACATGTACCATAGTAAATTTACAAATCTGTTCAAACGGTTGTGATATTTTTTATACAGGGTATTTGAACCTTATCACTTTGTGTAGTCAACAGTGCGTATGCGTGCTGCGTATGCAAAAACACAAAGCAAATAACAAATAGTGCGGACAAACAAATTCTAATTTCCGGCCGCAGCGTGTGTCATTTAACATTTAAATATTTTACAGTGCGCCAATGCTAATCATTTTCCTAGTTAACCACCAATTTTCCACTAAATGACAGAGGCACAGCATTTATAATTTGTTATGGCCGCTGTCACGATGATTTATTGAATAGAATATCTTAAGCTGCTTTGCGTTGCTCTTCATCAACATCATCATCATCATCATTGCCAACAACAATGAATTCTGATTGAATTTTTCACCAATGAAAAGCGCACAATAAATGCACACACAATTTTTTTCCCTCATCATATTTTGGTTGAGTGATACTTGTAGAGGGGAAAGGAGAAGTGTTGCTGCAACTACTACTCCTGTACCTTCTGCTGATGCTGCTACCGTTTGTGGTTCTGCTTGTGTCCGTCTTCTACTGCTTCTTATTACCCTGGAGATGGCGCGTCGGGTTAGAATTCAATTATATGGCAGCATAGAATTTGAAAGATAGAGATGCCACAACCACAAGACCATTCAAAATGCAAGCAAGCTGGTTATACCCTGCATTTGTGGGGTATTTTGTTGAGACAGTGTATTAAAAATAAAATACTCCAGGAAAATAAGTATATGTGGATGAAGTTATTCAAAAAAAAATATACCTCTATCACAAAAGATTTCTTAAAATAATTTTATCATTTAATTTCCCTTTAAATGACACAAAAATTTCTTTAACACAAGGGTACATAATGGTACCCTTGAAAAATTTAGAATTCTTGTTTTGTTTTTTTTCTACATTTTTCCTCTATTTTTTACCAAACATATTTTGATGCAAAAAAAATCTTCAAACAATTCTAAGAGTGACTGCAGAAAAAAATTCCAAAAGTTTTTTTACAGTATTTTTTTTTATAATTTTTTCAAAATCCTATAAACTACTTTTTTAACCCCTTTTTCCACCTTTTCATATAATAAGTGACATTTTAGCAATTTTCATAAAATCGTAAAAACTACTTACAAAAATATTTTTGAAACATTTTTTTTGCAGACACTTAAATTTTTCAAAGAATTTTGTTGCATCAAAATATTTTTTGAATAAATCCAGGAAAAAATACAGGGTATTCATGCCTCGTTATCACATTGCAGCTTGCAACTATCCTATTTGTTTGGTTTTTGTTATCAGCATTATTATCAGGCAGTGACTGTGGCTAGCTTGTGGATGACTCATGTCCCGGCGTCCGACGACGTCCAGTGTCTGTTGGCCATTTTGCAATATGATATTTATAGTTATTTTCTACTTATATTATATTCAATCTGCACAATCTGCGCATTGCTTGTTGTCCGCTGCTTTGGCTCTATTGTTGCCAAAGATTTCCTGGCCAAAGAATTTCACTTGGTCTGCACACAATTTTAATAAGGCAAATCTCTGCGCTGATTTCAGCTCTCTCTCTCTCTCTCTTTCACTCCTTATCTATCTATCTCTGTCTCGTCTGTAGGTGGGCAATGCACATTCAATTTGGTTTTCTAGACATCCATTGTCATTTCATTTGGAAAACTTGCTGTTGCAGAAACGAAGCAAATTTTCAATTTAAGCTCTGGACTTTTGCTCTGCATTTAATGGCGTGTTGTGAAAAAAAAACAAAACTAACGACTAGCTCATAAGTTATAAGAGAAGAGAGAAGGATACGAGGAATGAAAATAGCAAATAGAAATGGAGAGCATATCCAGTTTGGCCAACATAAACAAATTGTTTGGCACTGTGGGCCCGAAAGAAACAAAACGCCCATATAATCTGTTCAATAACTTGGAAAATCATTGGCCATAAATCAAAATGACTTGCAGGAAACTGGCAGCTAACAGAAATAGGACCAAGCAAAAGCCACACATAACCAAATTGCCCGACGCTATTGTAGTTGACTTGAATTGAGTTTGAATTTTGGCTCTTTAAGTCATGTCTAGCTGGCGGAATTTCAAATTCAACACATGGGCGGCATAAATTTTCGCCAACATTTTGCGCAAAATCAGCAGAAAATCAAGAAAGCGAAATTCGTTTAGAGTTGGGAATCAAAGCATTGCTTAAAATACCCTTTCTGAGGTAGAACAAAATCATTTATTGCGTGGAAACTTAACGTGATAATGGATGTGCATAAGTTAAAATACTATAGTCACAAATGATTTTATGTAAAGATATCCGATTTTAGCCTTAAGTCAAGTCAAAAAGCTTTGTTTTCAGTTCTTATTAAAAGTTCTTTCAGACGAGGATTTTTTCACCGACACTTTTTCACCGACGGTGAATTTACCCATTTACACAATTCGCATCGGTGCTCATACCAAAATACCATCGGTTTTTGTTTTCACGGTAGCTGGTCACACCCAACACACTTTTAGCTCGCGCACACTTTTTTTTTGCACAAAAAAATACCATAAAAGTGCGATGTTAACGTATTGATGTTTCACCGACGCAAAAAACCGCTGGAATAGAACGTGTTCTATTTCCATCGGTGAGCGTCGGTTTTTCACCGACACTTTAAAATTTTGTGTGTTTACACGACACCGACAGTTTTTTGACAAAAAGTGTCGGTGAAAAAATCCTCGTCTGAAAGCACTTTAAGCTTATTTATGTTAAAATGCAACTTATACAATGTTAAAACTATTTCAAGAAAAATTTTTTGGGTTAAATACACCGAATCTACGCAATGGCTTGGAACGACCATGAAATTTTCAGTCCTCTAGCTCTAAGCATTTGAACTTTGCGTAACTTTTTGAATTTTAAAATCTTGATAGAGATATTTTCTTATGGTAAAGTATATTATCTTTATTTTTTCATTTAATTTCTTAGACTTTTCTTAACTTGTTTTCAACAAATTTTCAAAGATAAGCTACCCAATGTTAGAGCATTATCAATGAGCTTGTGTGGGGTTTTGAGTTCTTTTTCTAGGTTTTTAACGCTGCCGTTAACACATCATTTTTCGAAGGGTGGCAACGCTTCCATTATCTTTCACTTGCGATCAAATGAAGTGTGCAATGTGTTGTCTCTGTCCCATGCTCTGTCTATCTCTGTATATCTGTGGGGTGCATGTTATGAGTCGTCCTCAGATGCTCCGGCATAAAATGAGCTCGGTGCACGAGGTTTGAAGTTCGTTTCTCGTTCTCGGACTCATCCTTGAGTTTCTCTTCGTTCTCCTTCTCCTTCTGGGGTCCGTGGGCTGTCCACGTTTAATGTCACTCGCAAAGTCGCAAATTGCTGTGCATGAGCTTTTTATGTTCATGCAAATGTCACCAGTGCACCACTGATGGCTTCGCCACGTCGTCCGGACTACGAACCATGGACTAAGGAGTACGGACATTGGAATGGAGATGGAGCGGTACTCGTTGCAAAAGAGGATGAGGTATACGTAATGTGCCCGTTTGGCCGACCTTTTGTTTGGCTGCAACGAAAAATGCACTCAAAAGTTTACACAGAAAGGCCATAAGTGGCCCGGGACGTAGTGGACATCCTGTCCTGTCCTGTACTGGCCATGTCCTCTCGTCCTGTCGTCCTGTCCATTTGCCTGTTTGGTAATTTTGTGCTTAGTGCTTGCCAACGATGGCACCAAAAATCTCTCCGTTGGTTTCTATCTCTTGTTTTCCGCTTAAAATCAGATGTCGAAATAATTTGCAACACGCCGTGGCACATGAAAAAGGGGCACCGACAGAAGGGTGCTCTCTCTAACTCTCTCTCTTTCTCTCACTGTCTGTCTCTAAAAGTGGCACGTGTTTATGGGCTTTGAACAAATGGCACATTTGTTGCTCAGCAGCAGCTTAGTAGACAAAACAGCTCTCAAATAAACTGAGAAGGGGGATATATTAAGTGGATTGCTTGAAATTGCAGAGAGATAAAGGAGAAGTGTACACGGAACTGGAAAGTAGATAAAACTAAACACTAGCGACATGTGTCATGTGAATTAAAGATCAAAGATTAAGTGATCTTTGGCAATAAATACAGACTTAAATGCTAAAATAACTCACAGCTGTCATATGAGCTCCAGCAAAAAAGCTCTTATAACTCAAGATTGTCAAGAAATGGTGCTAATCTGAATATAAATTGTTTACGAATACAGTTTCAGTTGCTTTGAAGCTAAATTTAAATGTGTTATTTACTGCACAAAACCTCTAGCTAGTTAAATTTTTGTATGTAAACTTGTTTAAAATTTGATTTGGAAAGAAAGAAATAAGTTTTCAGATTAATCCAGGGACCGTTACTTTTATAAATTTTAAAATAAAATTTATAAACTAACAATTATTTACAAATTTTTATTTTAAAGTTACAAGATAACAATTATTTTCAATTTTTATTTAAAAAGTCAAAAATAATCGATAAAATTCCAGCTTATTAATAAAAGTTGAGAATCAACACTTATTTTTGATTTTTTTTCAATAAAAGTTACAAATAAGAGTTATTAATCATTAATCATAACAATTTCCAATTTGTCGAAATTTTCCAATTGTTAGTCAAAATGATTTTAAAAATCAATATTTTCAAGGAAGTGTTTCAAAATTTTGAAGTGCATGGCAATATCTTTTTTACATAAATTTTATAGTCAAAAGACTGCAGTTAAATTAATACCTTCAATGTGGATTAAACACATTTCAAAACTGAATAGTTTTAATTAGAATACGAAAGTCAAAACAATTTCTCTAAGGTAGAAAACACGTTCAACTGCTTATGAAAATGTCTGTAATTATCATTTGATAACAGTTTAATTTTCTAATTGCTTTTGGCTAATTGACCTAAATATTTAATAAGCTTTGTGGCATGTGCAACAAGTTGCAAATTAAGTATTTTCACAGTTTGTAGCGTAATTGGCAAAAGCCTTTTGAGTAAATTTCCGCACGAATCGATAAAATAATAATAAAATCAAAAGCAACAATTTGACACAAATTTGCTCGGGAAATGTAATTAATGAATGCAAGGCAGTACATTGAATGTAAAGTACAGTCAAATACACACACACAGACACATGTGCACACGTACACAGATACTAAATGAAAGCTGGCAACAAACAAGCGACAATGAAATTTCGACACAATATTGAAATGCATTAAAACAACAAAATAAACACAATACTGAGTACAGAGAAAGAGAGAGGGAAAAAGAGTGACACATCTGCTGAAGACGACAACAAAGTTAATTAAATTGTGCACTAGTAACAGCTCTGGAAATTAAATCTATCTGCCAGATGCTGGTGCGCATTTACCAGTGCATGAGATGCCATAGATACATGGGCCTAATGTGTTTACATAATACAAATAATGTGAATATAACAATAAATTAAGCCAAGCAGCAAACAAGGCGAAAGCAAAGACAAACACATACACACACAGACACAAACAAACACAAACCAAAATCGAAATCCAGGAGAATAATGCCGCATTCAATATAGATAGATGCGAGAGTTGTTCAATGTGTATACAAAGCGCGAATGCACGCATTTTATAGTAATGTTTAGACAAGCTTAACAATTGACATTGCAAATAAATTAGGTCAAATTTCAATGGATCATCTCTATTCATTGCTTTAAGTTGTGTAAATTAATGGAAAGTAAGTAGATGAATTTTTAATATAGATTTTGTAGCGAATAAAGAAATCTAACGAGATTCAGTAAAATATTTTAAAAACCTTCTTTAGATTTACTCTTAGTTCAAGCAGTTGTGTGAGACTAATAACAGAAAATGCATCCCAATTTATGCCCAACAACTCATAGTCTACATTATGATTCAAAAGTAAGTAAGATGAGCATTAAATTATGTTATCCTAAATAAGTTTAAAGCATACCTGTTAAATATTGCTTAGTAATTAGATTATTTTTGTTTAAAAATAAAACTAATGATTAAATTACGATTATTTTCGGTTCTGCCCAATTATTTAATGATAACGATTACAAAAAATCAGAAATAATCTAAAATTCTTACAATTATTCAAAAATAATCAGAAATAATCAAAAATAATCTTTTGGAATACTTGGATTATTTTTGAATTTCTTCTGTTTTTTTTCTGATTACAATCAAAAGCATTGCCTACTTTGATTGTGAAAATTTAAAACAATTTGATTTTTACTAAAAGTAATCCAAATTCTCAAAAATATTATTTTTGAATAGTTGTAATAATTTTAGATTATTTCTGATTTTTTGTAATCGTAATCATTAAGTAATCACAAATTTTTCAACAGTGAATTATATAGTCACTACGAATATTTCCCAAAATAATCTAATTGATTAGTAATTCTAATCGAAATTTAACATGTATGGTTTAAAGTAACGAGTCACCAAAAAATATCTAAGCCCGCTGTTTTCAAGTGTTTGGGACAATACAAGGCACAAGGATAAGCAGCGTGAACTTAAGAGTAACGAGTGAGAAAACATAATTCTAATAGAAACACAGAACTAAAAAAGTTGTAAATAGAATTGTCTATTCCAAATCAAGAATATGGGGTATCGCTAAATTCGTTTTTTAATTTTTTAGAAATTGTTAAGATTAATTTCTTGCAATTTATTTTGTTAACTAATTGCCAATTTTACAAAAGCCCCTCGCATTTGTAATGTGCACTGGGAATATCAATGGCAACACAGCTGAGCTACCCAAAAGTGCAATAAATTAAAAGTTTTTGCCATTGCGAGAGATAAATTCGTTATTATTATCGTCTAAATGTCAAAGCGCATTAAAATCAAGTGGGTGGACGAAACTAACACTGAGGCTGAAAAGCTCTGAACGATTTCGAACAGCTGTAACTGTAACTGTAAGCTGTAGACTGTAGCCTGTAACTGTAAATGCTGCCGCAGCTGAGCAATCGTGGCAATAAACCACGAATCGAAATTCGCTTCAAGCTGTGCTGTCTCTGACTCTGTGTGTGTGTGTTGGCTACCCAGAAACACGGATATAAATTTCAATTTCCGACACTCTAAGTGGCGGGGCAAATGAAATAACATTTTCATTTAACCTGCATTCGATTTCAGACACACACAATGTGCTCTCTCTTTGTGTGTGTGTGTACGTGCATGTGCATGTCCATTATCGACTGCCGCTTCAACTGCTCCCCATGTACAGATGCTTCAGCTTCTTGTGCTCCTGTTGCAAGCTCAGCAAAGTGCGGAGCTTGCCTTTTGCATTACAGATTGCATTCCTCTCGATGCATGTTGGCCAAGCATCAAACACGCAACGCCAGGAACACAGAGGGAGACAGTTATCCTGTCTGTGAGTGGGACAGAGGGGAACAGAGGGGTAAGTGAGGGGGCAAACAGGCATGAGTCCTGCACATGAGCATCGGCAGACACTCATGAAATTGGCCATAAATAACATTTTCTTTACATTTCATTTGGATAGCCGAGCATCCGAGTATTGCAGCTGCTGTTGCTGCTGCCACATTCCCTTCCCTTTTCCACAACCTTCTCATCTCCTACTGCTGCCGCTTCTTAATACTGTTTGGTTGGCTTCGTGGCAAGGCGGCTTAACCAACTGGGCGTGGCTAAGTTGCAATTAGCCACAGCACTAAGAGTAAAGTCCTGTCTCCACATACACACGCACATAACACACACAATCCCTTGGCCATTTTAAAACTCTCTTTACTTTGCACACTCGAATTGGCTGTCGATTTGCAGCTTAGACGCTAATTAAAGTTGATTTTTTGGGCAGCTCTTGGAGCTGTCTTATTGAAAACTCTTGAGTTCCAATTTTCTAAGATGGAAATCTTCTGGCATGGGCAATATTTCAATGTTGGATTATTTGCGATTTGATCTTTGACAGGCCTTGAATTGTTTAACTAACATTTGATATTCAATTAAACAAATAGTAAAGACTAATTCTTAGGCAAGAGAAGAAGATTGTAGTTGATTGATTAAGCTTAGTTTTCTGTAAATGCAGACAACAATTAATGTAATTCTCTAAGGGTTTTATTGAAAATAAAAATATATAAAAATGCCTATACTACCTATTAAAAACAGTGCAATAATCTGGGCATTATCAGGCCTGTTCCGGTTTTCACTTTTTATTTTATAGCATTTAGTGAAATGCATTTATTCACTTTCCATTAAGGCTTAGTATTAAGAAATGCTCGTTTTTCACTTTATCGGACTTAAACTCATTACCTCAAAGTGAAACAAATCCGTAGAACTTCGTCAAAATGATATTAGAGCAGGTTAAAGAAATTCACTTCCGCAAAATCTTACCGAAAGTGAAAACCGGAACAGGCCTGTATATGTCGATCTATTAAGTATTGAAATATTTTGATAAAATTTCCAAAAATAAAATTTTATATTGTAATAAATTGTAATCTTTTTTTTTTTTTAAGCAAAGAGAAAAAGTTTCGCTTTGCAAGAGATCTGTGTGTAGTTTAAGAACAGTTTCCGAATATATTTTATACTATAAATTGCTAAAAATTTCCTTATGTTGAGCTATAAGTTTGACAGCAAGCGTAGCATATAAACGAGCTAACCAAAAGAAAAAAGGGCCAAGTGAAATCATAAGAACCAAAAACGAACACAAACTGAGGGAAAAAGCGAAAACTTATTGCTGTTCGGACTGATTTCCCCATGGAAATCAGTTTAGCAGTTGGGCTTAGGAATCATAAAAATCTAAAAAGAAAAAAGTGAAATCTAACAACAACAAACAAATAAAATGTCTGTGACGACAAAATCAAAGAACATGACATGCAATGCGTTACGCATACGCCGTGTATAACGCACTGTTCATATGTTGTAGCTGCTGTTGTTGTTCTCGTTGTTGTTGTTGTTGTTGTCGATTGGTCGCTTGCTTTGCTTGTTGACTGACTCAACAATTTCTATAAAGTCTGTGCTGTGAATGCCTTTTAGTCCTGCGGCAGCTGCTCCTGCTCCTTATGCTCCTGTGCGTTTGTGTGTGTTCTTAAGTGAGGAGTAAGAACACTGGCAGACTACTCTTGAGTTTATTTCATGCATTAAAAGCTTTCAGGCTTTATACATGTTGTTCTAGTTGTTGTTGTTGTTATTGCTGTTATTTCTATTGGTTTTTGCGGCGTGGCAAAAGTTTTGCAGCATTTATAGACTTTTGCTACAGCTTTTTCCCAACGACGACCTCGAATGCGGTTTTTGTGCCTTCTACATTTACTAACAGTTGGCAAGAATCGTCTGGCATTATTTAAGTTTCTGCCGGCTGTAGTTGTTGTTGTATCTGTTGTTCTCGCAATTGTGCGTAAAATGCGCTTCCCTTGTCGAAATCGTATCTAATTCAGCTAATTTGTCGGCTGTTTTCACGCTCAGTTTTTCAACCGCCTCCCTCGTTCAATTTCAATTATTTACCACATTTACTCCCGCTTTTTACCCTCTTTTCCTATGCGAGAGTAAATTTAAATTTATTGGCCGTTTTGCGCGCGCACAAACATGACTATAAATCTAAACAGTTTGCAGTTTATCAATTGATGTTTTGTTTGGCAATGAAAGAGTATTATTGACTCCTAGCTTAACGAGAAATGTTCGGAGCTTATACGAAAATAACAAAAGGTCGCTGGAACTAATGAACGACCCCACGCAGTTGAGGCGATGCCCTAAAATAATAACGTAAATTTCAAATAGTCGGAGCACTTATCCTTCTTAGTTACACTTCAGCTTTGGCTCTTGCTCTTGTTTCTGTTTGGGGCTATAACGTGCACTTATTGATACTTATAGCACCATACACACATACATACATACTATCTCTCACACACACATATGCATCTGCTTGGGTTTCTCATAGCTCCCTTGGGTCGCTTGCAGTCGCTGGCAAAATAAATTCAATTTTGTAAAACTGATTCCCCACACAATTTCCACACGATATCTCCTCTCAATACCGCCCCCTCTCAATTTCATCTATCCTCTTTCCCCCCTCTTCATCTCTCCCTCTCGCTGTATGCTGTCTAAGTGTGCGTGTTGCATATGTGCAAAATTGTAAGCGAAATGAATATGTATTGGCATTTAGCTGAAGTAGCTGTAGGTAGCACTCCACCAGCTGCTACTAACAACAACAACAACAACATCACTAACAACAACATCACCAACACCAACATCAACAAACTGTACACTCTCCGTGAAGTAGATAACAATTTATTGCCATCAAGCGCGCCAAAATGCTATAGTAAAAGTTAATGAAAGCAATTTGTTTGACTAGCGAGTTCAAAGTCTGCTTAAAAAGATGAGGTTAAGGCACGCATTGATGCAATCACGCATTCCAATCTTATAGATATCGAAAGTACACTATGGAAATATTTTAAAATGTCACGGGTCTTTAGTTTGTGATATTTTGGAAATATTGTTGGAATATAGTAGCTTTAGAATTATGAAATTGATATTCTTTAGTGAAATTTTGGTGGATGTTTACTAAATAATAATATTCGCTTAATTTTATCGATACAGAAATTATAAATTTTCTTTTTAACAAAAATCTCAGTAGTTAAATAATATAATAATCAGATCAGAAATATTTCTTTCTTATTTCGCAAATGTAGTATAATTTTTAATATTCTGAATTGAACAAAAAATGTAAAAAGGTAAAACCGAGAGAATTATTTTCCGGCTTGGTTAAGAACAAACCTTCTTCAGTTTGTGGGCATTAAAGTCCGTATATGCTATTGTTTTTTTTATATCTATCCAGAATTCTTAATAAAATTGTTACGCATATTAAAAATTTTCAATTCAAATTTTCATTCCAGTCATAATTTTGTTCCAATTTCTGCACCTTCCAACATCAGCAGTTTCCTTTAGCGTCTTATGTTCCAATAATAAACCAAAAATATGCAATTTAATTATTCAAGAGGTTATGTGCTTATAAAAAACGCTTGGTGTTGATTTGGATTTTTAATATGTTGCAATTTGGTGTCATAAAGTTTGATTGCCTCGAGACGCACCAGGGAATGTCGAACCATTCTGTTATTGCCGGACGAACGGACGGACTGTGTAAATGCAATCAAAGCAACAGCTTCAAGTGCCAACTGATGACTCCATGGGGTAACTGGAGACGCGCTCCAGGATCCAACGACTTTTCAATCAAACGCTGATGGGCCTTTTTATGATTGTTTTTATTTTTTGTTATTTTTATTTTTTACTACACACACACACATAGAAAAGGTAACCCTTTCTGACCAGCACGACTTCCCGCAGGACGACAAAGACTCAGAGAAACACACACACTGACAAGTTCCAATTGGCAACCAAAATGTTGCCAATTCGACAACGGCACTCAAATGAATTGGCGGTTATTGTGAGAAGGGGGTGGTGCAGAGGGATTCCTGAAGAGAGCGTGTGGCATTGCGTTTGCTTTACGGTTCATTGGATTGCCACCACAGGGCTGGTGGTTGGGTTGGTGGTGCCAATCTTCTCTGGGCTGGGCAATGCCAAAGTAATCACATTTAATATGAAACGCACTGCAGCAAACCCACAAGAGAGAGGTGAACCATGTATGTCTGAGTGTGTTGGTGTGTGTGTTTGTACGTGCCCGCATAAAAATAAATGCAGACATTTCTCATTTTTTTTTTTTTATGCGGAGAAGAGCACTTCCTGTGACCACTAATTGAGCCAGCGGAAGTCTAGAAGCCGCACAACATAATTTAAATAAACAAAATGCCACTAAGTGAAGTTTGGACCGCAACAGGACGCCAACCAGACTTCACTGGCTAATAGCTGGCCAGAACTTCCACTTCCGCTTTTTGGTGGCTGCACTTGCAAAGTCAAACCATTCCACTCTCTTTTGCTTTCTCTCTTCGTTGTCACACACTAAACACATTTTTCAAAACGCTTCCGCCCAGAATGAGAGTGTGTTGTTATGTGGAGAGGCAAGTCTATAGTGTCCAAGTTGTTAATGCAATCACATAGCATTCATATTCATCATAAAACCACAAAAGACACTACACATGACTCCGCTACACTACACACTCTCAAAGTAAAGGGTCACACGTTGGGCGCCATTTGCCACGTTGGGCGCCTTTTGCTAGTTGCACGTACATTTTGGCCTTTACATTTGCCTAAACTCAACTACTCACTCTGCTTTCTTCCTCTCTCTCTCTCTCTCTCTTCTTGTGTGACTGTGACTTTTATTCCTTTTCGAGTTAGTTGCTGCGTCGTGCGTGCTTTTAGAGCTCTGGAGCTTCTTTGAGGCCCAGTTGGTTACGTACTGATACGTTTTCCTCTGGTATATATTCCTCTAATTTGCATAAAGCTTAACATTGCAGCTACAGCGAGGCACACTCTGTCCCTCTCCTTCGCTCACATATTTTCATTTTATCTACATTTTCCTTAAAAACTCCGCCCACTCTTTTGAGTGCATCTTTTGCTATTGCAAACATTTATCAACACTTCACAAAAAATAATCTGAAAAACTTCTCTAGTCCGTGTCATAAACTGAACACTTGATTTGTGAAAATTGCTGCCGCCTTTTTGTAGAGACTTTTCCATTCTTTCTATACCCTGTGGTCTTTGAAAATGGGTATTTGAAGAGTATACAGATTCGTCCATCTATGTGAATGTTTCAATCTGAGAATTTGTTGTAATTAATGATAATTTTAAATGAATTATCAGAGGAATTTAAGTATGTCCTGATTGTAATTTTTAAAATAATACTGCTTATAACCAAATATAGTTTAACATTTAATGAGATTATAGTTGGGCGCCAGGTATTTTATAGTCGATCACTCTCGACTAAAACGTTGTTACTAGCTCTATTTTTAATCATAGCTCACCTGCTTCATGCGCTTTGCTCTTTATTCAGCTAGGGCTGCAGAGCTACAGCTTCTGGTGCTGCAGTGCTCGGCATAATTGCAATGTTTACCTCGGCGTAGGGCTAAGTGAAGCGTTAAGGCGGCACCGACGGCAGGCAGGCGGGCACGGCATACTCTTGATTAAAATTTCTGATTACTACACTGATAGCAAAAGAGCGAAGAATGCATATAAAAGAAACAACAAAAAAGAGAGGGTGAAAAAACACGAGCAACAACAAAAAAAATCCATAGAGCAAAAGGTGCCACAAAATTGCAACGATGGCGTTTTGTGACAGCAGTCGTACCTCCTCCGTGCCACGCCCACACCCCTTTACCTAATAACATATCCAGCTGTTTCTATAAATATATGTGTGTGTGTGTGTGTGTTGTTTGGCTTTCATTAGACGAGCTTTGACTGTGATGTGATGCGATGTGCCTTGCAAGTTCTTTCCTTGCCATGATTGATGATTTCAATTTGAATTTCCATGTCGGAGGCATCATAAATAAAAAAAACGGGGGGTGAAAAAATAGCTAGACAACTGCCAACTTAATTTAACTTTTACCAACACTGTTTTGCAGTTTTGAGCTAAACGAGACTGTACTTCCGGCTTTATTTTCTATTTTTTTTTTGGGCGCAGATGAGAAACGTGAAACGCTAATTAATGATGCCCCATGACAGAAATTTATGTGCAATGCTAAAACTTTTGCAATATTTGTTCGCATTTAGTTTAGGCTCCGTCTGCTTTTCATGTGTGTTTGTGAGTGTGTTTGTAAATGCATTTGTGTGTTCGTGTTTCAGCACTTCCGTTTCCTGTATTAGGCCGGATAAGTGAAGTGCCCACATCACATTTGGTTATATCAACCAAAGAGTACGCTGATTTTGGCACTCAGTTTGTCACAAGTTTATATTGTAGTACATAATAATTTAAAATCTATTTATATTTTTTTACTTCTATTTGTTATCTAATCAGTTAAGGATTTTCATGGAAATGTCAAGGTGTATAGATAAACAAATAATGAGTTTCTAGATTGAATAAATTGCTTCAAATTATTCTCGTTATAATTTCCTTTTCACTTTAATGAAAAGATCGAAAAGATCTTGAAATGTAAAGCAAACAAAACTGGGATATTTATTTTTCTAATCCAATTTATCGAACTCTACTTTCTTAATATAAAATGTATTATATACAGTGGCGGAAAAAATAATAGGGACACAGAAGATTGCTGCTTCTTTTTTGCTATTATTCCTATCCCTGCAAGATTCAATGCATTTAAAAGCTTAGACTTAATACATAATCGCTAATTCTATTTAAATTTAAAAAAAATTTAGTCCATATTATCATATAAGAAGAAGAAAACATAAATTTCCGAAAAAAAATTAATTTCATATTGGAAAAAATAATAGGGACGAAAAACTTTTAGTATACAATTTTTGTTTTTTACTTATTATTTTTAAGAAACTTCAATGTTTTGTGGTAGCACCTATTGTTTTTAACATTCCAGAGCATCTTGGGTGCATGGAGTCCACAGGTTTCCTCAGGAATGCCATACCAAGCCTATTGCACCTGTTCAGAGAGCACCTGCTGTTTTTTGGACATGTCAGACCTTAATGCCTAAACTTAATGCCGGCTTTTGATCTTCGCAGAGGTCCTCTATGTGAATTAAGTCCGTGGAATGTGCAGGTGGTTCCATGTCGCCAATATTTTCGAGACAAATCCATTCCCTGACCAAATTTCAAGGGTGCTTTGGGTCGTTATCTTTCTGTAAAGTGGGAGTAAAGACATTTCCTCTTCAGCAAATGGCTGAATCGTAGTCAGGAGGATCTCTAGATAATATATTGCAATAGATTTGGTCGACAGCAGATCCTGGTAAGCATTTTTCAGACCATACCAGACCATAATCGACCGTTTTTAAGTAACCGAAATATTCAGCACAGGCTTAAACTTGCTAATACGCACCTGCTACTCGAAAATTGGAAAAATATGCTCTAGTTGGACGTAACGAAGATCAACTTCATTGTATCAGATGGAAAAAGACATGTTAGACGACGTAAAGGAAAAGCTTTTGACCCCAAGTACTCAATTCAGACTGTGAAGCACGGCGGCGGTTTGATTATGGTCTGGTATGGTCTGATAAATGCTTACCAGGATCTGCTGTCGACCAAATCTATTGCAATATATTATCTAGAGATCCTCCTGACTACGATTCAGCCATTTGCTGAAGAGGAAATGTCTTTACTCCCACTTTACAGAAAGATAACGACCCAAAGCACCCTTGAAATTTGGTCAGGGAATGGATTTGTCTCGAAAATATTGGCGACATGGAACCACCTGCACATTCCACGGACTTAATTCACATAGAGGACCTCTGCGAAGATCAAAAGCCGGCATTAAGTTTAGGCATTAAGGTCTGACATGTCCAAAAATCAGCAGGTGCTCTCTGAACAGGTGCAATAGGCTTGGTATGGCATTCCTGAGGAAACCTGTGGACTCCATGCACCCAAGATGCTCTGGAATGTTAAAAACAATAGGTGCTACCACAAAACATTGAAGTTTCTTAAAAATAATAAGTAAAAAACAAAAATTGTATACTAAAAGTTTTTCGTCCCTATTATTTTTTCCAATATGAAATTAATTTTTTTTCGGAAATTTATGTTTTCTTCTTCTTATATGATAATATGGACTAAATTTTTTTTAAATTTAAATAGAATTAGCGATTATGTATTAAGTCTAAGCTTTTAAATGCATTGAATCTTGCAGGGATAGGAATAATAGCAAAAAAGAAGCAGCAATCTTCTGTGTCCCTATTATTTTTTCCGCCACTGTATATAACTGGATTTAAAATAAATGTAATTGGTTATCGGGGTATAATATCTCTCTATCATATTAATTATTTATGTCTGGAAGCTTCAATACGATAGGTTAGAGTATAAACAGTGCACGTCATTAGGAGTATTTAGTTCCTGGCCATGTTTATTAATACATAACTCGTTTTGCCATATTGTGTGTCCATGTATTCATGTGTCCATATCCATGTCCTCGCCGCACGCTTTAGGCGTCTTTGTCTACTGCTAATGGTCATTGGCTGTTGTCTGGATTTCATTATGCATTGTTCTGAGCTTTTAACTCTCCCTCTGTCTCTCTCTGTCTATCTATTTCTGTTTATTTCCTCCTTTATTATCTTTGTTGCATTCAGCTTAGTTCATTCATGTTTGTACATAAAACTTTGCTATTGCATCTGCTACCTCTTTGCTTGTCTGTCTGTCCGTCAATGAGTCTGTCCGAGTGTCAGACTCTCGAGTGGTGGCTTTTCCTGCGCTTAAGGTGTGCTTTTCAGTTGTGGCACCAACATCAGTGTATACTTCTATTCCAGAAGTGTGGGCAACCAAGCTTGCATTTGATGACTTGGGGTTTAAGTTGAGGCTTTTAGCTGATCTGGATTGGTTTCACCTGAGGCTATTTATGATATGCATTGATCGGTTTCATATTGTATATGACGAAGCTAATTTTTAGCTTAATGGGGACTCACTGAAGTAAGTGAAAAAATGTTTGATTTAAAATTTAAATTTATAAATATTTATTAAAAATTATATTACTTGCCATTTTGATTTTCTGAAAATCACAAATTTGCAAGCCCAAAATATGAAAAATATACTTATTATACGTATGAATTAAAGCTTGCCAAAATCGCAGAATAGCTGAATGTTAATTTATTGTTAAATCTTTATTCTCCACTTTTACTTATCCATCTAACCCTGACACTTTTATAAAGTGTCTTAGAACCCAACCAAACTCTATACATGCTTTTCACACTTGATAATCTGCCTGCCAATTTAACGTCTTACACACCATTTGGCGCTATCAGCAAACTGTCGATGAAACTAATGCAACTATGCAAAAGTATCCATGACGAATATAAAAAACAAAGACCAAATTGATATAGAACGAGAGAGAGAGAGAATGGGTGAGAATGCTAGTAAAAAACAAAGAGGCCAGGCAATGCACATTGACAACGACAATGACGACTTGTCAAATATTGACGTATCTCTTGAAAATTGTGCTCCAGAGCGCGGCTCATCCAATGTAAGCAGCATCCATTGGCTGACTGACTCCCTCCCCCCTGCCGTTCCTGTGGCAGCGTCAGCAACATCATCAACTGGTTGGCAACACATGACGCTGTTGCCAACTAAACACAACCCCACACAACATTCACATGCTCACACTTCTCCTCTTCTCGGCTTACACATCATTTGTGCTGTTGGCTTCGACATTTTTGTATTTGTTTCAAGTAGTCGGTTTTCTGTCGTTTTTTTTTTCTGGTCCTTCCTTTTTTTTTTTTGCCTTCGCTGCACTTTTGCTGCCCCAAGCGGAGGCCCAGAGCGAGACCCAGACCCAGACCCAGACCCGATCCTCCATCTACTCCGGCACTTCATTTGCTGCGCTCAAGTGGATCCACTTTCATTTGTTTGCGCACTGTACAAAAAAAGGCAGAGTATGCTGAACTAGTTGAGAGTAAAGACTGGAAAATACCCTATAGAGGAAGGAACAGCATTAAAGTTCACGATTTCTATTTGTTCAGAATTGAGACCTACCAAATTGGTGGCATTATATTTAGAAGAAATACTCAAACTTTTTATAAAATTTAACCTAATTGTCAATTTCAAAATCCTTCTTTCATTTATAGTTTTACCATTAAAAATTTGCTTGCTAATTAAAACATATATAAACATAGGCATATTTGTTTCGTTTCAAGGATTTAAAAAAATAAAAGATTAACAGAAAAAAAAGTGTTGGCAAATGTGATTAGTCCAAAAAACTAAGTTGCTTTAATTGTTGGGAAGAAATATAAACTTTAAAAATGATAATAAAAGTAATGCTGAGTTCATTTGAACAAATAGTTGAAGAACCGATATGGAATTGTTCATATCCCTGATTGAATGTATTCATTTCATGGGTACAGGGTATAAAAAGAAAGAACAGGAAGAGCAGCGACAGCTCCAATGAGTTGCATGCTTTCTTTGCCAGCATCCTTTTATTTTTTTGTCACCCTGCTTATTGTTGTAGTTTGCAGAGTAGCTGCTGCTGCTGCTGCTGCTTTTGCTACTGTTGCTGCCACAGTCGACAGAGTCGCCTCTGAAGCTGCTGCTGCTGATTCAGCTTTGTTTGCCTTAAGCCTTTGTGCAAACATTTTGCGCCTGAGACCAGACCCAATCCCAGCCCCAGGACATGGAGAGAACGGAGCGCAGAACGGCTGCATAATAAAACCGAAAATACACTAAACCCATGTAAAAAAAAAAAGGAAAGAAAAAAAGAAATGAGCAGCTATTACGTTGTCGACCGTTGCCCCTTTTGTCGCTGCCCCGAGAAATGCATCATCAATACATCGTATAGGTTGGACGAGTACTAGTATAGTATATGGGAGGCCTTTACGATGCTGCCCCTTGGACGTGAACGCACTCAAAACACGCATGCTGCTTTTGCCTGCTCTTACGTTTCCTTCCCCCTTAACTTTGAATGCCTTTGGCGTTCGTACTTTTCCTTTGTTTGTGTCTGCAGCGAATTTTTCTCCCTTTGCTCTCCAAACTGTTGTCAGTCATGTCTCTATGAAAAGGAGTTGTTTTTGGAAAAAGTTATAGGCTAATATTTTTTTTTGATGTAATGCTTTCTAGCTAAGCTAATCAAGTTCCCACTTATTGAAACTACTTTACCTTCAAAATTGTGAAAATTTCTAATTGATTCTTCCAGCATATATTTTAGATAAATTTAAATTAATTTCATACGCCCAGACTTAGAAAATTTATGGCTTTAATTTATCATTGTATACTAATTTTAATTTATGTCTAAAAATTCAAATTGTTCTCCTGTTGATTTTAAACTGAATTTGATTTCTTTTAGTTTTACTATTCAAATAATATCTTGAGTTTACAATTAAATAATTAAATACATTTTGCCTACTCCATTATCGTATTTTTATCAAAAACTACAAAAAGCTCAGAGATTATTTTCTATTTAAAAAAAAAAGAATAAAACATTTTTACTGCCAGATTTCTTAAGCTCCAAAAATTGCAGCTGCGATTGACAACAACAACAACAAGTGAACCTCGGGCGAAAACTTCAACAAAAATAACAATAATAATGAGAAGGCAAACAAACAAGGCAAAAGCAAACTTTGCACTAAATCCTTACAAATGTTTATCTTTTCTTAATCCCGCACTTAACTGTTAGACCCGCATTGGCCTGTGCCAAGTTCCTAGACTGGGCCTGAAACTGCTGATAGGCTAAAGGCAGCTAAAAAGAGGGGACATATACCTTCCCTTTGTGTGTCTCTCTCTCTCTCCTTCAATCCCTATCGGAGAGTGCATATAGCTGGCAAATTGCTTAACGCTTCAAAGTGCGCTTTCCGCGAATCTTCATTCCCTTCGTGCCTCAACTCTTGGCTGTTGCAGTTGCACTGTTGCCGTTGCTATTTTCTTAACACAGTTGTAAAAACTTTTGCGCACAAATTTTGTGCTTTCAAAATCCGGCCAAAAGTGACTGAGCAAGGGGAGGAAGGCGGAAGAAAGGGGCGTGGTGTTCGTAGAGACTCTGTCAACGTCTGCTTTGCTGCCAGCTAACAATTTTTGCAGCGACAAGTTTTATAAGTAGCTGCCGCCTGCCACTCGCAAACCCAACTCCAATTCCCCAACTTCCTCCCCCCGATTTAGACCCCTAAGTGCTGACCACTATCACGTCGTCCTTCATTTGCACATCGACCGCGAACGTGCAAAGTTCTCTGAGCGTTGACTTTAGCCAAACTCAAGACTCTCTCTATCTACCCTCTGTCATTCCCTTTCCCTTTCCCTCTCTCTCTCTCTCTTACTCTATCTGCCGCTTGTTTAATTGTTTTTCTTTTTTGGTAAAATACAAATAAAATATTTGCAATTGTCGCTTCTTTCGTTTTTTGGAAGGAGTTGAAGTTGAAGTCGAAGGATGCGTCTTAATCTTTTGTTGATGCTTGTTTATTTTGCAATTACTTAGGCGTTTTGTTTGCGTCTGCACTGCGGCGTCGTTTGCCTTAACTTGGCTCAGATGCCCCTTCCCCCTTTCCGAGTTTACCCCCTCTCTTCTCTTCGTCTCTTGCCGTTCAGCTGTTTTCCGAGTGCGTTTTAAGTGCTCCACTGCGTCGTTGTCCTCGTCCTGTTTATGTTTGTTTTTCCTTTGCCATTTCGTTGCCTTGCTTTTTTCGGCTTAGACTCTCCTTTTCCTGCTGTTCTTTTTTTTTTGGGAGTTTCCCTGTGCAGTTGAATGTTGTTTGCCTAATTTCATGCTTTGATTAGCGCTAAAGGTGCGTTGGGTATTTTAAATATCCGAGTTTTAAGCTGTGATTCGAGTTGATTATGCATAAGTTTATTTAAGAGTAGTGAAGTAAGAACAGAACAGAAAAAATTTTTGAATCAAATATAAAACATGAAAGTTGTATATCATCAAAAATATGATTTCCTTGTATAGCCCTCCATTTTATTTTTTAATATTAATTTGATATTAATTAAATATTAATCTAATTTTGACAAGATTTATATGATAATACCAAATACACAATCCACAGTGGTTCCGCTTGTATGGAGGCGCGGCCAAAAATACTTCTAATGGTCCTAGAGTGCTGAAATTTTGATCAAGGCTCTTAAAATATATTAAAAAAAGAAATGGTTAAGCGGTGAACATGATTTGCTGATAAACACCTCCCTCTTTCATCATCCAAGCACCACCACCACCATTTTTTAATTTATTCGGCCAATAATTTTGAAGTTACAAGCAAAAGCATGAGCATATAACAAAAAAAATCAAAATTATTTATTTAAAAAAAATATATTTTAACTGACTAAAATTAAAACAAAAAATACTAACCTGATTTTTTTTTGATAAACATTTTTTTTTTTTTTTATTTCGGTTTGTGTGCTAAAAAAATGAAAAATGTATGATTTTTCCGTATTTTACGCCCTTTAAAGTGCCACGCCCACTTTAACTTTTAGTCCAAAAATGTCTTTGGGGGTATTCAAGCATTCACTCTAAATTTCAAGTCGATAGCTTTAAAATTACGACTGCTATTGAATTAAGTCCCCCTCGATTGGCAAAATCTTACACTGTGCGCTGGGCAAATTTCACCTTGAAAAAAATGACGGCGTGTTAGTAAATTAACGATTACAAGCACATCCGCAAGTTTCCGCAGCTAATCTTAACGGACTCATTACCTTAAAAGTCATACAAGTACACTGGAAAAAAATCCAATTGGGGAATTTGGAGGCAAAACAACTATAATTTGGGGTAAACAAATAAAAAACGATCAAAAACGGTACAAGCAAGTAGGTTAGATAAAAAATTAATTGTAAACAAAATTACTAAACAATTAGTTGTTATTAATTTCAAAAAATATAATAAATACATTGATCTTTAAAATCCATTTCAAATAAATACAATATGTTAGCTTGTGGAATTGCCGGACCAATTTGAAGTGCGCTTTTGCTTTGAAATATTTGACTTGCGCCTAGTTGCGCTTTGCAAGTGAACACGTGTTCATGCTTTTAGTTCTCTTTTTAGAAAGTCCCGTTAGATTTCTAGCAAAAACCGGTTTACAAATAAGAAGACTGGACATTAGAGGGACAAATTGTTAACATTTTGTGAAAATATTTTCTGCTCGTTTGTTTTGATTTTTGGCCTATGGGTGGAACCACTGTGCAATCTGCGAGATTGATTCAGATTGCTGAATATATATTTATGTATATGAGTAGTATTAATAGTATTAAAATTTCAAAGAAAACATCAAGTTTGTGCCTATGAATATATGATATTATGATCCGACTTGTGACTCTTAAATGGCACAATAATTAAATCTGACTTTTCATCATCCGCCTCATCATCAAAAATAGGACCAAAACATTAACAATAAACCAGCACATCCGTGTTAAAAAAGCGCCTCATAAAGAGCACAATTAAACGTCCATTAATCAAGAGATTGATGTGTGTGTAAGAGAGAGAGAGAGAGAGAGGGGAGAGGAAAATTTGCGAGAAAAGAGCAAAAAATGTGGCTTACAACAATTGCTAAAATCACTTGAGCTGAAACTTTTGACTGCCACACACAATGAAAGAGCGATAGAGAGAGGATACAATGAAAATGAGAAATTAGAAAGGGAAAGAGAGAGAGTGTGAGAGAGAGAAAGGAAGAAACACATGAACGCATACATTGAAAACTATTTGCTGCCTTAATCGGAAACGGAAACAGGCTGACAGTCGGCAGTTAGGCAGTCAGTCAACCGGTTGACAGTCAATCGATAGATGAGATTCGTATCGATGCCATCGCTGCTGGTACTCGTATTCGCCTTCTATTTGTGGGCTGCAAGGGGGCGTGGCTGGGCCGCACTTAGTTTTGCCGCACAATCAAAGCGGAAGTCATTTTCGTACGTTAATTGACAACAGCCAGGAGAAGCAGAAGCGAAAACGAAGCCAGAACCAATAACGATGACGACCACCGACGACAACGGAGAGCGACGATGTGGATGTGGATGGGAATCAGAATGACGTTGATGGTGTCGCTGACGTCGTCTATCAATCTATGACCCGAACCCCTTCCTCGCACTCCTCCTTACCATCTCATCGTATTTGTTATATGGCAAAATAGTTGAATAGTTTTGCATTGTACAAAAGTCATTCGATGGTAGAGGCATGGGTTTATGTTTTAAATGAAAGCTTAATGAAGCCCTCGTTGATGTTGGCTTGACTTAAAACTACGTGCTCGATTGGTTTCTAAAGGGGTTTCATGAGAACTGTACCTCAAACTTCTCGCTCCTGTCAGTTTGGTGTAATAATTGAGACTGATTTGTGGCTCGAGTCGACTAAAGTTTGTGAAATGAAAGCCTTGTGGAATTGTGGTATTCCAGAACGGAGATTGTTCTATTCTGTGATAAACTTGTCAGACAGTTGAATATTGCAGGAAGTGTTGACAAGTGGCCAGTAAAACTAAATGAATCTGTTATAAATGTTGAGAAAAGTATTCAAGAAAATAATTAAACTTTAATTTTATAAATCTTAGTATAACTCGTTTAAATTTTTATTACAAAAATAGAAAAGTTAATTTTTCATTTATGAAATATACAATACTTTGACTTCAAATCAAGATATAATAGTTGTTTTTTGATAAAAATTTGAAAAATATATTTATCTTTCGATATATTTGGTTCTCGCATTTACTTTTATGCTGTCATTTATTATGTTTTAAGGTCGTTGATTATGCTTTTATGCCGTTTGCGGATTACAGTTTTACTCTTTAGCCCTTTGCTTTTGTGCCGCCAGCGGATTGAGTTCCTCATTATCAATGCGCAGTCCGAAAAAAAGAGACGAAAAATGGGATAAATGAGGAAAAGCAAGAAAAAAAGAAACAGTATCCATGTCACTTGGCATTATCCCATACACAATGCACTAGGAACTCGCCATATACAAACAAAAAAAACAAAAAATTCATATGACCTACTACATTGGCCCGACATCAACTGCATTTTAAAATAAACGAATACGAATGCGAATGTGAATACGTTTGTGAATGCGAATGTAAATATTGTAAAGGCATTGCGAGTGGGACTGCCATTTTGTTTTAGCTGTTCTGCCTGACAGGCAGTAAGTCTGTCTGTCATTGACTTCAGTTCATATGTGTGTGTGTGTGTGTGTGTATGTTGTTGTTGTTATTGTTGTTCGCTTTGTGCCTCGCGCTCAATTCGCTCTCGCTGAATCGGCATTATTTTGTGTTGCATACGCTGTGGGGCTCGGCACGTGCATGTCAAACTGCAGCAGTTGCAAAAGAGAAGTCGCTGCTTGGGTCATCGATGGGGACCACGACGACCATGTTGATGATGATGATGACGACGATGACAGACGGACGCTTTACGGGCTTGGTTAGCTCAATTGTTATAATCCTGGCCAGCATGTGTGTACTATAACTTTGCCATGCGGTTTGTTCAGCAATGAAAAAAAAGGAAAATTTTTTTGAAATTTATTTACATACAAGCGTTTATATAATTGTAAAATATTTTCAGCAAATATTCAAAATTTTACTTTCCCATTATTGGTGTATTTTTTTAGTTTAACTAAACTATTAATTTAATAAAAATTATAATCATAACGAAAAGTTGAGAAGAGCAAGCTACAAGGCATATGAGAAATTTTGCTATCAAGCTAAAAAGATGCAAATAGTGGGATATTGTTATGAAATAAATTTATTTAGAAAGAAAAATTTATATGTTTAATATTAATATCAATATCATAGTCGAGAGATCTATAGACAAGTTTGCCTGATTATGAAAGCTTTACTCGGTAAATACACCCAGCGACAAAAAAAAAGCCGCACTCTTTCTTTTACTATAACAGCTATGAAAAGCCAAGTATTCAAATTTAAAAAATATATTTGGAAAGGTCATCTAAATTCCGTTTGAATGATGCATAAATTTCCTTAACCCATTAAGTACCCATTGAAATATTCGAAACATTCTTCAAACAATTTTAGGAGTGACTGCAAAAAAAAATTTTCAAAAATATTTTTGCTAGTATTTATTATAATTTTTTGAAAATCCTAAAAGTGACTATTTTAGCCCCTTTTTCCTACTTTTTACGCAAAAAGTGGCTTTTAAGCAATTTTAAAAAAACTATAAAAAATACTAGCAACAATATTTTTGAAAATTTTTTTTTGCAGTCACTCCTAAAATTGTTTGAAGAATGTTTTTGCATCAAAATTTTTTTTTGGAAAAATCGAGGAAAAAAGCTTGAAAATTTACTTTTTTTTCAAAATTCGAATATTTCAATGGGTACTTATTGGGTTAAGGAAAGTTATGCATCATTCAAACGGAATTTAGATGACCTTTCCAAATATATTTTTTAAATTTGAATACTTGGCTTCTAATAGCTGTTATAGTAAAAGAAAGAGTGCGGCTTTTTTTTTGTCGCTGGGTGTATGTTAAATTCTGCTAAATTCATTCAAAAAGTATATTAATTTAATAAAATATTTTCTATAGTGTATACATAATTCGGTTTTTGACTCAGCAACATGTTCATTATGCTAGCCAATCGTCCATCCATTCGAAACTGCTGCAGTTTTTGTAATTTTTGCTGCAGTTGCTAGTGTTGGTGTTGTTGTTGTTGCCAGTGTTGCTGTTGTTGTTGTTTTTGCTGTTGATGAGACTGACATAAAACAATGTGATATTCGCTTCTCGAATGTGCAATGTACAAATGAATGCCACACAGCGAGCTACACAATTTTTATAATCAAACTGATAGCTGTCTCTTTCTGTGTGCATGTGTGCTGTCTCGCTCGCACGTAACTGAGTGTGTTCGCGGGGCGTATAAAACTTCAAATTAAACTAATTTTACGAAAATTGTTGGTTCCAATGTGCGCACAGTGCGCTATTGTTTTATTTGCTAACAAACTGCTTTTGTTTTTCAGTTTCAGCTGCGGATATGATTGGAAAGGATTGGGATGGATATTGGTTAGGTTGGGATCTGGTTTTTGTGCCTGTTGTTTCCATCATTTTTGATTGCCCATTGTGTTGTTCAGGATTTGCAATGGACTTTTGGCATTGTGGTTGTTGCTTTTTGTCGAGTTGAGCGGAAATTGATTTGTGCATTTTATGTCACGCTTTTGTTATTGGCATTAACCCGCTATTAACACACGCCCACATGCCACGCCTCCCATCGCTAATAGCTCCATTATTATTTTGTTTGTTTGCTGGCAGAGTAAATGCGTGCCACCCAAAATGACATTTCAAATATTTTTGGACATTTTATTGCAGACGCAGTTAATTAAATGCATGTTCATTTTAATACTAAGGGAATTTTAATAATTAAATTCCAATGCCAATCAATTGATTTCGTAGCTGTTAACATATTATTTATTTATTATATAAAAACTTCCTTGCATCAGGCACTTATTTAACAATGGTATAACTTAAATTCACACGAATAGATGAAAATTTCATTCTAATATTTCAATAAACGGACTCGACTAACGCATTTTCTAATTTATTCAAACCATTCTTAGCACTTTATTGCTTAAATAAGAAAGAAATAGAAACTAATTTATTTTAAAGTTAAGTAATTTTTTTAAATAATTTTGTTTATCATTTGAGATTGTTTGCCTCTGAAATTTGTTTGACAAATTGTTATTTTTCTTGACTTTTAAATTTTATTTGCTCTAAGCTCATACAAATTTATAACTTCACGATATTCCGCCACAGTTGGGCTAATTAATTTTTGCATCTAACTTCAAAATGCGATTATTTATAAAGAACGACTTGGTGATGATCTGTAAACATTATCTCAGAATATAACTAAGAAGTTGATTGAATAAAGTTTGTTTAACATGTCTTACAAAAATCAATGATGCTTTGGGCTGCCTTTTAAATACATTTGAGCTAAGCTAATATATCCCTTATTAGCCACTAATGATTACAGAGCATAATAATAAAAACAAAACAAAACAATGTCGAAATATGCCAGCAATTTTTGCATTTTATTGGCGCGTAAATTTGTATTAGTCTTTAATTTATATGTTAATTATATGCCATTATTGCGTTTCATTTGCGTTTTGTCTGTCTGGTGCTGGGGCCGGCAATAATTACGGGGAGGAATTTTGGAGAATTCGTCCTGTCAGTTTTTGTTAATTATTTTTTGTGTATTATGCTTCGGTTCACATTCCAAACGTGTTTTCTGCTGCCTTCTAATTATTCTTTATTAAATTTGCTGATTTGTGTGTGTTCCACATGTGTGCGGGAAAAATAATTGAAACTCTGGCATAGACATGGGGCTTGTGTTGTCCTTGGATTTTGTTTATTTATGATTATTGGCAGTTGGCTTAATTAATTGAGAATTCTTGCCATTTGCCTTGGCCATGACTCTGTTCTTGGCTTGCCTTGGCTTTTACCCAATATTTATGCTCATCATTGTTGACACTCGGCGCCATTTGCCAAGCGCGTAGCAGCTATATATTATGATTTTGTATCTCTATACAATTTCTTGGCGCATTCACACACACACACATACACACCCACCCCAAGGCAGAAACGCTACACATTACAAATTACACAACATTTATAACACTTTCGCAAGTTAATCGCACTTCAGTCAATGTTTGTTTAATAAAATGGGCGCCGTTCGTTCATTGCTTGAAGCTGGTCACATTGGTCGGCCATTAGTTGCTGTTATTATCCTCATTAGACTAAATGTTAGCTAATTTCTTTATAACACTCTAAAATGCTCGACTCATGGGTGTTGCAAATTGCAGGTCATTACTTACAGCTCTGGACAGTAGCACATTGAAAATAAGAACTAGTTGAGGGAAATAAAACTAAGCAGAGATATGTGTGTGTGTGAGTGTTTGAGGGTGGAAAGGTATGCAAGGCTATTAAGTTGCTTCGTCCATTATTTATTGGCATTGTGAGAATATCTGCAGCAGTTGCAGTAATTACAGTATTTAAACTATATAATAGCTTTGGTTGCCTGCTTGCGGTGATTCTACTATAATGGAGTTAGCCATAATTGAAAATTAAAAGTAATAAAATTAGAACATAGTCAGGTTTATGTCCACGTCTAATGGATATGAATGGCCAACTATTAATTAAAGATAGACCACGAATTCTTTTTATTTCTGTACGTTCAATTTCTTTCATTTGCGAAAGTAATTGTTTTTTTTTTTTAATTTTCAAAAATATCTCTTGTTATTTGAATAAATTGTTTGTTAAGGAAATTTATTTAAAAAATCCTTTACACTGATGTTCTTCATAGTCCGATTTCAAGATAATATAACTAGCTAGCAAAACTCAAACCAATTCTTATTCACCTTCCAGTGCAGGATGATAAGTCTAATTTATTAAAGATTTATGAGTTGTATTCAATTACCCCATATATAATGTCAAATCATTGTGGTTTAAGCCAGGTGCAAGTCCGACAAAAGTTTAGCATTTATCATTGCATTTATGTCAAACTCCGCAAACAAAGAAATAAACTACTTAAGCCCACCCAAAACAATCTGAATGGAAGCAAAACCCAAACCCAAAAGAGTCCAATTGCCACGTTTTGGTGAAAAGTAAAAGTAATGCCATTTTTGTCATCCCCAGGTATTAGCAACACGTGCGACGCCGTTGTTCGTTGTCCAGTTACCACTTGTCAACACTATTGATAGGAAAGGAAAAAAGAATCCGAAACCAAAATCAGCAGCCCCCCAACTTTTCATCTTCTACTCAAGCTGTCATTCATGCGACTCATGTCGCAAACATTTTCCTGCCCGCCTTCTCGAAATGAAAATCTTTTGTTGTCGTTGAGTATTAATCCATTCGTAGCCCCAATGTGGTGCGTGACAAATTTCGATAAAATGCCTTGGAACTAAGGCTGCGTTTTTTTTCTCTTTAGAAGGAGGTGTATACCTAGAATGATTGTCTTGAGTTCAGCCCCATTTAACACTTCGTTAAACTTTGGCAAAAATGAAAAGCTTCTGCCGTCCAAGAGGGCAACGTACAGTGATGGTCATAAATATTTTAACACACACATACACTAAAAATGTGCAATAAAATGCAACGAATTACATAGTTGAAAATGTAAACACACGCAAGCAAACTCAAGTTGCCCCCCAAACGAACAGAAGACGACGACGAATGAAAACAGCAGCTATAAAAGTCAATAATACGTTAAGAGAATGGGACAGACGGACTGCACTGGACGTGAACATGGACATGAGTATACACAGACACATGCATACACTGAAAAAAATATCTTTCCAACATATAAAAATTTTAAATTGTTGATTTTAGCATGTAATTTTTAAGTATGTATTCAGGATATTATTGTTAAATTAACACAATATGCAGACAGAAATGGCAATGAGTTATTATTAAAATAGTCAATGAAACATTTAAAATTATGATTTAATTAAAACAGTTCATGTAGAGCACCGACAATCAAAATACTTGCTTAAAAAAAATGGAAAATTGTTACTTTATTCAAGTATTTCGTTCCCAATTTGACAACGTTTAGGGTTTGCTTTCAACAAGAAATTCCGTTTTTTTTTTGTGTAGACACAGCAAGAACTCCCCCCTTTTGGATGCCCTTTACGTGAGCTAATACAGTTGCGTTTTGTATCGGTCAGAGACCGAAGACTGGGAATGGTCAATACGTGGGGTTATACTGACGGCCCGGTGTCTGCTATTAAATTTCATAGCCTTGTTGTAGCGAATTTACGGCTGTTAAAGTTTTTAAGTAGCCCGTTGCCTGAAACGCATTTTTTGCTCCTCCAGCATAGAAATTGCATTGATCCATGTTAAGAACTTGAGCATTTTTCAATACTATAAATCGATTTTAATGAATGAGAAACGTGTGTGTTGTCTGCTCAATTCAGTGAGTTAATTCTGATGCTTTATGTCAGACGTACTTTGTCTATCCTCTATGTTCTTAATCATCATTTCAAGTATTCGATTAAAGCACTTAAGTAATGTTTGCAAACCTCTGGGCTTAAAATGTATTGTGCATTTCCCGGTTGTCTTTAGAGAATTTTAAATCGATTAAATAGTCTTTTATACCTGTCTGATGTCAGCTATCAATAGCTGAAAGAGAACTAGGCAGAATTTTTTTTTTTAATTTACAAATGACTTTTATGTATTTCTATCATAAGCACATGCTTGAAATACACCATATTTATGTTATAAAAAGTTTTGCTTAGTTTTCAGTTTATTAAAATGTTCAATGGTAAGATTGTATTAAATTTTCAATAGTTGTTTGTAGCAAAATACTAAGTTGCAGAGTATCTTCTTCTTCTATGTGTTCTCTGTGTGATGAATAATACATTATTTTCCACTCAACACTCAAAACTTAGCTCTTGGGTCTGTCACTGATAAGCCAAGCAGCCTCTCTTTACGGTATTTTGTGTTGTTGATATCGCTTAGATTTTCGAAAAAAAACGAAACGATCGATCGATTTGTGCTTATCAATTTCGAAAATAGCTCGCGTCTCTGTTTATCTCCCGCGCAGCACATTCTCTCGTCGATTTTGCCGCCTCTTAATTCAGGCAAAATCGGCGATCGGCGATCGACAGTCGACGGTCAGCGATCAGCGATCATGAGCATTATCATTGAAAAGCCAACACAATTGAGTGTCACATGCTATGCTCGGCATTTAGTTTGTCAGAGTCTGTTGTCTTGATAACGTTAACGTTTTCCCACTTTGCACATCTCTATCTCGTATTTATTCTCTTTCTCTGTGTGTGTCTGCGTTTCGTTCGTTTTGTGCGTCTACAAATTTTGGTCAGCAAATCAATAAATAAATTGTAAATAAAATTAAATTTTACCAAGTGCCGTTGCGTAATTGTGGTTCCAAAAAAAAAAAAAATAAATAAATAAATTAAAAACAAATTAAAATTCAATATTAATAAAAAGATCTACGTAAAAGTCTACGCTTATGTCATTACGTCTCGTAACGTGTTAAACGTCAACGTCAAAGTCTCAACGTAGTAGTGTAAAAAGTGGTTGTTTCGCTTTTTTGTGGGCTTTTTCAATACTATATATTATATACCTCCATTTATTTTGTTTGTGTCTCTAGCAATTTATGTGAGTACTGAGCGTTAAGGTGTTTGATTAGTTTATAAGTCTATGTATGTATGTATGTTTCTCTGTGTTTTTTAAATACCTTTTGTTTTCTATCTCTCTTTACATGTATTTTCACCTTTTCCTATTCCTTGCATTAACCTTATTCATTCCGTTTCAATGTTATTCCAATTAAAAACTATATTTGCAAGTAATGAAATTAAAACTAGCTGGTTGACATTTTAAATCAACGCTGATAATTTTTTATATTTACTTATTTGCATGTGTGTTTTCTATATTTGTGCTAACTTGTGTTTTTTTTCCATTGTCTTATCAGTTGGCCCTTTTTGCTATCAATCTACATATATGTCAATAAAAACTGTCCACCGATTGACGCTGCATTTAAGCTGGATGAGCTCTTTCAATTATTTTTTGCTTATACTATTTCACAAGCTGGTTTAATATTAAAAAAAAATATATTTAAATTGTAAATTAATTTTTTTTTTTTGGGGATATTCGCTATGCCCTTATTAAATTTTTATGCCCAAATTGATCGATTTATTTGTTCCCCTTTTAAAGTTTTGGCAATTCTACTTTCCCTTTTAATTGACCACAATTAGAGGAACTCTACAAACGAACAAGCATTTCTAGCCATATTTTATCTAACTTGTTGCATGAATAATGGCGCCAATAACGAGGACTTTAGTAAAAGAGAGGAAGCAACAAAAGGAAAATGCTTAGATAAATACCAATAGAATGGGAATACTTGTGGTACATTGTTTACATTGACAAATGCCAGTTCCTAATGCCAATAAATGAACCATAATAATATTATTTATAGCCCTTAGCTGCTGTTGCTACCAACTTACATAAATTTTATACACATAGATACATACACTTATACAATATATATTTCCTAATGGGTCACAAAAGCGAACGGTGAGACTTGCCTGTTGCCTGTTAGAGTTCTGGTCTGGCCTAGTCATTGCCAGAGGCGGTGATTCTATAGTCTCATATAAAATGCATTGATATGGCCGAGTGTAGAGTAGGGAATGGGGATGGTAGATGGTAAAGCAGCTTCGATGTTTCTAGCATCTTTTTTGCTTGTTAGCAATGAGAAATATCACTGTTTGTCTCCCTTTGTTATCCGCTTTGCAGTTTGTTTACTTGCTGCTCTTCTGAATTTTTATTGTTTCTATCTTTTTTTTAAATATATTTTTATGTTGTCTTGTGTTGTTGGTTGTCTTTTCATATTTTCATGTTGACTTCAATAATATGTGTATTAAGTGCGTTTTTTTATATCAGTTTCTTTGCCTTTGTGCTTTTTTATTTTGTGTGCATGTATTGCTGCTTATTTTTTATGTTTTTTTATCTTTTCCTTTCCTTATTTTCCTTTTTGTTTATAACATATGTTCATTTATGTTTTCTATGCTTGTTTACAATGCGACGACAACTCTGACAGAGTCAACAGAGTGGAATTGATGATGATGCTGATGGCGATCATGTTGCGCATACGACATGTATCGCAATAATGTTTAACTTACAAAGTATTTAAGCCCAAGTTTTGACCCTTTTTGCTTTTTTGCTCCCTTGTCAAGTTCATAATGAAATTACAAATTATAAACTCACAAAAGCGCTTAAAACAAGTTGGCCAGCAAATAAAAGTTGAGTTGCGGCAGGTGAGTAAACTTAGCTCTCAACTTTTTGGCTATCGTGGCAGCACCCCCTCCCTTCTTCCCTTACCAACCAGTCTCCCTTTATAAACAAACTGTAAGAAATATTGTTGCAAAAGTTGCATAATTGCTTGGGAGCTTTGCTTGGCAACTTTTGATATGCCTTAATTAAGTTTTTGGTTCGCATTCAAATATTTATAGGCCGCAAATAGCCAATGGGGAAATCGGTTTAAAATGTTAATGGGTTAGGGCCAAAAATAGTTGGCTTATAATTAGAAACGAAAATTAATTTGTGTGTGTGTATATTCCTGTGAGTTATCTAATTGTTCATTTCTCATTAAGATAATTCTAGAAAATCAAATAACAATTATCAATTGACAATAGAAATGCAATAAATTTACACGTCAATTACTCCAATTCGAGCTTCTACCTGACAACTTTGTAAACTGCCGTTGAAAATTCAATTTGATACGCACGTGAGAATCGCAAATTGGGCCTAAATCTGTGTGTGTGTGTCTGTGTGTCATTTAACAACAATTTCATTAAAATTCAAATAGCCAAAACACATCGGAAAGCTGTGCCAAGAAAGTCATTTGCTAAAATTGGCAGTAAGAAAATGAGAAGAAACAATTGCAGCACGCAAGCCAAATCACGGCAAAATACTTTCAATCAGCCTGTAAATTCTTTTTTTTGGCTAAACGCCAAATAATGGGTGAGAGAAAGAGGAAGGGAAACTGCAATCGCATTTCTCTAATCAATTAATGAAAGTGCTGCGAATCGCGAAATCTTTCATTGGCAGCATGGGCATCAATTGGCTCATAAATAATTAAATGTTCGCTACTAAACTGATAAAGTAGAGGCGGCCTGATAGGACTTGTAGGCGTGGCAGTTGCCAGATGCAATTGGAATTATATCGTTGAGCCGCTAGCACGTTAAACGTAACAAACTTGGAGACAGTTTATTTAATCCTTTTTGCCAACAACTTACAAGAGTTATCTTAGTTGCAAAAACAAAAACAACAATCATGACAATAACAACTACAACTTCATCATCATAATCATCACGAATTGTGTTTGTCGCTGAGACTAAAACAATAAACAAAGCAAAGGCAGCAACTACCAACATTATCGCACATCATTATCATTGTCATTCAGAGCGCGCACAGCTTAAAAACAAGCAAGTAAATGTTAGCTTAGTCCAGGAGATACCCTATAGAAAATATGTAGTCAAAAGAAAAATTTGTTTATAAATTGTAAGCCCTTCATATAAATCAAAAGAAATTTAAACGATTATGCCAAGTGCAGAATTAATTTAAATGTTTCTGTTATTAAAAAATGCTATATGACAATAAATAGTAGTATTTATAAATTATGCTTTTAAAAAAAATGCACTTTGACAATAAATAGTAGTATTAATAAATTTTATATAAAAAGTCTTAAACAGATGGGATAACTTAAAAATTAAGATAATGTAGTACCAATTTTATTCAAAGTAGAAATATTCTTGGATTTTTTTAAATAATTCAGTAAAATTTATTAAATGGAATTAAAACTAAAAAAAAGTACAATCAAGGACAATTATTTGATGGAAAGTACTGTAAAAATATAAAAAGAAAATATCAAATTTGCATAAAATAAATTAAAATGCAATTTGATGAAATTAAATTTCAATGGTTATAACAGTCAATACAACTCCTTCTGTTTTGTGCTTGTAGGGTATCCAATTCAGCCAACAGCCTTCCCACAGATTCTCTACAGATTTCTACGAGTATAACTGTACTTCACGTCGTGTCGTCTTTTGATATGCTGTTTGCTTTATTTTTCTGTTTAGTTAGTTTTTATGAGCGTCATTATTTTCGCTTGCCATGGCGCTAAGCATCTTAAGTGCCGCCATTTTTGGCAGCACAGGCTGAAAACTCTTGAAGTTTTTTCCCGCGCGGAGCGGAGCGAAGGGAGAAGATGAGTAGGGGATGGTAGGAAGGAGGGAAGCGAACCCGCAAGTCATCAGTTTGTTTGCATAGGCGACAGACATCATTTGACGACGCTCGCTTATAATTCAACTTTTGCCAGCTAGTTTTAAAAACAACTTAATAGAGAAAGATGCTGGGCCCGTTGTGCTCTTAAGCTGAGACCAAAGTTGGTAGAGAACCTTCGGAAGAATGTGCCTGTTTGTTGTTTGTTCTCCTACCACTATTAGAGTCCTCTTCTGTGGCATTTTTGTATGTGCTGAAATTTGTTAAGTTGTTTGCGATTAATTGCTTTAAATGAAATGATAAGACAGAATGTGAATCATGAAGTAACAACAAAAGGAGGTCTCGTCGGCTGTCAAATCGTTCGGTTTTTCTCCCTTGATGCTTCAGTGCGTGCTTGCTTGTTGACGTGAAAGGTATTGTCGTCTCACTCACACTCACTACGACTCACTACGATGAGCCTTTTCACTCGCACTTATTGTTAGTATAGTCAAGGGAGAGCTTTTTGCCGACGAGACCTCCTTTTGTTGTTACTTCATGATGTGAATAAAAACATTTTTAAGCATTTAATTTCAGCAAAAATGTTGATGTGGGGCCCCTAATCTCAGCACTCTATGAAATATGAATCAATTCATGTGAAGATTTTATTTTAATTTTTGTACTGTTTATAAAATCAGATTGTGTAGCGTACATATAATTTTATAAAAGTTCAATTTCGGCATCTTAGTGGCAAAATTCTTAATGTGTTAACTTTTCGGCCGTACCGCGTCACGATCTAAACATAATTGCATAAAAAAACAAAAAATAAAAAAAAAATACTTAACAAAAAAAATAGATTATTATATTTCACATATATAAACGTATAATTTAAACATACATACAAAATTCGCAATAGTCCAAATCCAAAAGTTTTATTTTATTCTTCGTGTTCATTTTTTGGCCAAGAAAAGCAAGTCACAAAATAAAAATAAGGTGAGTGAAGTAGAAGTTGGTCAAGTGTTGCAAGTAAGAAGGAGGGGGGGAGTTTGGTTGTATGACAGATTATCAGCTGACGTTGTCTGCTTGTCCAAAGCTTGTACCTTTGAGTGTTCTTAACAGTTATTGAAATTGCTGCAATTGAGTTCAGTGTGCTTGAAGCTATTTAATTGCTGCTGCTGCTTCTGCAGCTCAGGATGACGAGAACCAGGACGATGAGGATGACGATGACGACAACGGCAGCTCAGCTTGCCTCGACTTTTACCCGCAGGTGTTGTAATCTAGCAACGTTCCATGTCTCGTCGCATCCTGTTGTGTATATATATATATATTTGAGTGTATGTATATGTGTGTGTGTATCTACTGCTGGACCTGGGCCAAAAGCAGCTCGAGTGCTAACTAATTTCATCGCTGTCGTCTTCTTCACTGTTGTAGTTTCGTTTCGTTCGGTGTCAGCAACATTTCTTCAATTGGTTTCGTTTGCTTGCCAACTCTCCAATTTTTCCCTTTCCTTTCTTCAAACCTCTTCTATGGCAAGCTGACAGTGTGTGTGTGTGCATTGCCGCAGTTGTTGACTCGTTGCTAAAAACTTGGGCCAAGCCAATTCCTTTTGGACAAGTCATCCAATCCATGTCCTGTTTCTGCGCTTTATGCACTTGACGCGCTCTCTCTCTTTCATAAACTTGCTACCTCTCTCTCTATCTCTCTCTAATGCTCATATGATCTGCTTCTGCAACAGCATAGCATTTTTATGGCACTTGCTGTTTACTTTTACCGCCGTGTGCCATTGCAGTTTCAGTTTGCTTGTTATATTCCTAGCCTGTATCTTATTTTTCCTCATTTTCTTCAAGTTTTTCCTGGCTCACCTCCATTTGTGTCTCATTTGGATCGTAACATTTAGCTTAATGTTTATTGCACTTTGGCTTTAAATTGAGCTGTATGTGTGTGAAGAAGGTCTCTTAAGTTTTACACTGGTTAATAAATTAAATCAAAAAGAGTTGAAGAAATTAGTTGAAGTTATTTTCTTAAAGCTGATTTTAAATTGTCGATTCGAACACATGCTTTTGAGCTTAATCAACTTGCTTGTTTTTTTGCCTCATTAGCGACCATTCATATTATAATATAGGGACTGACATGTTCTTTGACATGCGATGCCAAACGACAGCATACAAAAAACTTATAAACCCCAGGCAACAGTTGAAGTCAATGCTAAAGAACTGCGATTGAGGTTGACGGGGGGGTTCAATGTAAAGCTGTCAACAACGCCACGTAATTATTAAGTTGCAGCCAAAGTGAGACCACCCACAACATAAGGCAAACATACACAAACACACTCATTCACTCACACACACACATTTCATTTACTTTCTATAATTTCTCTAGAAATTCCGATTGCACATGTGGGACTTTATATTGGCAGCGCTGGAAACCAATTAAAATGCTGCACTGCTGTTGATTATGCCAACAACGCGCTCAATGTTGTGTCTATGTGTGTGTGTATGCTAGTGTGTGTGAATAGATTGGTATGTGTCAACTAAGTGCAGTTAATTAGTGCGAAAATCACTTCAGTTGGCTGGGGACTTTTCGCTCAGATTTCT
Organism: Drosophila subquinaria; assembly: GCA_037043405.1. Lineage (NCBI taxonomy): Eukaryota > Metazoa > Arthropoda > Insecta > Diptera > Drosophilidae > Drosophila > Drosophila subquinaria. The sequence goes on from JBAMBL010000573.1 coordinate 48,669, forward strand.
TTAGCTGTTTGTGTTTTTCCGCTGAAGCAGCTTTTTTTCTTGTTTTTATTTTTATTTTTTTTTGCGTTAGCTCTGCCCTGCTTCTTTCATTTTCGTTTTTCTTTTGAAATTTTCACATTAATTGCTCTGCGCTTTAGTCTCTCTCTCTTTCCCTTTTTGTGTCTCGCGTTGTGACTTTAGCCTGCAATCAGCCGGAAGGCAGCCAGGAGCTAAGCTACTTGGGGATTTACTCCAATTTGTTGTCGCTTCAATTGCTGCTGCTTTTATTTGGGTTATCCCCTGCTTTTCCTCTATTTTTGTGGCTGAAATTAAAACACTATCAATTGTAGTTTTTGGTTAGAAATTTCCATGATTTTGTTGTTAATAATTTTTGAAATCTGTCGAAATTGATTGCAACTTGTGTGAAACGATACAAATGTTTTATACTAAGTCCTTTTTATGTTTATAAATATTACTCAAATGTCTGTGCAGTTATTTTTTTTTTGATAAAATCTTGATATTTAATATTTAGCGTTCAGTTTTTAGCTAATATTGTTTGTAATACATTGCAAGAAAGATCAATTGCTTAATTTATTTTAAATAGAAATGATTTTCTCTTTGTTATCAAAATATTCCGAAAAATGCATTCAATGAATAATTTTATTTATTTTTTATTTATTTTTGCCAATTACAAATATTATTTAATTATTTTCTGAGTTAAATTAAAATTGAGCATCACATATCTTTAGAGCTTTATGTTATCTTCATTATTATTGGTATATTGAATAATTAAGGAAATTAAATTATGCTATGAATTCAACAGCTTATTGCTTTGCTTTCTGCAGAAAAGTTTGCAAATTGTTGTACACCTTGCCTTTCTCATTCGTATTAATTTATATTTATATGAATTATTTATTTATTATATTTTATTTTCTTATTATGAAAATAAGCTCTAAATTCTTGTCTAATAATTTAGTAAATAGTTGTATTACATTAACACTCATGGCAACAACATAACGATTTATATCCATTACAACAGTTTGTACATCTGAACAACTTAATAAAAAGCAACGCACAGCACAAAAAGAAGGAAATATGACAGAAGGGAAAAAGGGGAGAATCAGGACGTGTTATTTACTCTGTTGATTAAGTTAAAATACCGCGCAGAGATCAGCCACCCAAAAAAAAAAACACAGAGTCAGTAAGTCTGAGACTTGCTTTAGCTGAAGGACAAACCTAAGCCAGCATCGCTAACGCAACACGCCCCTTTGGCCACCGCCCTCGTCCAACATGTCGCCAGCCAAGCGACAATCCAAAAAAATAACTAAACTGCTATGAGGGGAGCATAAAAAAAAACATACGAAACGGGCAGCATACGCCATGCGGGGATTAAATTAACGCAATTTCTGGGTCTAAGGGCGGCGACCCCAGCGAGAGTTGGCCAAATTAAACGCCCACTTAATCTCAGCTGGGTCAACTTGTGACACGAAACTCATTTGGCGACTTGTGATGGAATGGCGAGTGGGCAAAACTAAGGGACCAAGTTCAGGGACAAGCAACAGTAGCAGTCAAGATCAAGGCACACATACTTACTCCAATTGTCATGGGGAACAGCTCTTCCATCTCACTCATTTTGTCTTCCTCTCTCTCTCTCTGTCTCATTTTTTTTTGACGCTGTCTGCATTTCTCTCAGGTCTAGTCATTTTCAATTAATTTGGCAACGTGGGCAGCAGAGACAGCAGAGACTCTGGCAAAGAAAAACAGTTTTCAGCACTTTTGTGTCAAAAGTTGTTTGTCGACGTTGTCGCGACATTTGCACTGAGTTCTCAGCCGTTCTTCTCTGTCTCTCTTTCTCTCTCTATATGTTTCTCTGTCCCTTCCTGTGCCAACTCAGTGACTGTTTTCGAGTGCAGGAAATGCGTACTTCCTGTTTGTTGTCTCAATGTATGTGTGTGCCTCCTCTGGGGGCAGCATCAGTCACAGCTCCAGAATATTTGCGTGTCTTCCCTTTTATTCTCCCCTCAAAAGACAATGCATGCACTTGTCTCTGCCTTTTCTCTCTTCTCCCTCTCTCTCTTTCGGTTGGGTCAACCATAAACTTTTGCTTGCAACTGCCGCATAATTTTACATTTTGTCTCGTCTCAATGTGGCATGAACTGAGCTGGGGGCAAATGTCTACTCAATGCCCCGTTCTTTGATTTTTTCAGACCCTGTTTTTAAAAAGAACAAAGGGTCTTATGACTGTTATTTTTTAGCTTTTATTTTAAAATATTTAAATTGGAATTCAAAATGATTAATACTTTAAAGATTATAAATGGAATATTATTGTGGTTTTTAATAATACTGTGATGAAACGATATTAAAAAACAATAATATGTTTTTGTATTTTTTAAATTATTTTGGAAAAACTTTATTATTTTTATTTTCATGATATTTACTTAAAACCAATTTAGCAATGTTCAAAATCTAGTAAAACAATAAAATTCAATAGTCATACGCAGATTTTTATTTAAAAATATCAAAATTATTGTTGTTTCTATTATTTCTATTATTATTTTCATCACTGTACCTTTAAGAATTATAGAAAATTTGGCGCTATCCATTTTACTGGAGTAAATTTCTTTTACATTAATTTTATTGGACTCATTTATTTCCATAACTGTTATCTATGATACTATTTTCTTTTATTTTTCTGTCTGGGTCTCTCCCAGTCGAGCTTACTCTACTACAGGTTTTTCTACCAGTTTTGTTAAAAAGTTGCTACCATTTATCTGTTTTGTATGCACTCTTTTCTCACATTCTCTGCTCATCCTACTTGCGTTTTATATTTTTTTTTAAGGCCGTCTTCTGCAGTGTTGTCTCGCTGCTCGGGCTCTCTTTGAGTTGCAGCACATTGGCATGCCAAATAGCTTGAGGGGAGGAGGATTTGAAAGGGAAGAGCTGTTGTCTAGCTTCAGTTCCCAAGCTGCATGAACTTCCTTTTGTCGCACTGTAGTATATTTAAGTGTGTGTGTGTGTGTGTGTGCGTGGCACCTAGACACTGTGTGTGTCAGTTGCTTTAAGGAATTTAGCAAGCAGTTAGTGGCAGGAGGTCTGCCACTAACACTCCGCTTTGTTTAATCGAAATTGTATTAGGAATTTCCTTTGGGATATTGTACTATTTTAGTTGAAACACGCACAAAAGAAAAACTTGAAATGAGAAAACTTCAAATAATTGTTATATTGAATCAACTGATTTTCAACTATTGATTGTTAATTTGAGTCTTAGTAAACTTTAAGTCTAGGTAAGATGTTCTAAATCTGAGATTCTTTTCATAGAACTCAGTTTTTCTGCTTGAATATTCCAAAATATTTATGATTTTAAACTCAAATTTAGTCAGAATCAGGTAACTAAGTCCGGGATGATTTTTAATCCAAGTCAAGCTGGTAAATATTTTAATTGAGCAAGCTTCACAATAACTATGATATTCATTAGTCTTTTGAATTTGTTTCCCCCTAAAAACTGCCTAAATTTAACATATTTTCAAAATTTAATTTATCATTTATTCTTTTCATCCCTATAACATTCTCGTTTGGAACCAATCTATCAGTTTTCCTCCTATAATTGTGTCAATTGCTTGCCACTCCTTTTGCACACATTGACAGCATTTCATCATTAAATTTGCGTTATGAAATACGGACTAATTGAGTGGGGTGATTTTGAGAATAGTTGGGTAAAGTTTTATGGTCGAAGGCAGGAGGATACTTCAAAGGCTGTGTTGCCTGCGGTTTATATATGGACTTTGGATAGATTGTCATGGTTGCCAGAGGCAACAACTACAGCAAAGACATGCGTAAGCAATATCAGAGACATCAATAGATGAAGCAACAGAGTTGGACATGCTCAAAGCAACAACTATGAGAGCGACAACAAGAACAACTATGAGAGCGACAACAACGAGAGTTGCTGCGACCTCAGCGACCACAAAAGTAAAGTTCTTGGAGCTGCTGGTCGCGTAAACTTAATGGAGTTCGGCAAAAGGCCACAGCAAGTGAGGGGAAGGAAAGGGTAGAGAATGAGAAGAGTGTGCAGGAGATGTGATGAGAAGGGACTTAGTGGCGGGTGTGGGGGGCGTGGCAAAGGCTTTTTGGCCACGTCACGCCGTGACGCTGCGGTGCGTTTTCGTCTTCTGGTCTTCTACTTGTTCGTTGTTACAGTTGAAGTAGTAGTAATAGTTGTTGTTGTAACTGTTGCTGCTATTCTTGCTATTGTTGTTGTTGTTGCAACATGGATTTCCGTTCGGCTCTCTGGCATTGTACTACCCACTACTTTATGGCTTACCACATGTGCACTTTGTAATCTGTCGGCGTTATTGCATTGCGGGTCGGTCGTTCAGGGCGGACGAAGAAAGGTTGTGAGTGCATTTCGCTCTGACCGAGGCCTTTTCAACTTGTACATGCATTGTATGTGTGCATCCGTCTGTCTGTCTTTCTGTCCGTCTGTGTGTGTGTGTGTGCTAGTACAGTTGCTTGTGTTTCTGTCTCGACTCGAGTGAGGCTTCAAGTACTTTACTTAGAAGCTTCCACGCGACTTTATAATCAATTTGAAGCACTGTTTATGATACAGCCAATTGATTTCCATTTTTTATTGCTTTCTCTCTTTACAGGTAAGTGTGCCTATAGTCAACTTTGTAACTGTTAAGCGTAAGTGAAAGACGGGGTAAAGTAAGAGAGAGGTCAGAGTAAAAGTAGGTAGAATAGTTACTGAGTTAAAGTTTTGAATCTACGGCGTGTCAGGTCATTAAGTAGAAAAAGCTTATAGGAGAGCTAGATTATTTTGAGAATTTATTTGTTTAGAGACAAATACAATTATAGAAGACTTTTAGTTAAATATAATATCATATTTATTCTTTACCAAACTTTTCTTTATGAAAATTCCCCTCCCTTCAATTTACATTTATGTCATTCACCTCGTTCCCTTCTAACAAAGTAAAATTCATTAAAAGGAGATAAAAGTATGCTAAAAGTAGAAGAAAAAAATTGCATCATTGCATAAATTTTCTTTGCATAAATGATCGACTGTTAAGCTTTAAAGTTAAGTTAATATTATATTCGAAAAATTTCTCAGTTCACATTTAGATGGTCTAAGAAAAACGACGCTAAAGTTTCTTTTTCTATAATTTCCATTTGCTTTCTTTTTTTTCGATGTCGCTGTTCTCCAATATTGTTAAGTTTGATTGAATTAGAAATTAACTGTATTTCAATTTCAATTTAATTCTTAGAATTTAATTCACTTTATATTTATTTGTTTATTAATTATATCTTGTTATCATTTTCTTTATACTTTGCTCTTAAATTTGATTCCCCCAAACTGCTTCAGCTGACCACAAATACCACAATTATTTATTCTCTGCGCTGTCATGTGATCTATTTCAAGCCACTGCCGTGCTGTGGATTGCGCTGCGTCTGTGGCTCAACTTAACAAGGCGCCTCATAATCGCATCAGGAATTTCCCTGTTAAGCGGCAACAAACCAAAAAAAAAAATTGTATAATATATAAAAAAAGTAGAAAATGTATCGCAACTTTTGGCGCGATGCGACAGCGAGTGGAGGAGTCGTCCTGGCTGGCTGGCTGTGTCGACTCGACTCGAGTCCTTTGTGGACAATGCAAACACAGCAACAGCTGCTCTGTTGCCCCCCTTCTCAAACCCCTCACCTCTCCCACCTGCCCGCTTTTGCCTACAACTTCTTCGCACAATACACAAACAAGCAAAAGTTTGTAAACAAAAATTGTTGACGGGGTCGACGTAGGGCAAACCAGGAGCTACATCCAAAGGGCAGAAGGATGCGAAGGAGGGAGGGGGATCGCCAGCGAGTGGTTAGCTGGTTGAAGGTGGGTTAAGGTTTCCGAATGCAAAAAGTTTTTACATCATGATGCTGTTGATATGCCTGTTAGTAGTCGACGCTGTTGCTCTCAGTTCCCAGTTCCCTGTTCCCTGGTTTTTGTGGTTGTTGTTGCTGCTGCGTATTTATTGTCGTTGCTGCGGCGACCACAGCGGTACTGGCAACATTAACCCGCTGCTGCTGTTGTTGTTGTTGTTGATTTCATCTTGCTTTATGCTGGGAAAACACATCCCCATTCCCATTCCACTTGCTCTTTCGCTTTATTTCTTCAATTTTATTTTTTTTGCGGTTAAAGTTGTTGGCATTTGTTAGATGGGCGTTTGGTTGCCACTCCCGTCTAGTCGTCGAGAACGATGACATTGCACGTACATCAGTTAGGTTCAGTTCAGGTTTGGTTTGGTTTCGTTTAGTTGGTTTGCTACTTTGGTTTGCTTCGTTGGTTAGTTAGTTGGTATTTGCGGTTCCCTTAGGAGCCATATTAACGTAGAGAATGTGTATTAAGGCTGCAGCAAAATGGCAGAAAAAGTTAAATTAGGAAATTAATTCTTATAATACTTATATCATATTTAATTAAATCATTTCAAAAATGTAGTATTTCTTGAAAACATCCTATTTTTGATTCATTTATTGTATTAACTTGAAATTTGTTTACATTTTGCAATGGGCAATTTTTTTGTTTTGGGCTTTTTTAGCTCCCAATTTACCAACCGTTAAGCGAGCAGCTAAATTTCCTTTAACCGTTTCAAATGTGTGCGCATGCGCGCTCTTTTGGGATATTTTATGCTCTTTTAGCAATGACAATTTCCCTTTCTGTAATATTTCCCTATGGCATAAGCAATGAATTAAAAACAAATAAGAAATTTACTATAAATATTTATAATAAAGAGTAATAAGTGCTGTAAATTTATAAATTGGTCATTTGGCTTTTTTCAGCACCTAAAAATTTAAAAATAAGTATGTTCTTTTATTGAAATATATTTTGTGTATTTCATTAAGTGCTTTTAATCCTTTTAATTAAACTAAGAAATATTTTCAATATTATTCTTTTTCAAAAGTACAATTTAAAAAAGCAAATCTTCTGCAGTCCTCCAGTCATTCATTCATGTCTTCAAAGTGAGTGACTTGGAAGCATGTCTAACAGGTTGCTGGCAGTGGCAACATGTGGACGAGCGAATTGAATTGAAGCGACTTGCAACGAGGCAAGTGGTTTAAATTTTGCGAACCCTAACGAATGCTCCGAAGAGCAGAGAGTCACGACAAGGGAAATTTATGAATGTTTTAGTACAGCTTTGCCGCCTGTAAACAGAGAGCAAGTCCCAGCCTGGCAGACAGGACTATTGCTACAGCTGCGGCACTAGAGACAAATTCAATTTGGCCATTTCGTGTTTGACGACTTCGAGTTCCTCGAGGTTTAGTACAAATCGTGCATTCAAACGGTGCGGATGCGCGTTATCCTTGTCGTCGTGAACGTGTGAATTTCGTCTTCGTCTCGTTGAGCGTGTGTGTGAGTTTCGTCCGTGTCTGTGTTTGTGTGTGTGTGCGTCCATTCGGTGCGCTTATAAGTAGGCAACGCTTTTTCGCCAAACGCACATTTTCACTGGCTAGCAAATTACAATTAAAACAGCATCTCCGCCAGACGACTGCCATTCGGCAAAGGATTCGACAACATCCTCAACGTTGTCGGCGTCGTCATCGTCCTTTTTGAGTGCACAATTAAGCGCGCCAAACCAAATTCAATAAGCGCCAAAAGGAAAGAAAGTAAATTGTATAAAAAGAGTCGCACAATTCTGGCTCCCTTCCCCAATAAAAAGTGAATGCCAAAAAGTGCTGCGGCACTTCAAAGTGCCCGGGCACAAAAACACACACCCCCTTCGATATACAGAAACCCAAGAGCAAAGATTGTACATAAAAGGCGACAAATGACAGCAGACAAGGCAACAACTGGTTGCCAGACTTTGTCCTTAAGAGCTGCCAGCGAAGCCCAAATTAAATTCCAGCGCAACACAATCTGCTTAATAAATAATTAAGCGTAATTAAAGTGTTAAAAAAGATATACAAAAAAGGTATTTTTATTGTTTTAACTTATGTGTGTGTGCGTATTTGCGTATGTGAGTGTGAGACGTGTGCTTAAATTCAGATTGTCCTTTTGTAGTACAGTGAATTGTGCTTATGAACAGCTCAGGGAAAATATGTTAGTTTTTCTTAGTGGCTATCATGGCTAGCATTTAAATTAAAAAAAACTTATTTTTTTTTAAATTGAATAATGAACATATTCGATTTGATATGTGAACTATTTTTATGAATTTAAAATATATTTATTTAGAGAGCCTAAGCACTTATATAAATTATATATTTTTAGATTTAAGCTTGCACAAATAATTTGTTTTGATTTTTCTTAGATTTAAACTCTCACAAATAATTTGTTTTGATTATTAAGAACACTTTTATTACACATTTTATATGGTGTTTTTACTATCTTAAAATTGTTAAAAAAAAATGGATTTACTTTGAGTAAAGTTTTCTTTTTAATATGTTTTCATTTTAAGCCTTTCTTTTGTTTCGCCTTTAGTAAGTTTTTACTGCACTGCCTAGTTTCGGTTTATTGTTGTTACTGTGAAAAGTGTTAAATGCAAATAAGTTTCTGTCTGTCGTTCCGCCTCCGTGCTCGCACTTCGTTTGCCTTGACTGTTCAGCTTTATCAATGGCAACAACAATTACACATTTTTACGTCTTGAGCATGTGTCGTTTATGTGTTGCAATTGTTGTTGTTGTTGTTGTGGTTGTTGTTTGCATACCGGAAATGCAAAACTTGAAGCAGAAACAGCATCATTGTCCTCCTGCTGTTTCCACTTCCTATGCACTCGACAAGCTGTGGGTGTTTGGGGCTGTGTTGTTTGTGTGCGAGTGTGTGAGAGAGTGTTGTGTTGTGTTGTGTTATGTGTCTGTTTTTCATTGCAATATCCATTTCCGTTGCTGCTTCTTATTCGACACAACAGCAGCAGTGGCAGCTGAGCATAATAAATTTTTAATTTCATTTGCTTTTATTTATTGTTTTTGTTTTTTTTTCTTTTTTGCCTCAATTACATTACAATTTCTCGCTCGCTTTTCGCTCTCTCTTGCTAAACAATTTTTTCATTTTCTCACAGCTGTTGTTGTTGTTGTTGCTGTGGTTGTTTCTTCGCTTCGCATAATTCAAATTGTGTTTTTGTTGTGCATAACTTAAATGCCAATTTTATTGCTGTTTTTGCCATTTGGCAGGCATTTTGAGTGCTTGTCTCGCCGCTGCCACTTTGTGTAAATATTTAATTGATTTTTAATATGCGCCATGCATATTTGATAAGTGTTTTGATTTCTTCTTTCTGTGCGGAGAGTGAGTCGGAAATCTACACTCGACTTTCATTTAAAGTGTCATACATAATTCACACAATTTTAACTAAATGCTGCACAACAATTGAATGCTGCCGGGCAATCGAATAATTGAATAATTCAGCAACTCAAACTAGTTGAATCAACAAAACAAAATAGATAAGCAATTAAAGTTTTCAACTTTCAACTAGCAAGAGTAGTTTAAATATGTGCAGATTATTCCCTAAAAGTCAATAAAATAGCAAAGAGAGCAGCTGGGATGTTTAAATATTTAAATTATAAATTTCTCATTTAATTTTACAAGTTTAAACTATTTTTTTTATCTTAATTCACTCACGAAATGTCGCCTTACTTATTGCTTTATTAAATTGTTAATTGTCATTGCAATTTGATGTGATTTACTATTTAATTAAATTGTTGTTTCTTCAAATATTTCCTAGTTAAACTTGCTCAAATCTTGCTTTTCTTAGGCTTAATTTACAACTTGTTGTTTTACGCTTTGATTAAAGTAATCTTTAAAGTCTATGTCAAATTCAAATATTTTGGCTTTCAATTAAATAATTGATTTATAAATATATTGAATTTATTTTTGATCCATAAATAAAAAGGTAAAAACAACCTTAGTATCGAATAGGAAAATCAACAGGAAAATAAATTTATTCAAATATTAAAATATACAATATATACAAATATACTTCTATTTGTATTAAATTTAGCAATTTACTCAAATGTTTAACCGCAATTCAATTGGCAATTATCTGCGCACTGTCCGTTCGACGTGCTTTCCACAAATGTTTGTTGCCCGGACAAAATTGGTAAGAAGAACAAAATGTACCAACCCAAAAATCGCACACAAATCACGTGCAGCGGCGGTTTGCGGTAATAAACGCGAGTGCGATTTTTCACGCGCTTGTTTGCTCTGCCTCGTCTCTTGTCTCCTCTTTCTATCTCTTCTATGTGTTTTTTGGTCTACTGCTTGTTGACAGTTTCCGCTGTCGTGTGGACCAAACAAATCCGAAAGACTCAACGCTTGCAACGAGCTTTTAATTGAAAAACGTGATGCGGATGCGAATTTCTTAAATTCAGTTTGTATTTCTTGAACTTCTGCTTTTTAATTCAGATAAAAAGACATTTTATTCCTTTTTAATTAAATGCATTTGCATTTTGCTGTCCAATCTGAGAGTCCAAATGTTTTGAAAATTATTTCCGTAAACTTGTCGGCATTTTGATTTATAGCTTTTAATTAAATGCATCTGACACGTGTCTCAACATTTTTGTATATGTACATACTATACATGTATCTGATGCATTTTCAGCACATGCTAAAAATTTAATCCCTCAAGGGCAGATTATTTGTCTCTTTAACTCTCGCAACTCTTTGTTCAGGTTTCGGCTTACTGGGCAGCCATATAATTATGCAATTACCTAACCATTTAAACAGACCTCGCTCAAATTTTACCCAGTGAAATGAAATATGTAGACCATGCCCCCTTTTTTCCGCCCTTAGTCGGTAGTGAGTCTTTGACGTGACTGTGGAGTTGTCTGCGGTTGCACAAGTGCCCAGACAGGAAGACTCCATCCTGGTTTTACTTGTTGTTGGTGTTTTGGTTTTGCTTTTTATACAATGCGTAACTGGTGTAACCAGATGAAGTTACAGTAAACAGATGATGAAAGGTATAGAAAAGAAATTTGATTCATAGAAGCCATTTGATTGGCAATAAATGTATTTCATTATAATTTCTCCACGCTAGTCGTTGAGGATGCTTAGTGAACTCCATATTCTACTAAATCCACAATAATAGTAATTAACAACATTTAAATATTTTTTAGTTCGAAATTTATTTTAATAATAGACTCTTGTTTATTTATTTTATCTCGATTTGCAGTGTATAGCCAAATTATTTTGAATTTATTAATTGAATTAGAACTATTCTCTTTCTGCTTAGTGAACTATTATATTATCTAATAAAATCTTAGCGAATTAGTTTTAAGGAACACCTTGCCACAACTGTCTATCAATCTGTTCAAGTATCTATCATTCATTGAGACAGTACGCCATTCGCATTAGAGTGCTGTTCCCTTACCAGTTGGCCTGCCCTTGAGTATCTGTTTAGTAGTGCGCTTAACTTAACTTCCGTTTCCGCTTTGTACAGCTTCCGTTGAGCGTTATTATCTAACTAACTAGTGGCACTCGTTCGCGTAACGTTCTTTATGCCACCGCCATTCTATCTCTCTGGTTGTATCTGAAGCTTTTTGCATCTCAGAGATGAGTAGCTGCTGATGGCTCAGTGACTATGGCTACGACTATAGATACAGATACAGCTGCGACGGCGACTACAGGCTGCTCTCGTCGTCGTCGTCGTTGTTGTTGTTGTCGTTGTCGTTGTCGTTGCTGTTGCCTAACGATGGGCGCTTCAGTTTTTGAAAAATTTAATTACAAACTCTCTGAGGCATTATTAGAGAGATAACAGGATAATAACGATGGCAAGGACGATGCCAGGCTTAGCAGCAGCTGTGCTCCAGTTCGAGTTGTTGCCTTTGCCTTTGCAGTTGCTTCTTTATTTTTTCCTTTTGCTTTGACTACTCCTTTTTGTAGGCTGCCTGCTGGCTGTGGGCCATTTTCTGTCGTATGCAAATTTATTTTTACATATTTTTTCCCCCTACATTTTTTTTGTTGCCCAGACGTCGGCTTGACTCGTCGTCTGGTCTGCCTTTCAATTAATTTTGCGAGACTAGACGCGGTGGCACGTGCCGCACGCGTTGTCTGCCTTGTCATTGTCCATTTTATTGGACGCTCAAAACTAGGCTACAGTTGTTGTCACTTTAATTGAGCGCACTTTACAATATACATAGTATTGCAATTTTTTTTTTTTTGCATTTTTGTTTATACAGTGACATTAATTATGTTTGAAAAAGGAAAATATGCCAACGGCCATCAAGTATGCATTTAATTACCAATCATATTTCAATTAATTGGTTATAAAAAACCGCTTAAAAATACATATATATTGTTATCACTGCGGACGGCAGTCCGCGCTAGTGACGAAAGCAGCACAAAGTGTGCGAAGGCGACTAGCATATATACACAGGAAGAATGGAATATTTGCTATGACTGTCCGATCAGGTCGAGCTATATATCGATCGAAAGGTATCAATTAAACTTACAAATGTGCATACTAAGACTTTTGAAAACTCACCTGGTTCGTGAGATAAACAGGTGTAAGTGGGAGGGGCAAATTTTAAATGATTGGAGCTAATGGGGCCGTTGGAGCCTTTTTGATTTTTTTTTTAATTTTTTACTATTCTAATCAAAAATACGCTTCGAATGACACCTTGATCATCAAAATCCGATCACTGGCTCAGAAGATAATTAATTTTGAAATTTTTGGTGCCCTTCTCAAAACGAGATGAAAAGTCAGTCTGTTTGTTTGTTTGTTTGTTTGTCTGTTTGTTAGTATCAAAGCGTTGATTTAGCTTAAAAGTTTGAATGAGGACTTGTTCCCGCTCAAAAATCTAGAAACGTTTGTTCTACGACTTTTTCGAAAAATCACTAGTTTAGCGGGAAATCGCTAAAAACCGCTAAAATTAAAACCCGTATAGCAGTCAAACGATAAAAGCTACAGATGCGATCTATATATCGTTGAAAAGGTATTTTGAAGGGCTCTTAGGCATACCTTCAACGTTTTTTTTTTAAGTAATAAGGTAAACAGCTACAGGTGAAATAAGGTATTTTTTACCACATTTTAGCGATTTAAGAAAAATCTACACATGAAATCACACTAAAATATGTTATATAATATAGGCAATTAGATTCCGCGTTTTTTGACATATAAAACATATCTGTCAAAATTCGTTTGGACAAGATATTACCTATTAACTGAATATACCTTTTACCTTTACACTACTGCATGTACATATGCAGTATGTACACTGCTTGCAGCGTAATGCGGAAATAAACTGCTTGCAAGTGGTGAACTCTTTTTGCGGCAGATAAATCATTTTATAATCAAAAATATAGAATCGTTTGTTCTACGACTTTTTCGAAAAATCGCTAGTTTAGCGGGAAATCGCTAAAAGCCGCTAAAATTTAAGCCCCCATAGCATCCAAACGATAGAAGCTACAGATGCGATCTATATATCGTTGAAAAGGTATTTCGAAGGGCTCTTAGGCATACATTTAAAGTTTTTTTTTTAATTATAAGGGTAAACAGCTACAGGTTAAATAAGGTATTTTTTCCCACATTTTGACAATTTAAGAAAAAACTACACATCAAATCACATCAAATATTGTAATTTTAATATTTCTGATGTCTTATTCAAAAATTTCTGATATCCCATAAAAAAACCTCTTTACGAGGTAAAAGTCTAGTGACGAAAACATTTTCATGCCCCAAAATTTCTGATATCCAATTTTGTGACGAATAATATTAGGTTTTACACATAAACTATTTTAAACAAAATTTTTGCATTCGGCACTGCGCAAAATAGTGAGTTTTGTTTGGTTAGAAGAATTGAGACATTTTAGCGCAATGTGCCGAGTGCCAAAATTATGTTTAAAATAGTTTATGTGTAAAACCTAATATTATTCGTCACAAAATTGGATATCAGAAATTTTGGGGCATGAAAATGTTTTCGTCACTAGACTTTTACCTCGTAAAGAGGTTTTTTTATGGGATTATTATTTCACGCGTGCCATGTTGAACAGTTTCACTTGGAAATTTATAGTTTTAATTACTATTAGCGCTGAAGCCAAACCGGGTCAGTAGTAATGCTATTTTTTATATCGAACAATCCAACAATCCGCCGACCAATACTCGCAGCCTACGTTAAAGAATATTAAGTATACGCACATAAACCTTAATCCATTGGCAACAATTAAAAGCTTTATTTGGTTGGTTGGACTGGCTAAAAGTATGCAGATAAAGTTGTATGGGCTATAAACTATAAAGCAAGTTTAATGTATTTAAAAGCATGAAAATGCGCCTTTAAAACTTAACTTTTTTTTACAGTTTAATATCTTTTGTTTTGTTTGATTTTTGCAAATTCATAGGCAAACTCTGAAACAAGCGAAAGCCAAAATATCTCTTTCTATTATTTTCTTTAACCTGCTAGCTTTATTATTTTGAACAGGGTATTCTATCGTCCTGTGTAATCTTATGAAAGCATTTTTTGTTTATTTAAAATGTTGTTTGAAGCTCGTCCATTGTTTACTAATTGCCGCTTATATTTGTTGCTTTGCAAAAAGTTTTCTATAAAAATTAATTCGCTTGTTTTAATTTTCATTTGTGTTTGCATAATAATTGAAGCATACTATTTGACACAAATAAAAGTGAAAGGGCGAAATGAAAGGGAGGAGAGGAAATAGCAATAAAAAGAGAGGAAAAACCAGAACTGGATTTCGCTTTTGAATGTGCATATTTATAGTTAATTAATAAATTGCAATGGTTAAAGTTCGCATAACAGAAGCTGAGAAAAAAAGTAAATGATTGTGTTACATAAGAGTGCTTCAAATCACAATGGCAACAAATTTATGTTGAGCTGATTGTAATGGATTTTTTCTAGTTAATCGACGGGCTTAATTCAGGGCGCATCGTAATGTTAACAATTGAATACTATTTGTATTATTATTTAATAATTATGTTTCCTTTTCACACAATTACATTTATTCAATCATTTTTTAAAGCTAACAATCTGTTGTTATTGTATAACTCTGTAATTGTTAAACATATATTTATGATTTACATATTTATATGTTTAAATAGTATTTACAATCTGTATATTTTAAAAGTTTTTAATATTTCGTTGGTTTGTATTACAGTGGCTTCCCTGATAATGTTTTTATAATTCTTAAATATATATTTTTTTAAGTCAACACTCTTGTGTTATTATGTCGCGTGTCTGCTAATTGAATGAAGCCGCTTACCAGCTCCCTGGGCAGCCAATTAGCGCACATCTTGACAAGAGTTTCGCATGTCTTTATTAAATGTTGCAATGTCTGCACAGCTGCTGCTGCTTTTGCTTCTGCTCCTGCTGCAGAGACAGAAAGTGTATGTCCTGGCACTTGTTGTCATCGCCTGCGTGTGCCTGTAATTTAATAAATTTAATGAACATATGCCGTCGCCAGCTGCTTCTGTTCCAGCTTCAGCCGGAGGCGTGGAAAATAGACTTCAATGCGTGGAATGTCAAAGTATCAACTTTAGACAGAGAAAAGACTATCAAATTAAGAGAGAGATAGAGTGCGAGAGAGTGAAGAACATTCCAATAGCTATCTATTTTTCAATGCTTTAAGGTCTTCCTTCTCCCCAAAACATAGACTGAAATATAAATGTTTCGAGAGTTTGACGATAGGGCCAAGGGATCAACGGAGGCTGTTAGATTATGGAGCATGTGCTCTGACTTATGATTGATGCCTTTTGTTATTGTTGTTGTGCTTTCTTCTTTTTTTTTTTTTGCTGTTTTCTCTTCCCTCTTAGTACATTTCTCTTATGGCTGGCAGAGTTGTTTTGCTTTATATATATATATTTTGCCTGCTGCTTTATTAGATATAATATTTTAGTGGCCTTTGTTGTGTTATTCTACAGCAGACATGTGTTTACTTTTGTTTCTCTTCCTTCCACAAAGTCTTTACTTCAGAACAGAGAACATTTTTATATATGATACGAGAATGTTTGTATTTATAACAAAAGCGGCACTCAAATGACTCTAAATGTCTCTCTTTTCAGTGTGTGTGTGTGTGTGGTTGTGTAGCTCTAAATTATTACTCGCATGGGCAAAGGACTCTCTCCTCGGCCTGTAGAGCAATAAATGTGCCTGGCATTTTTCTTAACATTAAAGCGACAATATTTTCATGGAAATTGCACATTTTATGAGACAATTCTTTTTTTTTTGCAGCAGGCAAATTGTTTCTTTTATTTATGTGGCGGGTTTAATTGACAACAAAAAGAGTGGGCCGTCGATAAAAATAATGAAATTGGGTTGTTATATTAAAATAATGATTACATTTTGCTAGTTTTCTGCTGGAGATGCTCTTAAAGCGGAATTGCTTTGCATGTTACAAACGATTTTTGAACTCTTTCCATTTGCTCTCAATTGGCCGTCTAACAACGCTGCCATGGCCCATTTTCAGCAATGAAAACAAAAGCGAAAAATGAAACAAAAAGTGCAAAATAAAAAAGACTGCCAGGCATTGTAGTTCGAGAGCAGACTTAAATTTTCACCTGGCCAAGCTGACGGTCAACGGTTGTCGTTGATTCTCAGATCCCATTGTGAAAACTGTTGGCATTGTTTTCCCTACCCATCGTTCTTTTACTGTTGCTGCTGCTGTTGTTGGTTGAGTGGGTTTTGTAGCTGTGGTCATCATCGTACAACCACAAAGCCAGACCAGTCAGCCAGTCAGCGGGGTCGCTCAGCCGTCGTGCAATGAAGCATGCTACACATTATTTTGCTGACCCACAGGTTATGCATTCATGTAGCATACTTTTCAGCGCACAACGCACACACACACTCAGACTTTTCGTTGCTTTTCACTTGCAGATTTAAGGCAACGCTTGCTTTACAAAATTGCCATTTAAATAGCGTTTATTGACAGAGAACTTCGCCTTAAATTGCTGCGTTTATAATTTTCACAGCAATGTTTTTTGTTTTATTTTCTTTTTTTTGTTATTTATTTTAATCAGATGTTGCACAATTTGTTGGCTTCATTTTACGATATAAAGTATTTATATGCGACATATTTGCTATACTCTTCTGCGAGGGAGATATTATAATATTGACACAAATCTTTTAGTATTTTAGACAACGTTGTTGGCTAATATATTTAACTAAGATTGTTTTAAATCATTCACTTCACAAATCCTGTCCCTTATATGCATTTAAATAGTTTTTTCGATCCCATAAGGTTTTTATAGTTGTTTATTAATTAATTTGCGATAACTTCTGTATATAAATAAACTTGGTTAAAAAAAACTATAGAAATATTTAAAATTCAGAAAACTATTTGCAATGTGTTGCCTGCTCTCACAGGGTATTTTACAGTCCAGCACACTCAACCGCAACAATCTTACTTGTTTAACTCTTGTGCGGTTAAATTCATTTCTCTTGTTTTTATATTTTTGTTGTGGCGCGTCAGCTGCCGTTGGCATATATTCAATATATTTTGTTTACAACGTGCGTTTCTCACGTTTTTTCTCTCTTTCTCTGTTGTGTGTGTGAAGCGAGCTAATTTGTTTACTGCAACAGACTGTTTTTACGCTATTTATATGCCAGAGTTTGTCCTCTGGTAACTGCTGTTCAAGCAAGCTGACTTTACACATTCCGTGCTGCAAATGCGAACCGCAAGAGTTTTGAAATCAATTCGTAGTACAATCAAGACAATTAAAATTACTCGTGCTGAAACTCTGGCTTGCATAAATTAACAATTTTTTAATTAAATTCTCAAGTGCCGAAGTAAATTTTTAATGCGGCATTCTTAAACAATTGAATGGGAGTTTAACTCTTGACAAAGTTTGCTCTTGGGCTTTGCTTTAGCTGAGCTTGCCACGGACTTTTGTTCTTAAAGTGTAAATCGTAATTAGGTGCATGAAAGAAAAAAAAATTGTTTTAATATTTGAGCAAAAGAAAATGTTGTTTATCCTTCAATCTCACACGTTTCGCCGACATTTATTTAAACTGAATTGTTAAGGGAAAATAAAATTTGCCAATAAGTCTAATTATATCAAAAGGCGAAACAACATCCGCAAATCGGCCAGAAAGTCGGCAATATTTGTTATGTTTTGGTCTTCCCTTCATCTTCTCAGCTCGTTTTATGGCCAAAACATGCTGAAACGTGAGCAGAGATCTGACTTCATTCAGTTGCTGCCCTCGTTCTCGTTCTCGTATTCATTTTGTGCCGTCTACCGGCCGTGTCATAAATCTCACGATTCCTGCATGAAGACTCAGCTGCGCTTGGCTTTATTGCCGTCCCGTGTTGTTGCTGTTGGTTGTGGGTGACGGTGTCGGTGTTGGTTGGCGGCTGTGTGTATCTGTTGTTTTTCCTACTTTTATACATATAAATTTCAACGTAAAATGTCTTAATAAAGTCCTCAGACTCTGCCAATAGCACAGCGCCCACGCTCTCTTATATTCGCTATGCTAACATCTTTATGTCAAGGACATTTTTATGCCTGCCACAGCCGTTGTTATTATTCTTGTCGTTCTGCAGGGCGACATTTTACTTAATGGTCGGCGGCAGAAGGACGGCATTTAATAAATATGAAAATACAAAATATTATGAGAAAATAGGCAAAAGTTTGTTGTAAAAAGTATTTCCTAATTTTGGGGACTAGTTTTGTGTGATGAATTCAGATTAAAATAAAAGAGAAGTGCAATTATTTAAATACGTATTATCAAAATATTATATATCTATAGCTTACTTAACAATAACTTAGGGATTCTATTGATCTACAATTTTTATTAATTTTTTTTTATCTATTCTGTAGCTTTTTATCCATGTAAATACTCTTAAATTTGAATTGCAATTTAAGAGATAATCTATTTATCTGTGAATCTTACAAGTATTAAAGCAATTTCATATTAGTTTATGTATAATTCATTTCCAAAATGCCCATTAGTTGTACAGCCAAACTACACCAGAGTTAAATGGCTTTTGTCTAGGCTTCAAAATGGCACACGTGGAACGACAAGTGCATTCAAAAATCAATAACCACCAGCCATACGCACACACTTTGCACAGACAACCAGCAGATCTTTCATGCATGCGCACAAAAGTATGCACCAAAAATTTATGCAAACCAAAAACCAAACAAACGCTCGCCACTTCCGCCAAAAACTGTCAACGAACGAGACACACGCACGTTGAGAGTATTAAAAAAAAAATTGTAAATAAATATGGTAAATTGTAAAATCATTTTATACCATAAATTAAATTCGCTTCCCAAAAATGCATTAAACATAAATCAATGAGCGACAGAGACAATAAGATTAACTAATATAGAGCGAGTAAGAGGAAAATAGAAAAAGAGAGAGAGAGAGTTGAGCTAAACAATGGCCTGTCACTTGCACTCAGCGCTCGACGCAGCCAATTTAAAATTGTCACAAAATTTATACGAAATTAATATTTAATATTTAAATTGCTTTAGTTTACTGACAACAACAATAGCACACAAAAATATCCAACAATTATAAGCATATTAAACTATTAGATGACTGTATGAGTGTGACAAACACTTCATGCATGCTGGGTCTGTATGTGTGTTGTTATTGTTGTCTCATAAATAAATGCGAAAAATCTGGCGCAACTTTATTATGTAGACAAACGCAAACAAATGCGAGAGGCGAAAATTTGCATATCAAAGCTGCTAATAGAGAACATCAGAGAGTAAGTGAGAAGGCAAACAAATAAACGGACACTGCATCTGTGTATGTGTGTGTGTGTAGTACAGTGTGTATTGTAATGTGCGCTGCGTGTGTCTGTGTCATAAATGTGTTATTTATGAGGCATATTAACAAGCGACAAACGACACACACACACAACAACAACCAACAGCAACGACTACAGCAACCAGAATAACAACAACAACAATGTCGCTTACATACAATAATCAGAACTACATTACTCATACGCACTGTAGCACAGTTATTGCTTTAAATAATTGATGCGTCTTTTGGACGGAAGACAAGTTCAGCGTGGCTTTAATCCAATTTTGACAACATTTATGATTGCACGCATTTAAATGTATACCAAGAAATAAGAGGCTAACAAATTGTTTACGAATAAGTCGATAGAGTGATCTTCATTAAATGATTTAACTTGCAGTAGAGTGAAGACTTTTTTTGAATTTTATTTGATGTGAATTATTATCCGAATAAGGTTAAGTTGGCAAGTAACACAGTTACGAGAGCTAAACAAACTTTCATACCTTTCGTCAGCATTCTTTTTTAGGTACGTGTCATTTTCCCTGTTGCTCTTCTATTGCTTGAGATATATTAACCAAGTTATAATATTTAAATAATGTATTAAATCAATAAGACAATCTTCAATACGTCTGCTTCGGTATGTTTTCGATTTAGGTAACCTTTATTCATTCAATAACCTCGAGAATTTCTATCAAATTCAATGCACAAAACACACATTCCATTAAATCTTAAATTAAATCCAATTCGCACTGACAAATCTCGACATTTTCACTGACTTAATTCAATTTAACAGTTTACAAAAAAAAATGCAGAGGACAAACCGAAAAAATAACAGAAGGGTTAAGCAAACAAAATGAAATGCCCGATAATATTTTTAGCACAAAGGTGAGACACGAACACAAAACGACAAAGAGACAAAAAAAAAATATACAAAAAGGACACTGGACAAAGTCAAACACCTGCAGATGCTAAAAACAAAAGGAGCAAAAATAGAGAAAAGAAAAAAAACATGAATGAAACTGAAAATGAAAACCCTTTGAAAGAGTACGACCTCGTGATAAGCGTGCGACGTGCTGTCACAAAATAAAGAAAATATATTTAAAAAGGGGTGCAATTTACGCATTTTGCTTTTTGTTTTGTTTCTGCTTTTGACCTTCGGTCCCTGCCAACTATTTTCGGCCACATTTGTCTATTACACACGAATTAACATGAAGCCCAAAAATAAACAAGCGATTTTATCAATCCGTCTGCATCTCTAGCTGTCCCTCTGTTCCCTTTTTCACTCTTATTCGCTCGTCGATTGCATTCCCCAAACAGTAACAACAACAACAACATGTCAACAGCTTTGTGCGTCACTTTTGTTTGCCTTCTCTTCATATCTTTTATACCACATTCTATTTTTTTGTGTTTTAGCTTTGGTTTGTTTTTGTGTATTTTATGCGGCTGCTGCACATATTTATTTGCCCAAAAAACCCTATGGCACTTTTATCAGTTCCCCACACGATGATGCACAGCGAGAAAACTCCGTGCCCGATTTGAATGCAACGAAGCGCATGAACCACAGACTGAAATTATTTGCATATCATTTTTATTTTTATATTTTTCGTTGCAGTACGTTTGTATTTTATGACCAATCTATGACGCGCTTATCAGTGTACTGCATAATGGTGCAGTTGAGGGACTGTACTTTGCATACCCTGTACACATAATATACTGAAAAGGGGTATAGTGAATAAAATGAAATAATATAATAGATTCATTTATTATTTTAGATCTGAGAGTTTGTTAAAGATAGGGACATTATTCGTCGAGCTGTAAAGAGATTGATATTTTAATTATTATAAGAAAATACACAAAAAAATATAGATTGAATAAAATATTATTATTATTATTAGTATTCACTGTAAAATAATAGAAATGTTTTTCGAGTTGTTGCGAATTGTTGGCTAGTCAACGCTCTGCATGTTAAGATTCCTTAATTACAGGGTATCTTCTGGTAAATCAGTCCAAAGCATTTGTATTTAATGTTTTTTAAACTACACTTGCAGTATTTTTAATTTTATAATCATACTGGATTATATTTTATCATATTTTAAGAACTTTTTCATATTATTTAGGCAAATTATGTTTTTTACAATGTTAATAATTCCTTTTCGTGGCTTTTTCAACGATTTCGAAATTGTATTTGCATTAATATTTTGAAGTCACACAGTCCACAGTAGGTCGAATTGAGTTGACACTTTAAATCGGTCTCGCTGTCGATACATAATATTTCAGAACGCAAAATAGCTAACGAACTGCATGACAATGTCAAATATCGGTGGCAATAAGCGATAAATTTTCACAAAATTGACAACTATGAATTGATTGAACGAGAGGGGGTGTGGCAGATATCGGACAACAGTAAAAAAAGGTCAAACATCAGAGGAATGACTCTCTTTGGCAGATAACATTAAAAAGCGAGCATCGAACGTACTGAGCGACATCGCGTGTCAATGAAGATTATGATAGGATATATAAATGCAACAACAACACGTAACAGAATTGGACATCGGTGGCCATCGCACAAAATGACTGACATGTCAACACAGCAAAAAAAAAGAAAATAAAAATGAAAATAGCAAACAACTTTAAACTGAAAACGACACAGAGAACAGTTGTATATATGCGTTTTTATCAGTGGCCACATCATGAATAAAAAAAATACGAACTGGACAAGCGAATGAATGACAATTGACAATACATATTGTCAAAGTTTATTTCATTTATCAACGGTCGAGAATTGTTTACCAAAGTCAAAAACTTTGTGCATTAAATCGCCATGTACTTTGGCTTTATGGCCGGATTCAATGCAAAGAAACCTTAAAAGTCTCTCTGTAATTAGTAACTGGATGAGTCGACAGATGAGTGCAGACTGAAGAGACAGACAGAGAGAGAGAGAGACGGAGAGAGTGCTATTCCAGCCAGACAAGTGCTGCAGTTGTTTGTGGTATTTGCAGACTGTACTTAGAGAGTGGTTTCTATATTGGCTTTTTGGTTCCATGCAAATCACAACGGGGCAATTAATGTGTCGCAACTTGTCTAGCCATGCGCAATTGTTGCCTTTACCTTTCCTTTCCCATTGCCGCCTCTATGGCTAATTTGATATTTAAAGCTACTCTTGCCGTTCAGTGACTAGAAAATGTCGACAGAGTTTTGCAGTTATCACATTTCATCATTAGATGACGTTAATGAAGTCAAGAGGAAGCTAGAATTAAAGCGAGTGCATAGAAGAAATTTAATAAACTGTTGAAATTGATGATAGCTTAAATTCTTAAACTTCATAGAAATTTTAATTGGCAGCACAAAATCAAACATTTTAAATTAGATTTTTAATTGCAAATTCCAGTTGCTTGAACATGAAAGAAATCAAACGAAACTTTGCGATTAATATCAATAGAACTTCTGTCATTGTATATCTCCTTAATTATATACTCATAAAAAAAACTACTACCAAATTGCAGTACTTTGACCTCAATAAAATCATATATACTTTCTAGTTAAACTAACCTGTATACGATGTGTCCAAACCAATTAACACATTGTCCACCTTTTTTATTGCCCTCCCCAGATATCCGCATTCTCAATTTTTTTCCCCCGCAACAAAATGTGAACTGCCAAAAACACTTAAACTATTTAACCAAACAACTTTCGATAGCCGGACGGAAAGAGAGAGAAAGCTGAAAGTTGAAACTAAGACAGCCACTTGCGTGTCAAACACTCGCAAAGCCAACTTTTTTAATACCAAGTTGACTTTACCTTTATTGCCTCCCCCTTGTGCACCCCTCCATCCACCTCCACCCCTTGCTAACGTCCGTGCGCACCATTGACCCAGTGGAATTGAGGAAGCCAAATTTATGTTCCCCATACACGCAGCACGCGGCACATTTCTCATTTAACTGCCTTTGCCATTTGCTAATTAATACCAAATTCCATTTATTTCAACGCTAAAACAACTAAATTTTCTCTCATTTTATTTTCCCAAGCTCAAATCAATTTTGTTTCTAGCTTTTCTATTTTACTTTTTTTTTTTTACTGACTATACGAGATTTGTGCGCTTTACGACTTTTGGCATGTCCAAACTTGGTTTGCCATATTCTGGTCTATTGCGTGTTTCGGGGTTGTGCCGCTGGGGAGATGGGCAGAGGGGATGAGGGGACATGGGATTGCTGTGTCAGCATCGTTTAGCTGCGATCGCACGCAAAAATATTTGTACGAAATAAAATTAATGGCGTCCGTTGATGTTTTATTAATTTATACAACATTCGTTTGTTTGTGTGTGTTTTTGTGTGGAGGTCTAGAAATAAAATATATTGCTCATACGACGCGTGGTTTGCATTATTGAGTAATTAAATACTAATTAAAGCGTAACATGAGCCAATTTTCTTATATTTTCGTTGATTTTTATGTCTCTGTGTTCATACAAGCCCAATAAAATTAGCTAATTTTTTGTCCAAGCTCGTTGATAACGAGCTGGAGGAGGTTCCTGTTAGGAAAGGGACTTTAAGATGATTAGTTTTAGCTGTTGACTAATTGGATAGCTTAAGTTATTGCTTAGTGAGTGCGTGAGATTAGCATGTCAAATTGGTAAATTAAACTCGTATTGTATTTAAGAGTATCTTATGATGTCTTATGTTGAAGGAGTATTTGATGTGTGTAAATGATAAGTAGGCAATAATTTTCTTACTACTAATATTCACTATTAAAGTCAATTATTATTTGTTGAAGTTACGACTAAGCAATTGATGTTGAAACACTTTTTAAAAACAGTTCATTTAAAATTACTTAATTAATGCTCAAAGCATTTCAAGGGCTTATAGAAGCTTATAACTTAATTTGGTAACTTGATTACCTGATTTGGTATGCCTTCTTTCTCTTTATCGCATTGACCTACCTGATTTTCATTTTGTTTTCTTTGGAATTTCATTTAAAATTTTACGAGGCATTTGAGATTTGTGCCTGACTGTGGGCGCACACACAAAACATGACACAACAATTGGCAAGTTGCCAAACCTTGACTCTCCTTTCCCCTTTTCAATGACGGACAACTCAGCGTTGTTGTTTTTCGGATGGGCTTCAAAATAGATAACAGAAAATAAATATAAATTATTGCAGAATTCAAACAGTTCCCCCGCCACACTTCCCTAGCTGGTTAGTCTGGTTAGTAACTGTATTGATATTGTCCATGGCAATTGTTTAAACAAAATAAAAAAAAAAAGTGTTGTAAATTGTGAAATATCATTTCTATGGCTGCTGTTGCTGCCACTTCCCTCTGCGGCTGTTTTGGGAATTTCATTTCGCATATTTTCTACAGGAATGTATATCATGCTCTGTTTCCTGTTGGTTTTATCCCCACACAATGTAGTCCTGTTTTTATTTGTTTTTTTTTTTTTTGTGGATTGTACATTTTGTTTGATCCTTGGCAAGCAATAAATATTGGCATATGTAAATTGCATTCGAAATTCAAAGTGCTTCTCAACCAATTGCTAATTTTGATGCTGCCGTCGTTCTTGTCACTGTTTGTTTTCTAAGCAAAACGTATAAAACAATATTTGAAAAATTTTTGCAGTAAACCATTAACTGCATATTGGCAATACATTTTTGCCAATTTTCATTACGGCTAAATGAAATTGAAACTGGCGCAATTGGTAAATATGAGAAATATTCCTATTTACATTGGTTTGCCATATATTTGAAAAAGATATACAGAAAAATCAAATACAGATTCGAAGTTTGTGTCTGAAGTAAATAATGAAAGAAGTTATTAAATGAGTAAGCAATATTTGATTTGATTTTTGAAACGTTGTTTTTACAAGTGACGAATATGTTAGAGATTTCATAACATTTTAAGTCAGTGAATTAAAAAGATTGACTTTGTAGGAAATTTATCAAATGAATAGTTTTTGATTATTTAACATGAATGCAAAATTCTTTTTGAGACATTTGCCTCTAAAAGTATTCTATAGTTATAACTAAGGAACAGGCCTATAAAATATTTGTATACTGTTTTGATTCGACTTACTATTGAAGTCTGTAAAATGTATTTCCACAAAGTATCTTGCAGATTCGAACTGAAAATCGACTTCTTTTTTTCCTTGTGCTGTTGTGCTTTTTTAAGAATCTTTTCTTCGCCTTTGGCCTTCATCAAGCATGCGGCGTTTATCAAAACACAAACAAGCCAAGCAATGCAATAACAACAACTATGATAATAATGATAAGCAGTTGCAAAAAGTATGAAAGAAATAACAACAAATAAGAAAAATGCAGCTGTAAAATTTGTTCAAAACAACAATTTTGCAGAAGTGAAAAAACGAAGGGAAAAGATGACAGATTAGCGGAGGAACTTTAGATGGTAGGTCAAGGGGGGTGGGGGGACGCCAGTCGATTGCAGCAGTTGTTGCGACTCGGACACGTCATCAAAGTTGCAAACCCGTACACTAGGATTTCCGGCAAATTGAGAAAGTGCCGAAGAAAACGAGAAAGATGTTGAGAAAAAAAGAAAAGAAATTCGACACCACCAACAACAAACACCGCGATCTGGGATGCTGCGAGGGGCGTTTTGAAGAGGTAAAGAAAGTTAAACGAGAAACTTTTCAATGCGCAAAAAAAATATTTGCCATACGTACATACATTTTAAAAGATGTGGCCGCCAAGGAGAGGAAAGGTTAGACACCAAAGTCCTGCAAAACTTTTGCTAATGAGAGTAAGAGTTTCAGTTTCTATTTTTTTCTTCATTTTTTTCTCGTGTCTGCGGTGCAAAGTTGTAACTTGCCCACTTCAGTACACTTCACTGCAGTTGGTTGATTTTCTAGTTTATTTACTACGTAGTCTTTTTTTTTGTTTTGCTTTTAAGAATTTTAGCTGATGACATAAATAATTCATTTGGGGAAGCGACGTCGCTTAACTTTTAATTAAATCAAAAATGACTTTAATTGAATATTTGCTGAACAAAGGAGCCGAAAGATGCCTCAAATAAGCTATTAAGCCCTTAAAGTCTAATAAAATAAACAGTAAACACACTTAATGCCTTGATTACCAGCATCAGCAAGGCAAGGACAAGACTACAAAAGCAACCTTCTCTTTCTAGAGATCCAAAATTAGTTGGGGGGTGGCTTCTACATCTTGTGCCTCCGAAAATGTTGAGGCAAGACATTCAAGAGGGCACAGATTTATGCCAAGCAGCCAATGTTGACCTCAAATTTTGAGCCAGATGGCCTGCCAGACCGTGAAGGTGCCGGCCGAGTGGCGACTGGCAAACTTTGTGCCTGCCTGCTTGAAAGTATCGCATAAACATTTTAAGAAAGGCAAAAAATATTGAAAACTAGTTGAAATTGCTGTGAAAGTGTTTGCTAGAACACCACAATTTTTGGATATTTTTGGTAGTAAGCTTGCGGCTTGTGGCAGTTGCAAGTGGCAGCACGAAGTAAATTTATAGCAAATGATGTGGCATCTGTCTTAAAGTAAAATATTGACAGTTGACTACGAACGACGAGTAGTCGAGCAAGTGTAGCATTAACTGCTGCCAGGACAACCAGAAGATGTTTTTGTTGCTGTTGTCGTTTGTTCGTCTTCGACTTTTTTGGCTGCTTTCTTTGGTTCGGCGAAGAAGCAACAAGCAACAACCAAGAAGTAATTGCTTTCTGCTACTCATCCTGTTCGTCCTTGGCATCGTTTTATGTGCCAGCTAAAAGGGAGAGAGAGGGAATGCCATGACTATGCTGCTTGTGGTCTCTGCCTCTCTCCCCTCCCTTCTCCAATTCAAGCCATATCCTGCTGGCAGCCATTAGAAGCAGCAAATGTTTCACAATGAAAATCGCATCGTTGGCTATATTTAATTTTTAGGCATGCTTCTTGTTTAAACCTAAACCAAGTTTTTTAGTGCTTTATAAATATTTCACAAAATTTCCCCAGCTTCAGCTCCAGCCTGCACACGTGGCGTATGCGCATTATATTTTATTCATTGACACTGGGAAAATCAATGTGGGTGAAGACATTGAGTGAGTTTCCATGTTTCCACGATTACACAATCTTAGACAACATACCCTGGACGCAATAATAACCAAAATTCATAATTATAATTGCAAACACTTCAATTTAGCATGAACATGTTGCTCTTGTTCACTTTTCCTTCTCTCAAAATGCTTGAGGGCGTCTTTAGAACTTAATAATAATTAGCTGACTGCCTCGGCTGTCTGTCTGCCTGTCTGTTAATAAATTTTGTTTGGGTTGGCAGTTTGTGTCCATGCTCATTTGAGCCTTGAATTAATCATCATTTTGGCCTGAGCTGACATTATTTATTAAATTGTCAGCTGATAATTTATGTACGTCATGCTTTCGGGGCACTTGTAACGACAATTTTGAAATAAACGCTTCGTTTACTTGACAGTGAACTAAATGCAAATCGGATATTAATTCATGCTAACAACAAATATGTCAGATGTTTAAGCATTTTATAGGGCATTTGTTTAAAATGTTTAATTATTTTTAAATATGCATTCAAAATTTATTTAATATTAAATATGTTATATTTCATAATACTTCTTAAAGCTGCAAATGAAACTGAAACTTTATTTTTCGTTTACTATTATTTTTTGCTATTTCTATCACCTCTCTCTGCCTCCACATTTTTCATTTTTCTGCTAGAAAATCTCATTATTTTTTTGTGGCTCGGCGGTTTCCTATATCACGTCTCCCCCCCTCCTCACCGTATTCTCGTCCAAAAGCCATTCAATAGTCTCTTTCCTGAACTACTGCAATGGGGTGTTAGAAAGCGTTCTCGTCGCATTCGTCGCTTATCAACTTTTTCCACTTAGATTTCCTTCGCACTTGCATATAAAGCGACTCTATAAATATGTCGTTGCCTGTCTGTCTGTGTGTGTGTGTGTGTGTCCCAGTGTATTATAGTCTGTGAAATTCGCGTAGTCTCGCATAGAGCATATTCATTTCTCTTGCTATTTGCTTTATTTATTTTGCAAAGGATTTATGTTTTTGGGTTATGGCGCTTGTCTTTGACGGCTGCATTCGTCGCTCTCCTTATATTCTTTTCTCCTCTTCATTCATTTTTCTAGCTTTTGTGCGCAATCACTTTTCTTCTTTATGTTTCTCTCGCATTCGCCAGCTAGTTTTTAAAGCCTTTTCAAATTCTATTATGCGACAGCTCTGCTGACTAATGAAAAATATGAAAAATAAGCAAAGGAAAAACACAAAAGATGTCTTGTGCTCTGTTGAACTCAGTTGAGAGAGATAGAAAGGAAGAGAGTCTCAACGGGCTTTTCTTAAATTTAATTAGTTGTTTTGGTTGCAACTTGGCTAATTAACTTGCAGAATTGGCATAGTTTTTGGCCATAGATTAAGAGAGAAGCTCGAGTAAACTGGAAAAATAACAGAAATTCTGTAAAAATAAGGTTTGAATTTTAAACTTACTGACCAATACATTTTTAAAGAATGCATTTATATAGAAATGGTTAAATCTTCATAGAAACAAGCTTTAGAGCAATTTAAATCTGTTTTAAAAGGAATAAAATATTTATTATTGTGTTGAATTTCTGATTTTACAATAAATAAATCGGCAATAAATTGAGTGCAGAATAAATCTATAGAAAACAATAGAAAGAAACTGAAATTCGGAAATTAATTATTGAGCTCAAACAAAAATAAATTCTGCACTTAAATGGAAAAACAAATCCAACACACTTTTTTTTTTTATTAAGCAATGGATTATTTAAACTGCAATTTTGATTTCACTTAGGGCTTTAGTAAATTTTCAAAATTGGATTAAGATAAAGTTTATTCAACAGAAAAGAGTGAAAATATAATTTTGATAAGGAAATTGTACTTACAATAAAAATGAAATTCAAAGCAGTTTAAATCAGCCTTTAAGCTGATTTCAATTTAATAAATAGAGCAACAATATGGCTTGCTAAACCCAATGCTTGAGCAACAAATTAAACGCTCATTTAGTTAAATATACATAGCATGTTTTGTGGCTTATGCAAACCACCTCAACGTGAAGCGGCTATCAATCAACTCTTGGCTTAAAGCGCTTTTCAATGGTTGTACAATGAAATGCTATGGAAAAGTCTCTCTGTGGCCAGTTGGCATTCAAGTAGTTGCAACTTGACCACAACACAGCTCATTGCTAGCTTTTTGGTTAAGTCACAGAATGGGATAGAAGGAGAGAGAGAGAGAGGAAGAGAAAGAGATAGAAAGGCAGAGAGAATCAGTCTCACACACCTGCTGCTAAGAATTTCCTCAATAGCAGGCTGGCAGTTCACTAGCCCTTCACAATTTGTTGCAAGTATCTAAACTAGAATGTTTGTTTAGTATCTTTTACACTGTGTTGCATTGTTGTTGCTGTTGTTGTTGGTTGTGAGCTTTCTTACATTGGAACGTACTCGGACTCGAACTCGGACACGGCAGTCGGGGAAACTGTTGTCTAGCCATTCGTTTGTGCATGCTTTGCATGCTACTCGGCTAACACAAACAGAGTGTGCCACAAACACACACACACACACACACACACTTCATATGTATGTTGACTAGTAGATAGGGGGGAAGGTGGGGCGGGTGTTTCAGTGGTTTGCTGTTTGTTGTATGACATATAAAAGTCAACTTGAATGCGCTGTGTAAATTTAGCCACCCGACATACATACATACACATACATATACACTTGCCTGGCATTGCATTTTCCGAGCTCACTGTAAGGGCGCTTCGAGTTTTGTGCAAGTGTGTATCTCATACACTGTTGCAACTTTAAGTAGTTGTGCGTATCTGTGTGTGTGCCAAGGAAATGGTTGCATTTGAAAGGAATTTGCCTTTACAAGATTTTACTCTTTGCAATTTACACGCGCCGCGTACTTTTCCTTATATACAAACACACATACAAACACACATTCATAATACTATACAAGTCTAAAAATATATATACTTATGTACATGCTGTATCTTTGTATACAGTATATGTTTCATGTATTGTATGCATTTGGCTTTTGTAAATGTTGCTTTCTTATTACATGGCATTATATCGTGTTCTCGTATAGTGTAGCTAGTCTTCTTCTTCTTCTAGTTGTTGTCGTGTTTGTTGTTGTTGTTGTTGCTGCTGCTGTTGCTGACGTTGCTGTTCCACAGGATGTTGCTCTGAATACAGGAAGTCATCTCTAGCAGCTGCAAAATAAAAACTGATTTATTATATGTGCTCAGGCTTTTTTGCGCTTAATTAGCTAAAGAACTTGTAATTAAAAAGCCTGCTACTAGATTCTGATTCAGACTTTACAAATTTAAGTATAAAATGGTTTAAGCAGGAACTTCGTTCAAAATAAGTTTAGAATGTTTCCCACTAGTGAAGAAAAACACGATTAAAAATCGACTATCTTCTTGCCAATGCATCAAGTTAATTAAAGCAATTTTCATAAATTTTTCTCATCAAAGCGGATTCCCCGTTTAAACTCACATCACTTATTTTCATGCTTCTTCTGCACTCATTCAAAAACATCAAACTGTCACAACTTTGTCAAAAATTTACCAAATTTATTGTTGGACGTCAATTTTATCATTGTTTGAGCTATTTGATTCCGCATTTTATTTATTTCAAATGTTTTATTTTGAATAATTAATTTAATTTTTTTCTAGTTAAATGGTTATAATCGACACTTTTGTCAGAATTTTAGCTGCATTTTTGTTGAAATGCAGTTCTTTAAAGCTAGTTCCCTAATTGGAACTATTCAGTATCGTTTTTTAGCTGTTAACAAGCACCAAACATCAAGAGCTCATTCAAACTATTTTTTATTTTTTTTTTGCATTTCTCTTTTCTAATTCGTTTGATTGTTCGAATTTCACCTGTGGTTACGCTTTTTATCTTTGGGACTGCTTTATTTTACACCGATTGGAATCAAAAGCTGCTTTCTTCGTGTAATCAAAATCTGTTTATCATCCATCCATTGACTGAGAATCATTTCATTTGGTTGCTTCATTTGTTCAACAATCCCTCAAAAGTGCTGACCATAAAACTGAGCCCAGACCAGACACTGAACTGGCCCCAAGGGAATACACACACACTCATACATACATACACATATTTACATTTACACTCACTCGCTGAGAGACAGAATGAACAGAGTTCACATGCTATCCACTCAAATGCCATTGCTGCCGTTGGCATTCAGTGTTGCTTTCTACGTATGGTTCAAGTGTTTGCATTGTACAGCCACACACACATACACTCAGTGCGTGTGTGTGTCTTTTTGAGTGTGTGTGTGTGTAGGTTTTGTATTTGTGCGTTGGCATTTTGTAGCTCTAGTTCTCTAGCAGCAGCTTAAGTGAAATGTAGCTGACCTAAGCTACAAAATAAACACAAATGCAATGCACACACACATACAGCAGACACACACACACTTACAGTCAGCTCACACACACTTAAAAAAGAGAGAGGACTGCACACGTAGGCAAGTTAAAGGACAATGATGAACGCAAATGTCACTGCACATGACACATAAAAGAAAGAGAGCACAAACAATGCATTAGACAGAGCTAGCAAGAGAAGAAAGGACAGAGAGGGAGAGAGAGCATACATTTTTTAGTTGCATGTATGAGTGTATGAATGTGTGTACGAGTGATTGTCAAGGTCATCCATTTATACTAATAATTTCATGCTGTCGTCTTTTCTTTGTACTAATCCAATTTGCAATCTGCCTCCCAACTTTTATCCCTCAGGCAAATAAGCAATAAATAAAGCAATAAAAAAGAGCTAAGTGTGAGTAAAAGAGGCAGACAACAACAACAATACAAGCAACTCTTTCTCAAAATAATCATAAAAGGATAATTCAAGTGCAACTGCATGCAGCGTGTATTCGGAAAAGACGAGAAGCTATTAAAAGCCTGAAACAGGTAAAGAGAAATAAAGAAGCCAAAGAGAGAGGAGAAAGCGAGAAGAAGAGAAGCTGAGTGTGTTTTGTAGTTGAAGACAAAAACAATGCTCAGTTCTCTGGACGCGTTGGCCGGCAAAATCGCGAAAGCGACGCCGGGAACGGGCGCCGTTGCGGCCAGCGCCAATGGCAATAAGCCAACAAATAATGCACATCATCCGGCCCATCAGCATCATGCGACACGCCACCATCAGCTGGACTATGACTACTCAGCCGTTGAGATTGAACCGCCCGCCGAGCAGTTGGCCAACTCGCCGCGCAACGAGCGCGAAAGATTGCAGCAGGCGCAACACGCGTATGAGCAGCAGGCACAGGCTGAGTTGGAATTCGGTTTGGCCGATGTGGATACCAAGAGTTGTTTAACCCTGTTGAGTCATCGGCGTAGCAGTAATAATATGCACACGCTCAATCACTTAACAACGGGGCAAACGAGCAAGGCGAGTAATGGACATGCGACAACGCGACATCAACAGCATTATCATCATCCTTATCAGCGTCCATTGCGGCCAGTGTCACCTGTGGTGCAGCAACAACAGCAACAGAGTCAGGTACAACCACAACAACAACCACCGCAATCACAATCGCAACAACAATCGCCATATCAACAGCAGCTATCACATTTAGCCGCGCTGCAGGATCATCATCAGGAGCTGCTGCAGTCACAGCAGGAATTGTTCCACAAGCAGCTGATCAACATGCAGCAACAACAACAACAGCAACAGGAACGGGAACGCCAATCTTCAGTTAATTTTAATGATAGCTGCAACAGTGACCACGACTCACAGCAAGAGTACAAAATTTGCCTGAGGGATAGGTGAGTGTGTGACACGCCCACAGCCTTAAAAAACAACAACCAACAACAATAAACCCAAAAAATAAAACACTTTTATAATAAAAAATGCATGCAATGTTCCACCAACAACAACAACCTGACTAATTAGCACTTTAGCTTACACTTTAATCCCATAATTAACCACATTTTCACTAAGTATTTTCCTTTTTGTTTTTCGCTGTTTCGTTTTTATTTTTTACATATCGCCGACATTGCATGTTTGCATGTACTTCAGAAAAAAGCAACACTGTAGAAATTATTTTAAAAATAAACTTTATTCATTAACTAAAATCAACAAGCAGCCCAACAAGCAACTCAACCAAATTGAATAAAAGCTCCCTGTTAATGGTCATACAGTGAAAATGCATTAAAATGCATATTTCATCACGAGAGCCGCCAGTTTCAGGTTGGTTATTGTAATGCACCAGGTGTGAACTCATTTCTTTTGCAAGAGATGTGAGTGAATCACACAACAGTTCAAATATATTTGCACATCTCTACTTTTTATTTTTTTAAACTTTAAACTTTCATGCCTCTGCCAAACTGAAAAGATTTATTTTTTATATGTACACTATTATTATCATTAGCTTTCTTAACAAAATTACTAATAAATCAATTACCCTTTAACCATTTCAAATTTTTACTACATACTTTATTTTGAGTATAAAATACTGTAGTTTAATTGGCCATCAATTTAATAGGATATGTATACTCGACTTTTAAATGCTCTGCAGACATTTGCAACATATTCGAACAGACATTGCCAGACAAGTTATATGAACTGCATCAATCTGCATTTTATCTACAGAGCATAAATAATGATGCATAAATCTGCGTTAATTACAAATTAAAAATGAAACTTGCTTTCAAACACTTGTTGAATACATTGTTTGATTAAATACAGCCATTCAGAGCACATTAATTTCAGCAGGTGCTTGAGAGCATACGAATCATTTTGTAACTCTGTCATGTTATGTCTACCAAAAAGTAAACACGTCAAGTAAAAGAAAACACAAAGGAGACAGAGAAAACAAGGTAAAAACGACGAATTTTGACGCCCAAAAACGACGCCTGAAAGCGTGCAACACAATTTTGTGTGTGACTCCAAACAGTTGTAATTTGTTGTTGGCTTTGTGGGCTGCTCAAAGTAGCAAGCAAAAATGTCACAGCAACAACAACAACAGCCATAAGAATGACTACAACAACAATAAAGCCAAGCACCTTGACAACAATAAGAACAACAAATAGAAATTCACGTGACAAATTGCTGCTGGGCGATGTTGTAACAACGTCTTAAGCAATGAAGTAGGAAAATAGGAAATAGAGGTAAAAGGGAGAGAAAGATGGAGAGAGAGCCGCAAGACACGCACACACCCACACAGACACACACACACACGAGTACATGTGACATTTAACTTTATTATACATGCGCATTTTAGTGCCAGAGAGTCTTAACTAATTTAATGTATAATATCATTTGACATATTGTTTTCATGTTTCACTTTGATTTGTTGCCCAGTAACAAGGCCCTTTGACTTTATGATTACCATTCCTTTTTCCGACTAAATTGCCTTGTGGCCTTTTCTTTGCCAGCTCCTTTCACACATGCTAATATTAGGCGCCTTGGCCTAGGCGCCGCTTTGACAGCTGTTTGCACTTAAATAATTCCACTGAAAGCATAATGAACTGTGGATATTTTTGATAGAAATGATGAATATAGAAAAGATTCAAAGATTTTTATACTTAAATTTTCATTAAAGAAGTATTCCTCGTTCTCAGCTAAAAGTTTTCGAGCAGAAAAGTTAATTAACATCAGGGAATTTATCGCACACAATCGAACAAGTGACTAAACTTTTCACTCCAAACCGAATCTTGAATTATTGCTAATTTAGTATGATTTAAACTAGGAATCGTTGCATCATTCGTCATGGATATTTCTAAAGTTTCTGTAGACCTGAAAATTTGTTCTCATTTTAAAACCTATCCAATGGGTAATAAAGAAGAAAGTTCTAATGCGAATTCAATTTAAATTCAACTTTAATTTCCATTTTTCATTTCTCTCAGTGAACTGCACCTTTGACTGAGCTATTTTTAAGCGCACTGTTGAAACGCAAAACTTGACGTTTATTTTTATTATTGTATGATAAAAATTGCTCAAGTGTGCACACAACAGGCATATGCATATGACATTTTATGTTTATTATTTTTACAATTTGCTGTTGCTGTTGACATTTGCGTGTTTTAGAATGCCCCTCTTTACTCCTTACTCCTGACCCTGCCCCTGCTCCTTGGAGAATATTTCCAGCTAACCGTTCATTGACTTTAAAGCGCGTGTCGTAATGCAATTAGCCTTATAAGTCTGCGCACCGGGTAATCGAAATCAGTGAGAAACGAGGGATTTGCATGTGCTGAGGCATCAGCCAATTAGTTATAGAAAGAGACGGGCAGAGGAAGAATGAGACAGCAAAAAGTGCAAATAGATGAGCAGGTTAAATTACATATAATGATAGACACAGGGAGAGAGAGAGCGGAAGAAGAGTTGCTACTATCTATAATAATTACGTAAACTTTCCATTTGCTTTGCGCTTTGCATGCAGCAGAACAAAACAAAATGGCCAGTCCCTGCCTCTTGGGAAAAGTACAGTGAAAGTGAAAACTGAGCGACAAAAGCGCCTTCAAATAAACAGAAACACACAAATACAGGTACATGGACACACTGAAATACTTGGGAGTAAACAAAAGCTGGATGGTTTTTCATTTATTAAAGTGGCTACGCAGGGAGAAAACAACTGACAGAAAGGCAGGCAAACAGAGTCGGGAGAAAGGCACTCGGACACGTATGTGTAAGCGAGCAAACATTGAAAGCCAGGGCAGAAGGAGAGATAGAACGAGAGTGTGTGTGTGTGAGGGTGTGTGACAGGAAGTGAGTGCAAAAGTCGTCTAAAAAGTTAGGCAGGCCCATGATTAAATACTCTAACGTAGCTCAACTGATTATTGATTTGTGTATTAATAAATAGATAAAAAATATTTATGTATAAAAATAATAAAAACAACAGTTATAAACGATGTTGTACCCATTATGATTTATTTTTTACTTAATAAAAAAATATCCGGGACTCTGGGGTAAAATAAATTCAATGCGGTGTAGGAAGTTCTGTAATTCCCGAGTTTGTAAATCAAATTTTTGATTTAAATCTGACTTTTCAATTCCTCCTCTGCACATACTTTTTTGACTATCGAGGCTTTTTAAAAATTTTTTCAGTGAACCCAACTATTTTAGGCTTTTTGTTTTTGTGCAAGCTTTAATGCTGAGTGGTTGCACAAAAGCTACCTTCAAAGCTAACGTACTCGACTCTTCATAGAGCATTGCTTAGACACGAGCTGGCATATGAAGCTATTCGCGCCTTCTCTATATAAAATTCTACCTTTAGACCACGCTAGTGTTGGCTTTGGCTTTGCATAGTCCATTATGCATGCTAAAGTAACAAAAGCAACAACAACAATGAGAACAACAGCAACAACAACTCTGTAGCACACACTCTGGTTGTTGTTTTCGAAATGGCAACAGCAGCTGCGTTTCATTTGAATTGTTGCAACCTTGCGCTTTAAGTTGTTGTTCTAGTCTTTGACCCTTGATCCCTGGCTAGCTAAATTAGCTGCACAGCAGCAGCTCTGACACCTTCTAAAACCTCGGGCAATGCCTGGCAGATATTTTCTGAAATAACCCACTAAGCGCTGGATGTTTTCAGTGAAATCAAAATATGCTCCATTTTTCTTCTCTCTTTTTGTCTTTTGGCTGACATTTGCATAACCACTCAGTGCTGCAGCTGTATTAGTTAAATTTATATATGTATAGTAAATAATATGTACATATGTATTGTGTGTGTGTGTGTGTGTGTATAAATCCTTCACCTTTATTATTTTATGAAAATTTTATATGCATAAATGTTGAATTTTTGGCATTTGTGTGTTTATGAGGGTGATGGATCCGTAGAGGGAGGTAGGGGGTGTATATGAGGGTGTCTCTTGCATATCTATTTGGCATACGGTTTCATTGTTCATGTTATTTGGCAAAATTTGTTATTTAAATGAAAAGAAGTTGCATATAAATTATATGCATATGGCATTTGGGTGCATGATGTTTTGACGTATACGTGATATTTGACTATGCGCGTTCCTCCCGTTTTATTTCCCTCCCCTTTTCCAGTTAAGCAAATATTTGAGCATGCATGGTAGAAATCTTGTTTTGTCGTTTTGAAATATGAATGAAATGAGCAAAATTAGTAGGGATCGAAAGATTCAGTGGAAGTTATGTTATGAAGTTATTCGCATAAAATACTTTGATATTTTATTTTTATGTTAATCGTAGAACTTGTGTCGTTATTCTATAATCGATTTGAAACAACTTCTTTGACTTTGCGCCTTTACGAAAGTAACTTTGAAATAGCAGAAACAGCTAGGAAAAATAAAAATTGCATGATAAACAAAATAGACCGCAACATAAATAAAAGCGAAAACAAATAATGCTTACAAAGTGCCGAAAAATCTAGGAAAATAAAAAAACAAAATAGAGTAAAAAGAAAAGGAAAATTTTCCAGCTAGAAACGATGGCGCTGACGACGCCACAAAAACCAAAAAACTAGCAAAGTTCATTTCCACACCAAAATCAATGAACCAAACGGCGGCAAGCAGACATACAAACATGCACACACACACACGCAGACGCATACTGAGACACAGACAGGACACAGCTTGTTGGGGTGGGTCTAGGTCTAGGGAGGTGGAAAGGAATGATTTTGGTTTGAAAATGGGTAACAGCTTTGCAGCTTTTGTTTTGCCATTGTGGCGTACGTTGGGTCGGAATCGGTTCGTTTGGCTTGAATATAAGGAGGGAGAATGTAACCCCTCCTCTTTGCCCTGGAGTCAGCCAACTGTAGCCGGGGAGAGACCGCAACGCAGTTACAAAAAAAACACACACACACCCAGAGCAAACACCACCAAACACTTGCCAAAGGAGCCGAACAAAACTAACCGCAATTTTCGAGGCGCTTGCAGGCAATAGAAAAAGAAATGAACGAAAAAAAGAGTCGGGAAAACTATGAGTTGGGTATGTAAAGGAGAAGACGGGTGGGAAGTTAGAAAACTAACGGCGTCGGGGCTGCTGTTGCTTATTTTATTAATGCTCTCCACATTGCTGCTTTCACTTTTTGTGCAAACATTTTTTTATTGCCATATATAAACATTTATATTTTAGTTTATTTTATTTACTTTATGCGGCCGGAGGGGCAACAAATACAGTGGCCAACTGTTGGATGCCGCATTGAAATACCCTAGAATTAAAAGAAAAAAAAATAAATTAAATTCCTAAACTGATAAATGTATTCTATATAAAAACTCCGAGTAAAGTAGCAATTAAATAAGCACATTTTTGGGAGTAATCTGTTTAATATATACCTTACATAATTTGTAGTACATATATTTTTCTTAAGTTGTATAGGAGTGTAAAGGGTATTTCCTTAGCGCATCATTACAAAATGGATAACTGAAATGTTATCCAATTTTTAAATTTTAAATTATATGCAGGGTATCTCTTTGGCACATCATTACACTCATTCAAGGACCTTTATTATATACATACTGTATTTTATTTTATTTGCTAACCAAAAACCGCAGCCGGCAACAACTCTTATCGACTGCTCTTTGGCTTTTCATTCACTAATTTTGGGTCTTGTACTGTGGAAACAACTCGACACAGGACGGTTTAGTTATTGGTTTCTCTCTCTTCGCACACTCGAGGGCATATCGATGGGGAAAAAAAACTTTGCAGACCGCTGCGAGGGTTTCAACTGAAGAGTGTACGTCGTGTACGTGTATGTGATTAATACTTCTGGTCAGGCATTAAACACAAACTCTCGGGCTGTGTTTCATTTGAAGAGTCGACCCGTTCACAATTTTCGGTGCATGTGCGCTTTCATTTTATTTCTGTGAACCTTAAGGACACTTGAATAATGATGGAACAGACCGAGTGGCTTCCCCTCCGCACCCCGCACCCTCCGCCTCGTCCTCGTCTCGACTGCCGCAAATTTGCGGCGCATTCTCGACCCTGTTTGAAGCTCCATTGCAAAAGTGCTGACATGTTATTTGTGCAGTTAACGAGCTGAGTTATTTTGCGGGCACAAACCGCACTTGAAAAACGGGCAACAAAAAATTGAGAGAGAACAAAAAAAAAACAAGAATATATATATAAAAACGAACGAGCATAAAAGGCAGCTTTGGGGGGAAAACTCTGCTGCTCTTCAAACTCATGGCCATTGATTTTCACTTTTCTGCTTAACAAATTAAATGTGTTTTATTGAATGGGCTTTTCGGACCCAACGACTTTCTATACGAGTTTGTTGTTTGTTTATGCGATTGCCGCTCATTAAAATCGAATTGCAATATATTCGATTCCCCCTTTTCACCTATTTTATAGATTTCAAATTAACATTTGCACACGTTTTCGGTTTTGTTTATTTGTTGCGAGTGCATAATTTAGTGTGTGGCTTTC
Source organism: Drosophila subquinaria (assembly GCA_037043405.1). Classification (NCBI taxonomy): domain Eukaryota; kingdom Metazoa; phylum Arthropoda; class Insecta; order Diptera; family Drosophilidae; genus Drosophila; species Drosophila subquinaria. The sequence goes on from JBAMBL010000573.1 coordinate 88,649, forward strand.
AATTTGCTACTCAATTAGCTTTGCGCACATTTTATGTAAATCCTCTGTTACATTGTATGCTTAAGAGATATAATTTAAATAATTTTTAAAGCAGTTCCAAAAGAATGACAATATTTTTTTTTACATTTACGCTGTCGAATGTCAAACCGTATCAGACACTCACTTTTTACTGTCTGTTTTATGCTGAGCCAATCTCATGTCGCCATAGTCCTTACCTTGTCAACATTTTCATAAATTAAAACGACGCTTCAACGCCACAAAAAAGGGGAAACTAGATGCGAGTGCACGACTGAAATATACTCAGTAATACAGCAGACAACATCTATTTTCTATAGTTGTATCTAGTTTTTTTATATTGTTTTATTTATATTATTTAATAAATAATAACTTTTTAAACTTTTTCTTCTGAGATATGTGCCCAGTTTACCCATTGCTCTGAGTACAGGGTATAGGAGTACTTACTCTTCTTTGCTAAAACACACGACCATCAAAGAGTTGCAGGCATTTGCTTGTTTATTGTTTTCCCTTTTTGCCAACAGACGATGACGAGCCCCAAAAAGTATGCTATACTACTGTGGGCAAAAAGTATCGGGAATTTTAAATTTAAAAAATTTTGGGATTCCAATTGGAACAAATGTTTGTACTTTTAGGTTGGCACTACTATCACTAACATCTGTGCAAAATTATACGTTAAAATATTCATTAGTGTTTAAGCTACGATTAGTTTTGTACGACGCCAAAAGTGCAATTGGCGATTTTGGTTGAATCTCCTCAATCGACTCGAAACGGTGTCCTCGGAGTGGTCTTTTGAGCTTAGAAAATAGCCAGAGGTCACACGAAGATAAATCAGGCGAAAAAGGTAGCTGTGGGAAAATTTTGGTCGAGTTTTTGGCAAAATGGTCACGAAGAACAGGGGCGTATGAGAGGGCGCATTATCGTGTTGCAAGAACCATGAGTTGTCAGCCCATAGTTCTGGCGTCTTTTTACGCATAGCTTCGCGCAAACGACGCAAATCTCTCAAACAATATTCCTTGTTGACAGTTTGGTCGGTCGAAAGGATTTCTAATGAACTACAACACGATAATCCAAATAAACTGTCAACATGACCTTGATTTTTGAGCAAATTTGACGCGATTTTTTCGGTCTCGGCTCACCTTTAGCCGATATTCGCTCGATTGATCGGTAATTTCCATGTCGTAAGCGTAGATCCAAGTCTCATCGCCCGTAATAATGCGTTTTATCTTGTCCTGGTAGTCAGAAAACATTGTTTCACTCACTTCTACGCGGGGCTTTTTTCGATGAAATTGACCGTTTTTTGACACCAAAATCGCCAAATGCACATTTGGCGTCGTACCAAACTAATCGTAGCTTAAACACTAATGAATATTTTAACGTATAATTTTGCACAGATGTTAATGATAGTAGTGCCAACCTAAAAGTACAAACATTTGTTCCAATTGGAATCCCAAAATTTTTTAAATTTAAAATTCCCGATACTTTTTGCCCACAGTAGTACAAAAAGCGCACAAAACAATAAAACATAAAGCGCAAAACAATTGTCGAGGTCGCTGTTGTTTTTGTTGCCGCTTTTTGTTATTACCTTGGAGATTAATTAATTGCAAGGCACAAAAATATGCTACAAGTTCAGCCCCCTCTCTTCCCTCTCCACCCTTCTCGCTTATTCGTTCGCTTTGCCAGTCATTTCCGGTCTCCTGCCCCCGCCTGTATTTATGACTACAGAAAAAAAAAGTATAAAACAACAACAACAACAACAGCAGCAACAAGATGATAATTTTGAGGCTCGTTTCGGTGTGCCCTCCTGCTTTTGTTTATGGCTTTTTCTTTTATAAAGTGGAAAATTGCAGACAGCATTGTTTGTTATTTATTGCCATTTTGATATGAAACCTTTTTTACGCCCATGGGCTATAAGGAAATCAACCCCCGCCAAAGTAATGCTTTATTCTCGTTCCACCCAAATCTAGACAACTTTATGGATGTTTCTTCCTCAGTTTTAGTGTGTGTGTATGTGTGTGCCTATATTCGGCCTGTCATAAAAGGAACAACTAATGATTTGTTTTTGCCAGGCTTCATCAATATCAAGTGGCTGACAATGACAGACCTTAGAACATGAACCTGTTTGAACTCGACTTGTCTTTGACTAGACATTAACATTAATGATTAACATAAAACTGTGCTGCATTTACATTGATTGGTTTTTGTGCTCTATATTTATTGTTGACCTTTGTTTGTAAACCTAAGTTATTTAGATCTCTGCTGTAATTGGTTTACATATTTCGATAATCAGGACAATAAATTTGAAATAAATTAATATTTTTAGAGACCCGCTATTTCTATCGACAGTTTAAACCAATTGTTGTTATTCATTCTAATACTTAGTATTTCTTTCTCAAGCGCCAATTTTTTAAATATATTTTTCATTCCCTTAATTTTTGGTCTTTTTTTTTCGATTATCCGCAACACATTTCCTATATATTATTCGAATCCTCCTACTTTGCTAACTTAATCAGTGTTGTAAAACGTTCATCATCCCTCACGTTTAGCCTGTCAACCCTTCTTAGCATTGAAATCAATTTGACAAAAGCCACATAAATTTAAATAAATTGCGGACACATAAATTTAGACATGAACTTAGAGCAACAAAAAATAAGCGAGTGAGAAAAATGGAGGGAGCAAGGACTGGGGAAAAGGAAGTTGTATAAACCAAAACACAAATAAACTTACAGGCGACGACTCAACTAACAAAACAAACAAAAACGGCACCAACAAGACGAGCAAAAAAGGGTAAACGAGAAACTAAAATGGATCCTGTTTCGCCAGAGCCCTTGTAATCTGCTCAGAGAGAGAAAGGACTGCGGTTGGTCGCAATGTAAACGAAAATCCAGTTGCTTGGAGAGGAGCTGCCACTGCTTTCACCTCAACTCAACTCACACACACTGACCGTTCAGATAACTAACGAAAATAGAAACAACAAATACAATTTAAGCTGAGAAAATCAAAATGAAGCATAAACAAACAGCCGAGGAAAAAGCAAAGCAAAGGCAGAGTTGGAGGCAGGCAACTGCGAAAAGTAAATGGAGCCAATAATAGAAAAAAAATATATATAAGGAGATTGCCTCAGCAGGACTCAGTGAGAAAGAGAGAGAAAGAAAGTAAGAGATAGGGACAGAGGAGTGGCGGTGCTAAAACAAGTTGCCAGGGTAAACAGGAAAGTGTATAAATGAAAAGAAATCGAAACCGATTGCTCTACAACTGTATGTGTGTGTTGTGTGTGTGTGTGTACCTATGGGTGAGTTGTAGGCAACGCGATAAGCAGGCAGTGGCAGGAAAGGAATCCGCCCAACATGAGGCCAGCATAAATGAATGCTAAGCAGGCGTCTGTTGGAACAGGACGCAAAAAGGAGAAAAAACACCCAGAAGGACCCCAAGGGAATGTGGCTGGCGAGCCGCGTACTAGCCGGCAAAAAAGGCTTTTCATAATATTTTTAGACATTTGACTTTTGATTGAGCGCATTACACGGTCGCAGCTCACTTCTCATTTTCCCCAGTTTTCCTGCTTTGACTTACAATTTGACTGCCAGCAATTTATTTGAGCCTTCTCTCGCTCTCCCATTCTGTGCACATTTCAAACGGCAGACTGCCTAAACATCGGTCGCTATAAAATTAGATTGTCTTGGGCTTATGGCAAAGATTTGGCTTAGGCCCTCGCACTGGATTGCCACAGCGTTTTTATTGAAAATCTTAGCCAAATATCTAAACGGCGGTGTTTTATTACCTGTTTGTGTTGTGTTCTTCATGTTTGGGAAAGCTTTCTTAGCTATTCCTACATAATGTGGTATATTTAGCGCGTGTTTTACATTACGAGTCAACAAACAGATTAGGGATAAATGTTTTTAGCTTTTGTAGTTTAAGAAGATGTTGATCGAATCAGGGTACAAAATGGGAATCAGCATTGAAATAGTTAGAAGCAGGAGTTGAAAGTTGAATTCATCAGAATATATTTATTAGAATAATTAATTAGAATAATAATTTTTTAATTAAAAAAAAAATTCACAGAGCTTTTTTTTTGAAAATATATGTTCAGCTCAAGAAAAGAAAGATTGAAACCGTCAGTTATAAATATTTTTTAAAAATTCTCGCAGTTTCAGTAAAACAATTTTGTATCTCTCTAAAAGACATTTTTGTCATATTTTCTTTAAAGTCTTTCCTTTTTCTACAAATATATCTCCTTAAATAATTTAACCCTGTTGTATTAAATGTTTATTTTTAACTTCACTTTTTGCATTTGCTTTGTAATAAATGCACAAAAAGCCATAACATAATGTAAGCTTAAAGAAATTAAATCTTTTAATGCTTTTCTGACTCACAACGTCATCCCCTTTGTGTAACTCTGCGTTCCGTTGCCTCCTCCCCAATCATCTCCTTCCCTGGACTGTCTATACAACATCTGGCGGCTGTCTGAGCCAAAATGAAGGCAAATCAAAATTCAACTTTTGGCATGCCGAAAAAGAAGCAGAAAAGTAAAAGTGACAGACACTCGCTAATTTTCAACTTCGCTTTATAAAATTTGTTGTTTGTGGCGATAGAATAAGAGTGTTCCAGAGAAAGGGGAAGCGAGTTCGTAGGAAGACTTTAAAATGTGTTTGCCTGTTTTTATTTATTTTATATTACGACGTCGACTTTGACGCTCTCTCGCTGGCTTGACTTCCTTCCGTTTAGCTCATTAAACACACAGCTGAAGAAGATGAAAAAAATAAATAATAAAGAAAAGAGCGGTACAACTTTTGCTCCATGCGGTGTCCGTGTGTCTGACTGTCTGTCTGTCTGTCTGTGCCAGACATAACTCTCTGGCAGTGTCTTTGGCATTTGTTCTGCCTTTCATTGCCCTTCAGCGAATTGTGAAATGTGCTACAGAATGGTCGCGTTGAAGGCACTCAAGGGAGTTTCCTTTTTCTACCCTCACACACACACACCCCATATTTATATGTCGTGTTTATGCAGTGGCTGCATAATTTTATTTGTTTGCTTAAAAAAGAATTAAAAGCGGTTTTCTTATTTGGAGGGTGCCTTTTCTTTTTCTTCAATCCGCTAAATCGCTTTTATGTGCCTTTGCTCGGCAATTTACGCTCATTGCGCATACGCAGAGTTTGCCGGTTGGCTTTTCGTGTAAATTTTGAGGTTTTTAGGCAGTTGTAGAAATTACGATTTTATTTTTATGAAGCTGGCATTGCTGTTAATGCTCGCACATAAAAAGCCAACTTGTGGTTTAATTTGCGTGTTTGGGTTAAGCATTTATTTAATATTTTAATATTTACAAGTTCATGTCTGTGTATATTTTGTCTAAGCTGGTATCAATTTGACTTCAACTATGAGTACTTGTGTAAAGTTTACTAAGCTGATCAAGAGCACACAAAGCTGACAGTTGCACAAAGAACTGAAGTGAATTTGCCCATTGGCTCTCTGGCCTTTTGCTTGCCTTTCTTCCTCTTCGCACATCAACTGTTGTGCTGTTTACCTGTCCATGCTCATTGGCAACTTAAAGACAAAGGCTGTAGATGTTGTTGCCAGTTACCAGTTGCCAATCGACGGTGCAACGAAGCGGCAAATGCAACACCACGACACGACAGCAGCAGCAGCAACAACAACAACAACAACGGCAACAGCAGCAACAATAACATGACGTTCAGACTTTAACACAGTGGATATCATTTCCGGGCAAATGAGTTTTGCAAGATGAAGGAGTGAGACAGACATAGACAGAGAGGGAGAGAGAGAGAGAGAGAAAGATAGAGAGAGGGAACAGGTTGCAACACAACGTTTTGCTTCTCAACTCTGCCTGCTGTCAGTTTCTGCTACACGCACAGAAGTATGCTATACTTTTTCAACTGCTCACAGACTTGCAAACTACATACACTGATGGCTAAACAAATAATGACACTTACATTTAAATTCATAGTTCCTAATTTTTATTTGTTGTGAGTGGGCATTTTTTCTCTCTTATGTAGACTTAAGTAAATTTATTTTGCTTTTAAGCTTTCGAGATATTATTTTTTTTATTTCTTAGGCTATTTCAGAATTCTAAAAGATTCCAATGCACAAAACTATATAAATAAATACTGAAATCTTTACATAATGTTTTCATTTCAGTTGAATTACATTTATTTAAATTTCAAACCAAATGATTCTTCTGTACCTATTTTGTTTACCATGAGTGTGCTTACAGATGTATAGCATTTAAAACGAATTGCATTCGAAATTTCATGCCTAGACGCTGACAGGCGTCGTCTGGGCCACTGACATGACGACGCCACCGTCTGGGGCAAAAGTGGCAGCTAAAGTATCGTTAGCAACATTTGTGGCAGCCAAAGCAACATCGAATGTTGCAGCTAATAAACAGAGCGAGAGGGAGAGTGCAAAGTCCTCAGTCCGTCTGTCAGTCAGTCAGTCAGTCAATCAAATGGCAAGCAATCAACGAGTCATTCTAACAGTTTGCCTGTCAAGTTGTCCTTTTCGAAAGTTCCCTGTGAATTAGCGACTGCTTGCATATTTGGGGCCAAAAAGGAGGGCGGGGCCAGCTGAAGTGGTGCAACACGTCGACAAAACGTCGACAACGTCAACACCTTGCCGACCAGATACCAAAGTTTTATTTTTGGCAAGGTGGAAGTTTAGATACCTTAGAAAGTGTCTCAAATTTGTTTAAATTTAACTCATATTTTGTAATAATAATGTTGGTACCCAGTAAAATGTAATCTTCAGCATTCAAAAAATTAGTTGACGTTCTTTTTAAAATATAACCAAATATGTTGTTCAACACATATTGGGTTACCTATAGATACCCTATGAAAATTAAAACTATTTTATTGGGTCAACAAATTAATTGATATTTTTTAATAAATAGCACAAGATGCTGCCAACATCCTGTGCCTGCTCTTAACAAATTTCCTCACTTAACTGCAAATTTGGCTGTAGCCCCACAACAACAACAACAACAATTGAATGAATGGGCTGCCAGTGTTGTGTAGTGCTTCGTAGATGGGCACACGAAACATTGTTGTTCTGGTAATTGTTGTTGTAAGCAATTTCCGTTGCAGCATTTTAGTCGAGCATTTTCGCCCCTCTCATCCTCTGTCTGTCCGTCCGTCTGTCTGCCTGTCGGTCTGTCTACCTCTCTCTCAACCCGGCTTTAACCGAAAACTGGGCTAATTGGCTTGGAGTTTGTGCATTTTTAATTGAAAATCAATAAGGCTGAAGTGCCGCTGCAGCTGTGTGTCTGACTATGTCTGTGTGTGTTTGATTGTGTGTGTGTAGGCCAATGGATTTTGCTCGGCTAAGCGTCGCCTTTGATATATGGGCCAAGCAGCAGGCACTGGCAACTTGCAGCTACTTGTATATTGTGACCTGTTTCCCCTGCCTCTCCAATAACTGCTGTCAAAAATTGCAGTTAATAGTCGTGTACAAAATCTATTGCCTACTTTTTGGGGCTGCCCTTGCAAGCCTTACAGCTTAAACCATTTAAAGTGCAACTCGGCCTGCAGCAAAAAGGAAAGAAAAAACTTTTTTAACAGTTGTCAAAAATCAAAGTGAACTTTTAATAGTTCTGTTGTAAAAATAAAGACAGGTAAAAACGCTTGCAGCATTTTCAACACTTTTAGCCAAGCTCAAAGAATGTTTTAATTAAATCAAAAAAGTCAGCTCCCTCTCCCAAACTCTCTCTTGCTTTCAACCCTTTCCCGTTGGTCTGCTCGTCCCACGTGAAAACTTTGCGTAAAAATTCATTAAAAATGTAATTTTCGCTCAACAAGTTTAAAATATGCAGCTGATAGGAAGTCAAGCAGCGAGCCAGATGATATACTGACTAAATGAAAGCACGTGACTGCCTGAAGAATGCACTTTGCTAATAAGCTCCTTTCTTTTTACTTTCTTCAGCCATTCTTTCTTTGCTCTCGGTCTACTCTTCTTTTTTTTTTTTGGTATATCAGCACGGGTTGAGAGTTTTACCAATTCCCAAAGTTTTAGCCACGTATCGTTGCCGTTGTCTCCCTGCGAAAATATTTGCCAGCAGAGGCACCAGCACTTTCTGAGGGATTTCTTGCTATATAAAGGGTTAAAGTTTGGGCCTGGCTCCGGCATTTTTTTGCAATTTCTGTGTCAATGTATGCCAAGAGTTCGCTTGTTTCCCTTACCTGTTCTCTTCCCTTTCTCTGTGGTTGGCTGAAGCGTTGGGACAAGCATCGCTGCACAGCAAAGTGTTGTTTTACCCTGTAGATGAGCATATAATTGGGATTGTCTGTAAAAGTCTATGGATGAGATTGGCTTAAACGAGCTACGACTAGAAATCGAGTGGGAAATATGCTTTATATCAGCGGTGGGCACGAAATCTGAATTCGGGAGCACCACAACAACATCAACAATAACAACCCTTTTAGAGTCTACATAAGTTGAGAGCAGCCGCTGCTCCCGGAGCCACTGCGTGCCCACCACTGCTTTACATCTTTATACTTTATACTAAAAATGGAAGCTAAAATTTAATTTTATGTCTTTATTTATTCATTTATGTTTTCATTTATATAGATTAGCTCAATTTATATAAATTAAAAATATAACAGTAAAAACTAGAAGACTAAAATTTGTAATTGTTTAAAAAAATAATCTTTCTTAAAAGATTTGATTTAAACACTAACCAAAGTAACAGCTTCGCATAGTCTGACCTGATATGATATGATAATACTATTAGTATTAAATATAATTGTCGTCTTCACTTATCTAGGGTAACTCATTATCGAGTAGCCGCCAACACAAAAATATCTTCTACCCATTGTTGTTGGTGTTGCTGCTGTGCATCGAGGCATGCACACGGTTTACATTAGTCTAAGTAGCACATACATACATACTCCCCTCCCTTAACACACCCCTGCAAAACCCCCGAGCAACCCCAGAGCAAACTTTAACCTCTAGCGCCTACCTAGGGGATATGGCAACTCTGAAACTCGGATTGTGAGTTGCTGTGCGTGTGTTTATCTCTGTGTGTTTGTGTGCTTTAGCATAACGCGTTGATAAGCTGAAAGGCTAAGGGGTTGCCACACATGCATGAGCTGATATTTTAGTTAGTGGCGGGGGCTACCTATACACATGAAAAAAGCCAACGCAAATTTATATAAAAAATAAAAGAAAAAACGAACTGTCTAAAAAACCAAAACAACGCTGATAAGCGACCGTATCGACTCTCTCTCGCTTGGCCTCTGCCCAAAAACGTTCACTTAACATATTATGTTCGGGGTTGCCGTTGTTACCAACCACCCTACTCTGTAGCTACACCCTACCTGCCATCCACACACACACACATTTCCAACCGAAAAAGGGGTGTTTGTCTATAAAAATTTATGTCTAACCGGGCAAATGCCGCAGCTCTTGGTTTAATGGTGTGAATTATATTAAGCGACGTTCTGTATGTGTGTGTGTGTAGTGTGTGTGTTTGCCGAGACAGCTGTGCTCTGGGGGCGTGGTTGTGGTTGGGGGCGGCATGAACTGAAATCCGCTTGATGTGAATGCGACACCCCACATATTGGCTCGTCTCTGGGTATGTGTGTGTGTGTGTGAGTGTGTGTATGTGTGTTCTGATGTGTGTCTGTGTGTGCGTCGCTGATTTGTTTTTATCGCAGCTCCCGAGAGGCATCAATTATGCTGTTCGGCTTGCTGTTCTTGTTGTTGCCGCTGCAGCAGCGTTTAATGGAAAATAACAACTCCACTTAGTTCCTTTCACGAGGGTCCTTAAAGTCTGCCCAGAGAGGAGATTTTCATAGATGAGCTTGGCAAGTCACTACTGATGTTCCACAAGAAGCGACTTTAAAAGGATTTACAGGCTTTAAGCTATTTTTAAATCAAGAGTTTTTTCTACAGAAAATGAGATAAACGTAACTAATCAAAAATTGTAGTCCACAAAAAAACCAATACTCGTAAAAAAGCTAAAGATCTTTGAAAGATATTTTTTTAAGCTCTGTTTTTAATTTTCTTTTCAATTAGAGGCTCATAATTTTGTTTAGTATCCTTTAAGTTTCCAGCTTCTGTAAGGAAAACTTTTATCTGTAATAATATTTTTATTTTACAATCAAAGATGTGGTCTCTCTGCTAGTAACCAACTTACTTCGGTCCGTTTGAATCTCCTGTAGCCACAATTTTCTCGCATTAACCCAGTTTCCTTTTGTTGAACACACCTGAAACCTGAACACCTTCTACTCCAGTGGATTATTGCAGTGCTCAGCTGTTTTGCTTACTTTCAAGTTGGCCGCCACTCTTCAACCGCTATACATATGTGTATGTTTTAATGTATACATGCATATATATGTATGTGTGTGTCTGTGTGTGGCTTAAAAGCGAGTCAAGTGCGTGGCAAGTTTCCTAATTACGCGAGCGTGCGAGTTTTCTCTTGACATATTTTTTGTTGGTTTTTACGCCACACAAAACACGTGAAAAAGGAAAATAGATGAGAGAGAGAGAGAGAGAGAGAGAGGTGCATAAGCAGATAGCACAGAAAGCACTTTTAGCCACACTTTATGTAATCCAAACGAACCAACCGCAAGCCATGAAATTTACACACATATTGCAGCTGCTCTCTATTGAAATTACTTGGCCTGGTACTTATCCGTATTTGTAGTTTCTATGGCATCATTTTGCCGGGGGGGAAGCCCCTCTGCAACTTGCTTTAATTACATTTTACACACACACACACACTCAAATAAATTGTAGAGAATATGAAAATTATTTGAGGTTTTTTGTTGTTGTATTGCAGTATGGGAAAAAAAGACACAGCTCTACAAAAAAGTAAAAACTTTGCTTTTATATAAACCAAAATGAAAAAGAAGCCTTTTCAAATGCATTTAGGCATGGCAACCCTGTCAGTGTGCATGTGTGTGCGCCACTCTCTCTGTCTGTGTGTGTGTGAGTGTGTTAACCCAAATAAACCGCATAAAGTGATAATTAAACAAGTTTTTTTAAGCCAAATGAGAAAATGAGTATTTGGGTAGCTTTTGGAAATTGCATTTTCGAAATTGAGAAATGTTAAATATTTAAAGAATTTTCATTTGCTTATTGTAACACAAGGAAATGGGAAAAAATATGATAAGAAATGATTGCAATGAGTGAAATGCAAATCTTAATAGCATAATTAATTTTTGTGAATTTGAAAATTGTAATATTTATAATCAATATTTAAATTTACATTTTCGTAGATTATATTGAAATTTATATTAAGTTGCATTCTTGCAGACTTTTCGCTTATTTTGGTTAGTTAAAATTAAAATTACAAAATATATTTTATTTGAATTTTGCTTTGCTTACAATTTATAACTAGAATTTCTCTCTAACTTGAGCTAAATGATTGGCTATAAAATTAATAAACTTTAGAAAAATAACTCTAAAAGTCGAATATCTCCATAGTTCGGACCTTTTCCTTGGCTAATGGTGATTCGAATTAGGGAAGTTCGACTGTATAAAATCTTTAAATGAACAATATATTAAAACTTGGGTCTCTGCAGAATACTTTTTACTTTAAAAATTACTGAAACTTCAAAATCGCAAACAAATTGCTGTGCCGCATTTAAGGAGGAAATATACATAAAAGTACGCTTTGGTAAATTGTTGTATTTAGTTTGCACTCTGCAGTGCACATAATCAACAGGCTCAAGCAATAATAACAACAACAACAAGAACAATAAAAAAGTATAATTATAACTACACACAAACACACACACATACAGAGACACATTAAAAGAGCAGCCACAACAGCAGAGAACAATTAAAACTGAGTTGCCATATTTGAAGTGAGCTGCCAAGAGTTGAAAGGACCATGACAAGGACTCTGACTCGGGACGACAACGGCAACGACAACCGACAACGACTCATAATCATAATCATGTGCTTCCTCTAACAACAACAACTACGTTTTGTTAATTGTTCTCTCTGTGTGCGTGCCCCTCTGCATGTGTGTGTGAGTGTGCACACTTATTTTACCATTCATTGTGGCCAGCAAATAAAGAGAAGAAAAATGCCTGCAAAAGGAGCAATGCAAGGACATGCATTTAATTTGGCCAAAATGCACTTTCTACTTGTTTTGTAATCGTAGTTCTTGTCTTCCCCCTCACTTACTCTGTTCGTCCTTTCTTTGTTGTTGCATGGTTTCATTTTATTGTTGCATTGCAACCACTGAAAATGCTTTTAATTGTTGCGCTCGTCATAATCATAATTTTTAATGACGATGCCAGGATTGTAGACTCTGGACCAGGTGGCCATCAATGAAACTAATTTGCAAGGTTCTTCTTGGCCAAAGGGAGAGAGAGAGAGAAGAAAGAAAGAGATGAAGCGTTGTTGCTGCCACACAAACATAGAACAGAATATTTTATCACAGCTGCAGCCTCTAAACACAGACGACAATTAAAATGACCATAAAAGTGCGCAGCAAGGATCCCTAAAAGCAGGCAATAGTACAACAAGTTGGCTAAAGAGAGACAGAGAAATAGTGGGGAAAAGAGAGAGACATTAGGTTTTCCTTGAACTCATTCTTGTCCCTTTACCATAAATTGTCTGTCTCTTTTATTGTTGTGCAGTACAAAATTAGGCGACGCTTTACTCTCTCTCTCTCTCTCTCTCTCACTCTCACTTGAGTCTCTTTCTCTCTGTGCGCTTTGGTCTCATGTGTTTTGCGGTGCAAGAAATGTGACAATTAAAATTTTCGGGCTCTCGTCTTTTGTGGCCTGTCTTGATGTTGCTTTTGTTATTTTGTTGTTGTTGTTGTTAGCAATTGTTACATTGTTGCCTGCTTTTAGTCGTCGTATGATTCAAATGAAGTGTTTGTCAGCTTTAATTGGCTGAGTGAAAAGTTACAAATTAAATGCATTTCAAAAGTTTTTAGTAAGTTTTCCCAGAGCGTGCTGTTAAATTTTCTGAAAATGTCTGAGAAATCCCATGTTAAAGTTAATTGGATTGATAAATATTTTTGGGCAAAAGTAATGAAGTACAGTCCACTTTAATATGTGGAATATACATATGATATGGGTCTTATAATCAATATTACAATAAACAATATTTATTTCCAGTTTTTAAGTTCAATTTCAAAATGTCATTTAATCGATAGAACGCCAGAGTTTTAATGATTATGAATAATTGAGGGGTAAGGGCACACATTTGAAGAACTCACACTCATGCACAGTTCATTTGGTTGCCTGTCGATAAGCAAAAGTCCCAGTTCTTCACTGCCATCCATCGTGTGTCATTGAATATTCAAAGAGCTGCTCGCTGCGAACTAACCCAATCAAGTGCTCATTAATTTTGCTGGGCATAAATTTCCCAACGTTCATCTGATCTGATGCTGCCACGCCAAACTTGATGAAGGCACCGCAAAATTTGCTCATATGCAAATTAAAGGTTCCCCCTCCTCATGTTGAATGTTCTCCTGTTGCTGTGAACTTTCTTTTGTGGTTGTGTGTGAATCATTTGCTGACTTTGGCATTGTTTGGTCTGAGTTGTTCCCTCTTCCCTTCCCTCTCTCTTTCTCACTCTCCCTGCCAACTCGTTGCCGCTTCATTAGATGACGGGAACGACAAGGCTGCCAAAAATGTGTTGCCTATCAACAGGCGCTCGTCCAACAACATTTTCAAGGATATGAGTTGTTAGTTAATGTTATGGCTGCCGCATTTCCTCCAACGACAACGTTGCCTAATTTTTGAATGACGAGCACAAACATTTTCCTTCTTCCTCATTTTCTTAACTTCCTCTTTCTTTTCCTTGCTTTATTTTCTGGTGGCAAACGCTTAAACTGTCGTTTAGTTAATGATGTAGCATGTAGTTGCTTCGGCTGCGATTGTTGAGTTGCCAACAGTTCCAATTTCTCCCTCTGCAATCTCGTCATGCCTCATCTGGCACAATTTCCACTTTCTTTGACAAAGCCCGGAAGTTGCCAGTGGCTGTTAAAGCAACAGCAACAACAGCAACAACAGCCACAACAGCAACAACTTCTTTTGAGCCGCCAGCATTTTGGTTGCGATTTCTGGCTGATGGTCTTAAACTCCTCATCTCTGACTTGCCACTGATTCATATTTTTTTTCTCACATCAGTTGCAGTTCATTTTTTTTTTAATTTTGATTTTGTTGTTGTTTTTTTTTCTTTTTGGCTGCCACGTGCCGCGTTTAATGTGCCGCAAGGACATGTGATAAAAATAAAGCAGCAAATTTAATGTATGCATTTTATTAAAATTAACAGAGTCGAGTTGAATTTATAAAATGCTATTATATAATTTGGTTTTTTACGGCTTAGTAATAATATATTAAAAATATTATTGAACTAATTATTAAAAGACTTTTGTTCTAAAATTTGAACTTTAATTCAATTTAATTCGCTTCAATTCGATGAAATACTGATTATGGAAAGTTCAGAAAAGTCACATACCATTGTTTTTTCACCCGTTTCGCCGCTTCTAATTTGCGTTTTTTTTTAGCTACTTTAACCTTAAGAATCCTCTTCAGGCCATGGCTAAGGACTTCTCGCACACACACACACACACACACACAAAGACAATTCAGCAATTATGCAGCTAAGTTCTCGCTCTCATTCCGTGTCTAGACAGAAAACTTTGCTGGACTCTGTGCTGTCCGGCGGTTAGAAAGGACCTTCTGCTGCTATCACCTGTCGCATAAATAGTGCTAGATGAATTATTGAAGCCGACTGCAAAAACAACTTTAGCAGACGACGGCTCTTCTCTCCCCTACCCTCCACCTCCCCTTCGCTCTTTGCTTCACTCTCAAACTAACCGCAGTAACAATTTTCCTACTCATTCTTTATTTTGTGTGTTTTAAGATGCTTAAAAGCACCGCCGTCTGGCTGGTTGTGGATCCTTGGATCCTGAAACCTGACTCGACCAAGTCTGGGCAGCATAAAAAGTTTTCATTTCGCTCGCTGCAAAGTAATAAAAAGCGTCGAGGCACCGTTATAATAAGCGGCAGCAACAGCGGCGACGTCGACGCCGGCAGCGCGGCGCAAAAAGCGCAACGTCGACGTTGCCGTTGTTGTAGTTGTTGTTGCTGCTGCTGCTTTTCGGGGCGCACATAAGTGGCACCTGTGACCAAAACCATACAAACAACAGCAAACACTCACACAGACAAGCACTCACACACACACATAGCGGCTAGTGCGCATTTTGTAGCGTGCTTTTAGGCGAACGCAAAAAAGTGTCTGCTACAAAAGTTTGCAAGGCGTGTGTCGACTCCACGAATGTTTATAAATACCCTGTAAAGTGGGTTTAATAGAGGAGAGATACATATGCTATTTATATATAATATAATTTAAATATATTTTTATAAATTATATTAGCTTTTATAGAAACAAAATATTTATTAAATATGTACATATAATTATAACGTCAAATAAAATAACCCAATAATATAGGTGGTTCTAATTTATTTCTTATATTTTACAATATTTTGTTTTAGATCCCATCACAGTTTTCATAATATTGTACAGGGTATATGCTTAATCTTACTCATTTGAGTGCTGCAGGCTTATGGCTCACATTTTTTCTTGAGGCTTATAAATATAATTCGACAGGCGACGGTGTTAAGGCAAATACTCGTGTATTCACAGCAGCAACCACAACAAATGTTGTTTAAACAAAGTCAAAACGAGCTGCTGCAAGCAATGAAAACAACAACAAACAAAAATATATGAAAAAAAAAAATAAAAAACATTTTGCGCGTAGGCAACAAAAGTTATGAAGTTGTTGTCGGATTCAAGAGGCGTTTAAAGGCGTCTACATGCAATACAAAAGGCAAAACTACAACAACAACAACAACGATAACAACAAGCACAACAAGCACATTATTTCAGTGTAGTTTAGCTTTAGCTAACTTCACTGTTGACCTCTTCTCTTTTCTCCCCTCTCTGTCGAGCAATTTGCCAGCCATTTTATTTGCGGTTGTCGCACATTTATGTGCCCCTCGTTGTTGTTGTTGTTGCAGTCGTTGTTGCCGCAGTCTCGACCCTCTGTGTTTAGTATAATCTGCTGTTGCTGCTGCGGTTCCTTTGGGTTCTTTGCTCCTCGTTGACCATTTAAGTGCAAGTCTAATTACACAGAAATTGTTCGAGTTATGTATTTTTAGTCTAAAATTGCAGCTGCTGCTTTCTTTCCCCTCATGCTTTACCCTCTGCCCCCTGCTGCTTTTTGCCTTTTATAATTCCGGTAAATCTTAGTTGATTTTGTGTTTTGTTTTTGTGTCTTTATCTTCTCTTTATGATTAACTGCACATTTCTTTAACTATTTTTTATTGTTAAGAGAATAACGTTTTAATGCGCATTAAACTTATAACAAATTTTCAATTTTCTTCTCTTTTCATGTTCTTTGGTGCAATTTATAGGTGAGTAACACAAAACATTTGAATTTATAGCTGAAGGTTAAGTTTCTTATTCTCTATTTCATTTATCATTAATTTCAAAGAGAAATTAGTTAATCAAGCTTAATTTAAAAGTCTTATTATAAAAATAAAAAAAAATCGAGTAGTTGATAAATAAATTCGATATGTCGTAAAGTTGTAAGGTCAAGAATCAGACCAACTTTAAACTTTTATTACTTTGCCAAAACTGATCCGATTTCCAAGCTGTTCATTTTGAACATGGTTTGGTCTTTTCATTCATTCTGCATTAAAGTTTAATTAGTTTCGTTAAAATTATTCTTTAGTTTAGATACTTAGCTACTTTTCCGATAGGTTTCTAACTAACCCAGATGAAGAACAATAACAACTGATGTCATAGACATCTAGAATTGCTTTCTTCCCCAACTCATCTGCTCCCTGTTCGACATGACACAGTTTCTGCTTTCACTTGCACATTTTCGAAATAGAACCGAAGGCAATCTTGACAATCCTGGCAGCCACTTGTGTTGTCCCCTCTCCTCCTCCTCATTCCCGTTTGTCTCGTATAAAAAAGAAAGTGCGATGTCGTCTGCCAATACAATAAATATTTAATGCACATGTTATTACATCAATAAGTGTGTCACTCTCACACAAATACACACACACACGCAAACTCATACACTCAGACACTCAGATATGTAGAGCTACAGATATTGTGGGAAAGCTTTTATCGCTCACCTTGTTGCCAGTTTTGCCATTTTCATTGCCTGCGGCCCAACCGGCGTATACGTAATTCGGCCAAATATTGTAATAAAAAGAGAAACGAAAATAAAGGGGAGAAAAGAGAAAACAAAATTGTTACACGATTTGTATTGTGTGTTGCCCAATATATTGATGCATAAATTTATGCACATTGAATTGTCAGCTAGAATTGCTGCCATATTAAATTTGATAAATCGCATGTAAAAGTGAGCAAAAGTTTTATTTATGAATAGGATAACAAGAAGAGTTATTTATCGGGGTTCTGAAAATTCAAATACTCTTTGATCGACTACGATAATAATAACAATATATATGAGAATAAGTATATTTTAGTGATAATAAAAATTGTCTGAGATTTTAAATATAGTTTTTTCAATTTAGTGAGGACTCAGCTTATTTTAACTTGCACGGAATATATTTCTTTTAGATTTTAGATTTTTTAAATCTAGTATATTTATTTGTTTCATAGTCTTTCCATTACAAATTGTATCAAAAACTAATTCAGCCCTGTGATAGTGTATAGTCTTGTGTTTGTGTGTGTTTGTTCGAGCGCAAATAAAAATATACTTACTTTCCTTTTATTATTCATGCAAAGAGGTTTTCACTTTGGCAAACCCGGGTTAAGCAAACGTAAAAAATAAATACGTATATTTAATAGAAATGTGGGTCAATTTTTTATGCATTAGCTACAACAATGGCAAAAACGTTGCCAAAAAGTCAATGACAAAATCAGCAAAAAAAATAAAATGATAAAAAACTTTTAATATTTTCTTATTGATTGTCTTTTTTTTGTTCTATTTTTTATTCAAAAAATTATTAATATTCGCGGCGTTTGATGTTGCCATGTCAATCGCATTTGATCGCCCATAATGCCACAGGACAGCTCACAGCACGCAGGACATAGGACACAGGACGCCAGGCCGCTTGCGTGTTGCAAAGCGTTGCATATTTTAAGGCCCCAACAACAACATAAACAACAACCATAACATCAATAAGCAAATGCAGTTTTTGCGTTGAATTTTTCATAACTTGCAACTGAAATGTGTTTTCGCTTTATTTTTTTGTCAGTTTAATTTAACAATAACTGAAAAAGAAAAAAAATAGCATCAACAATATTTTTTTGAAATTAAAAAGAGCTTGTAAATAGATTGAGTAGAATGTCAGTTGTGGACGCAGGGATGAAGGGACAAAGAAACGTCAAACTATTTATTATTCAAAATTTAATATGCATTTGACATGTCAAAACAATAAATTCCCAGCTGTGGGAAGTGTGGCATCAAGTCAAGGGCTGCAGTTGGAGAGAAGGCTTAAAAACTATAAAAAAATACATATGTATAAAATAAACGATTTTTTTTTGTAAATTTATTCAGGCAGAAAAGCATTCATAGAGATAGTTTTCAATACAATTGGACACTTGTCCTTACACTTTAACATACTTGAAACTCTTTATTCTCTTATTTCAAACTAAAATTTTTTTAGGTTATACCTAATAGAAAATATTACAAAAATTTTGATAATACCAAATTTAACGCACCAAAGAGTTAACTTAACAAATGTTATTTACAGAGCATTTAGTCAAAATTAAGCTGAAAATTTAATCAACATGCTCTTTTCTTTATTTTATTTTTTTTAACAAAGCTTTTAATGAATTCAAATGTTTGTTTATTTGTTGTTTGTCTGCTGTTCACTCAATTAATGAAATTTGATCAAGTCAGCAGAAAGGCTTTCCATCTCAATGCTTTAGTCTACGTATTTACGCATGTTAATCAGGCGTGCGGCAACCCTGAAAAAGGCAAAAGACTCAGACGAGAATTTGTTGCTGTTGTTCTTGTTGTCGATGTGTGGGTGTGTTGTCTCATTTGTTTATGTGTGTGTGTGTGTGTGTGTGTGTGTGCGTCTCGTGTGTAAGCCTAAAAGCTGCTTAAATTTTTAATGACTTTGCTTGTGTTTTTAATTGTGTACGTAGCATTTTGAATGTCTGTCTCTGTTTATGTGTGTCCTTTCTGCCTACGTGTATATTCAAGTATTTTAGAAAGCGTTTATAACAAAATATTACAATTTAATTGTACATGTCTTACAGTCGTACGCACAAAAGTATGCTACAACAATTACATTGAATGATTTTTCTTATAGATAAATTCTTTACACAATTTTTTAAGCAACGAAAAATTAATATTTAAGGTTATAAATTTGATTTTTGAAACGAATAAAATGTTTCCACTTGAATAAAATTAATTTATAAAAAAAAAAGAAAGGCATAAAAAACATTTTGAAATTAATTTATTTGTTTGATTTTTTTTCAAAATCAGTTATGACCAAAATCTTTAAGCATTTGTGAAACACATTTTGGGGTGAAAATATAAACTCAGGAAAAACTTGAAATATATCTTTAAATCTTAGTCTCATGCAAACTTTTTTGAAACACTGCGCTCAAATGTAGGCTACAGAAAATAAAAACAAAAAGACAATCAAATTGTTGTCACAAGCAAAGTGAACCATCTACAAATACACACACACGCTCCAACTCTATTTTTTATCAGCTACAGACTTGGTCTTAACGCCTGGCTGCAGCCACAAGCGAGACAAGCATCCATTTAAAGGTCGTCCCAGCTCGCAGTTGTATTTAGACAAGCTGGCAACCCTGGCGACGCGTGTAGTTTGCCTTTTGAGAGCAAAGAACGAAAGAGTCGTAAAAGTCACACACAGTCGGCACACACACACAAGCGAGCAAAACTGGCAATAAATATTTAGACAAAATTCGCATGTCAAACACAACAAGCGAAAAAAAGTGAGAAAGAAAGAATAGAAGAGCGAAAAGGAAAGAAAAACGCAGCCAAGTCACGTAAATAATTAAACACGTGACATGCGTGGGCGTCATTTTTATGAGTGGAGAAATGGGAGAGCGAGAGAGACCGCAAGCTGTCGGGGTGTGAGGAAAAGAGACAGCAGGTAGGCGCTGTCTGTGTGTGTGATTTTTCACAGCAAGTGAAGAGGCGAATTCTGAACTTAAAAATAGAACTCTAGTATGAAACGTATTTATTTATTTATATCTATTTTACTTCTAACTTTATTGCCGAGAGTGTGTGGCTTGATAACGATAACTTAATAGAGGTATTCCTTTTAAGTGGTTTTCTTAAATTAAGTTTGTAGAATGGAACTGTGAGCTGATAGTTTAAACAACAATGTTTTCTCTCCAATTTAGTGATTGCTTTCATCAACTCACATATTATTTTGATATAGATTTTCAAATTTGTTCTTTAGATGCAAAATTTAAAATATTTTCACAAAAAACCAATATTTGTTTTATATTTTAAGACACAACCTTCCTTCCCATTGCTTTGTAAATTTTTCAATAAACCAAATTCCGAAGAATTCTTGGCTTGGGGCAAAGCAATTTGGATTGTTTTTCAATAAATTGATGGGTTGGCCGCAACTTATCATTAACCTGCCTCAGGCGTTGCACCTGCCACACAGCACACAATCGTTGGCCTTTTTATTTTTATTTTTTTGAGCAATTAGATACTGAGAAGGGTCTCAACTGCCTTTTCTTTCCCTGCTCCACCAACTTGAGGAAATGTCGCGACGTGGGCTTTTCGCTCATGATGTCCCTGGGGCGTCGTTGGCAAAGCCCATTATAATGATTATCGTTGGTCGTTTGTGGGTTGTCCTTGTTGTTGTCGTTGTTGTTATCCTTTCGCTTTCGCAGCTCGTTTCTTTTTGCTGAGTTGACAAAATCATAAAAATGTAGTCGACACAACAAATTATACAAATGTCTCCCAGCTTACCAAGAACGTTGAATATAAACTGAATTTACAATGTTTCTCTTCGTGTTGTCACAATTTTTGGTAATGGTCCCATTGCGACCAACATGCCAGTTGAGGTTCTCATTTTCTTGGCTGTGAAACGTTGCTAATGTGCTAAAAAATTGTGTTTAGAATGCCTACAATGTGTGCTTAGAAATTGTGTCTAGACATGAGACGATGTGTCGAAAGGAGATTAAATTGTGAGTGAAGACAATTTTGAATTAAATCGTGACGCAATATTCTAATATTTATCATACACTTGGGCATCGTTTAGGCTGAAAATTAACTGTTGGAGTACCTTATTTAATAGCCAGCTGTGGTATTAAAGTTCTTGGTTATGTTAGGCTTTCTTGATGGGTAGAATAAACTTATAATAAGGAAATATGTAGATGTGTGTTTTTTATAGAAACAATTACAGAAATAGATAGCGGGGATATTTAATAAAATCAAATAAATAAACAAACATTTCACCTACATTTATAACCTTTTATTTGTCAATTTAAACTGCATCTAAAATTTTAATTTATATTGATTCGATTTGGCAAATTACTTCATTCAAACTAAGTAAAATCAACAGATTTAACAAATGTTTTGCCCAAAAATGAGCAACTACAATTGTTTGGCAATTCATTAACATTTAAGTGCTAAAATATTGAAATACATATGGCGCAAGGGCCGCAAAGATACTTGCCACATCCAACTGGGCTAACAGTCTGGGCAGCCAGGAGGCAGACAACAAAATTTATGCGCCAGTTGCATCGAATGCGAAAGAGATTCTCCGATTCCGATAGTGCGAACTGAGAGACTGAGGCTGAGAGCCTGCGGTGTTAAAGTGGGAGGGAGGGAGGAAGAGAGGGGCGTGGCGTGAATTGTTTCAATTTCGCCGGCAAACAAAAATTGTTGTGCAAAAGTGGCGACAATTTCGCCGACTCTCGCGAAGGTTCCTCCGGCTGGCTCAACATGCATGCCCGACATCTGGAATTTTCATTTATAATTTTTTTTACTTTCTTTATTTACATGTTTTTTTGTTTTGTTTGGTTTTGCTTGGCAGTTGCAAGACTTATGCTACGAAAGCGTGCGCCGAAATGTTCGCATTAAAAAAGAATATATATCGTGTATACATATATGAAAACCATTTGATTCAATTTTACCAACTCACACAAACACACACACACACACTCTGGTTACCCGGACTTACCCGGCAGCCATGCAAATCATTTTCCTTTTGCCCCAGCTCACAGCTCACGGTCCAACGTCGCGACGCGTCGTCATTGTCGTCCTCATCGCTTCAGTTTTTCATTTTTATTTTTTTTCAAAATGAATCAATAAATTCTTTAGCCTGCAAAAGAAGTTTAAGCAAATTTTTGTATTTCGGTGGCCCTTTCCTTGTTTTTTTTTTGTTCTCTATACTCTTATGCGTATCTTATGCAGATATTGAAATATTAAAATTTTTGATTATTTAGGGAAAATCTAAATTTAGCAAAATAAGTTTAGTAATTATTCTTTAATTATTTGTCACCCCTCTTACAATTTAATGGAAATTTTCCAATTAAGATATTCCTAAAAATTATATTAAAATTGAACTAATAAATTCTTTTTAAGCATTTTCTAGGCAAATAAAATTTACCAATATATATTTTATAAAAGTTTTTTATTTACAATTTCAAATTAAATAATTACATCCATTGCAATTTGTTTCGTATCGTGAGGGTGCATTTAAAATAAATGTTTTAAATATTCTTAAAATTATTTTTATATTATTTTGTTATGATTTAAATTAAGAAAATGTCTTGAAAATAAATTCCCAAAAATATTTTTTATGAAAGGAATATTTTTACTTTAATTTAATTGTAATAATTAATTGTTAGTTCATATTCCGTCTCACATTACATTTATGCCTGTGGATTAAAGGGTATACAAAATTTTCCCAGCTGCTTTTCAAATGTTCGTGCATGTTTTTGTTTTTGTCGTTCTGGTTCAGGACCCGGCGGCGTTTTTGGCATTTTTGTGCCGCAATCGTCGTGTCCTGTAGATGTGCGAAATGCCGTTACTTTTTCTGGGTTCAGGGTTCCCAACTCTATCCAGGGGGATGCCCCTTGTTCGTAGTACAACTCTCCCCACACATGTGTCCATTTTAATGGGCGACGCTTTCGCTTTAAAGTTGATAGGGGAAGGAGTTGAAGGTGGTTCCATGTCCTTTGTACAAAAAAGAAAGAATGAATGAATGAAAAAATAAGAGTAAAAATAAATATATGTATTTCATTCATTTCATTGTGGTCTCGTCCGGTCGCTTTATGCTCTCGTTTCGCCGTCGTGTCGGACTTTGAGTATTTGGCTGAGTTTACATTACGCTTCACGATTTCATTTTATTATAATAAATTTCCTTTTTTTTTTCCTTCTTTGAGCTATCCTTTTTTATTATCCCTGCGTGCGTCTGTGTCATGCGAATATCATTGAGCGTCCCTTTTTGTTACTCCACCTTATCGTTTACTTTGTACCAAGATTTTTTTTATATTTAAATTATTTATATTTTTTTGAACTGACCGCAAGATTTACTTATTTAATTTGGTTCCTTGTGCAGTTTACTTTGCTGAATAATTGCTTGTCTCATTTTTTGTTGCCTTTTCATTGCGATTGCAAAGCAATAAACAAATAATCCGATGAATTACTTAATGGAATGAATTCAAATAAAATTTACAAAATTAATATGCAAAATCGGATTAGTATAATTAAAAAATTCGGTTACGATTAGACAATGTGGTTAATTATGGTTAAAAAAACAAATGTTAAAAAAAGAAAAATGATCTGAATCAAAAACATTTAAATGCAGAAACAATTTAGAGCCCAAACAATGATAAGAAATCGGTAGGATAAAAATAACAAATTTTAAAAAAAATTTTAATTAACTTAACTTAAATTCAGAATCAATAAAAAGCCCAAACAATGATCAAAAATCATTAACGATTTGACAAAGTAACGAAACGGCAAAGTTTTCAAAAATATGTTAAGGGGTATTTTTTAAAAAGAATCATTGAATAAAATTTAAATATTCTGAATAAACAAAGTTTAAATGCAGAATCGATTTAGATACCAAAAAATGATCACAAATAGGTTAAGATTTTGTAAAGTTTTAAATTATTTAAATTAACTAAGTAGTTTTCAAAAATATGTTAAGGGCTAGGTATTATTATATAAAATTATAAAATTAAATAAAATAATATATTAAATTAAATAAAAATAATTATATTAAATTAAGTCAACCACACTGACCACAAGTCCGAGTTTATAGACATAGATTATAACTCGGACATCATCCCCAATATAAGTTAAAGCAGAACCTTAAAGGACATTCAACTGCCAATGGAGCATGTCTAACAACCTCTAATTAGTCAACATAATCCAACTAAGCAACAGACAGAGAGAGAGAGTGGGAGAAAGAGATACAGAAAGGGAGGAGGAGGAGATAAACCAAACAAATGCCAACTTTGATCTATTTACAAGCAATTATTAACACAACAACAACAAGAAGAAGAAGGGGAACAACAAAAACAACAACTAAATGGAGACTACAAACGATTTTACATTTTTGCTTAATTACACACGAGTTTCTCCGCTTTCTCTCCACTTTCTCCACAACAGCAGCTAAAACCCAATTCGCATCCAGCGCTGTCACTTTGACTTTGCCTGGCCAAAAAATGAGCTGCTGCTTTCCTTCCCCTCCCTTTCTCCTTTCCCAATCCCAGCTCCTTGCTGAACTGAGTTCTCTGTCCATGTCAAATATTTGCACAAAAGTCCAAGCGTCTCTCCGCCCTTTACCCTTTACAGTCATCGTCAGCAGTTGTCCTGGACCAAGGATGTGGATTCAGAATTTAAGAGAACGGAGTGCGGGAGGGTTGGAGGGGGGGAGAGGGGATGATGAGCAGCGACCAGACGCAGCTTATCATTGACAAAAAGCGCAATGTGAAGTCAGAGGCGGCGTCGACTGCTTTTTCGGGGTTCACTGACTGTCAACATTGCCGGTCGCCCTTTTTCAGCCTCATCTATCCCCCCTTCCCCTTTGCCAACTTGCACTTTTTGCGCGGTTATCCTTGGCAGCGTTGCCAGACAACGCACAGTCAGCGATTTTCCTTTTGCGTCGGTGCAAAAAATAATATAAAAAAATTATAAAAAAAAGTCGCTTGGCTCAACAGAGCACCCCTCCCCCTCGTTTTCCTTTCTGCCAAAAAAGGCAAAGAAATCATTTTAAATGCGGCTTAAAATTATCTTTGATAAGCGTGGCGAAATGTGTTTCTGCTGAGTAATTTATAGGCAGAGTTCGTTTTTTTTTTTTGGCAGGCGCCTTTACTGAACTTAACGGCGGCATTAAAAGGTCCTTGAGATCAAAGTCGTCGTCGTCGCTGTCTAAGTTGGTTAGGGCCAAAAGTTTAAGCAGCTTACGGAGAGCGGCTTTCAATGGAAATGGTGGGGGGGCGGGGGTTGCCAAGGGGTCATTGAATAAGCTTAGTCGGTGGGTCAAATGGAAAGAAGGGGTTTTATTAGTGACAAAGGTAAATGACAACTAATTGGGCGTACTAAAAAGGGCTTAATGTGGGAGATGATTCTGTTTAATTTGGATTAGCTATTACGATAATAAATTTAGAGATTTTTGTACATTTTAAACTACTTTATGCAAGCCCATTTTCTTAATAATAACTCAAAAGCCAGATGAATTCTCAGGTTAATTAATTAAGCGATCCAAGCTTAAAGCTTTAAAGTAATTTTTCTTCATACTGAACTTGACTCAAGCCTCTAAAGTGTAATATTTAAAGCAGCTTAATGCTTATTCAAGATGTTTGGAAACTCTCTTATTGAAGAGTTAAGAGTTAAAATCGTATCTCGCATACTTTTCAGCTTCTTTTATATTTGCGTAAACTTAACTTAAAGCTCTCTCTTTGACATCTCTCAAGAACTCAACTCGCTTTAAAGCCATCGTTTACTTTATTTATCTCTTGAGCTATCTAATAACCTCTCAAGGCAGCGATAGCAAGCTTAAAGCTCTTGCATGCAATTTCGCTTGAGTTCACATTGATTTGCAGTTTCCTTCATTTCCTTCAATCTCATGCTTCTCCACTCTCTCAGCTTGCGCTTCAGCCTTAAGTTGTCTTACAAATTGACATTATGAAGCATGCGTAACAATAACAAGTAAAGAGAAAACAAACACAACGTAAGACAAAGCTAAATAAACTAGAATCAACTTCTCTTAAGGAGCAGCAGCAGCAACAAAAACAACAACAAGGGCAGCGCTACTTGACTGCACTTTTTTGTTGCAGACTTTTGCACTTGATTTGTGGAGTAGACACTTCAAATTTACCTTCTGTTTTAGTTACCGTTAGCCGCAGAAAAACAACAAGAACCAAAACAAAGCAGACAAAAGTTGTGCAGTTCATTTTACTACCTAACCACAAGTAGATTGTATCAGTTTTTGCTACTTTTTCTACTACTCTTTTTAGTACTTATTCTTGCTTTTAATCATAATACTACTTTTACTACTATTCATACTACCATTCTTAGAATTTTTTCTACTACTATTCTCGCTACTATTATGCTTCTATTCCAACTACTATTTCTACTACTATTCCCACTACTATTCCTACTACTATTCCCACTACTATTCCTACAACTATTCCTACTACTATTCCTACTACTATTTCTACTACTATTCTACAACTAAATGTAAAATGTTCATACTACTTATTCTGCTACAGCTTTTTCAAGTACCTTTCTGACTTTTGCTCGTTCTGTCAAACTGACAGGCGATTTCCCTGCCCACTGGCACAATTCTCAATTCCTTCTTCAGCTCGTAAACTTTTTTAATAGATTTCAAATTTCTGCCCCTTCATTCTTTTCTCTAGAGTAATCAAGCAAATTAGAGAGAGACCCAAATCCAAATTGTGCGCCGTCTTTAAGTTGTTCCCCGGGCAATTTGAGCGGCAAATTGTTGACAGCTGTGGGACAACAGACAGATGAAGATAAATGTGTGTGCGAAAAGAAGAGCGCAACAATTTTTAACTTCTATCAAAAATTGACTTAATTTAAAGAGAATCTTTTGTCTAGTATCTGCACAGTTTTCAAATTATGGCTACCACAAAACGAATATACCCCCTCGGAATTCGAGCTTACAGGGTATTAGGCTTGTAACTGTAACTGCTATCGAAATAAATGCGATAGTCTTATTTAGTCGATAGTCGAAGTAAAGTTTTCAATGTATTTTCGCATTCTTTGCTGTTGATCTCAATTTTCTTGCCTGATGAAGATGAATTGCACTTTGAACTTTGATAGAAATGCACAACAAGCTTGTTTATCCCTCTGTCTCTTTCTTTCTCTCTTTTTTTTTGTTGCATGTTGTGCACAAAGTTGCCGCAAAGTTTTTAATAAAATTGTTGCGAGTGCATGTTTTTTTATCGGACCAAACGGCAAATGGCTAAAAGCAAAAAGAGATCGAGAGAGGCAAAGGGGAATGCAATAATTGTGTCAAATGGCCGCGCTCTCTTAATGTGAGCCACAGTTTGAAAGCCATTCAGGCTATTCAAAATAACTGTCAAACTGCGTAACGAAATTACGCACACAAAGTTGAAATGCTAAGAGAGCGGGTTAAGTGAGCAACAGCACGTGAGAGGAGAAGAGCAAGGCAGAGGGTGAGAGGGAGAGAGTAGGACTTTGAAAGTTTTAACGCTGTAACAATTGCAACAACAAAAGCAAACAAAAACTTCAAATTGCGAAATGCAACAAAGAAAACGGCAAAAGTCAGCGACGAAGCGGGTGAAGAGATAAAATCAAGGAATTTGCGACATAAAAGTGAAACTTGTAAGAAAACTAAAAGTCAGGCAGAAAGTGGAAGGAAGAGCGAGCACAAAGCAAAGCGAGAGTCAAGTAATTAAAATATTAGGTGTGTAGCAGCGATTTGAAACGGCAACTTCAAGGATGAGTGAATTGAAAGAATGGGAAAGTTTTTGTTTTGTTTAATTACACAAGTAACTTGATATGTTATGGTTATGGTTCATTGACTATGCTATGATTATGCTTATTACAATGACTGTAGCTTTCCTAAGCTCTCGTAATGCGCTTAACCTCCCGTTACTCTCGCTGCTTTTAGTTCCCGAGGGTTGAGTGAACTTTCTTTGTTTACTTGGCGATTTTCAGCTTGAGCAAACCTCAAATAGCATTAACCTGATGGCAATTTGCTACTGTAAACAGTTGGCTTGCAAATTGGGTCAGCTAAAGCGTTTAGTGCAAGAAGAAGAAGCATGATTGAATACTGTTACCAGGGATAAGGATATGGAGAACTGGGCGTGTATCGTAATTTGAATTAGGTTGACGTTGAAAAATTGAAAACTTTAAAGTCATTAGCATGTTTAAGTAGCAGCTAAGATGGGCTAAAGAAAATGAAAATAATTATTTAGGGCCAAATTAAAAGTTGGCTAACATTGACAAAAGAAAAAGAAAAGAAATATTTTGGACCAAGGAAAATGTATTTTTGAATTAAAACTTGAACTTTATTTACACCCGCTTGAATTTTGTACACAAAATCTGAATTTGTAACAAACTTCTAAAACAATCCTTATGTGCTGATAACTGTTAACTTTGAAGCTTAGCTTAGAGCAGGCAAAGCGGACAAGAGTAGAGCAGCCATAGTAAAAGCTTTGCTCTCTTTTTCGATGCTGCCGCTGCCGCTGCACCTGCGCTTTGCCTCTCGCTCTTTGCTTCCCTCGTCACTATTGTGAAGCTCTCCCCACTCCAATGCAGGCTGCGCTGCCTATTCGTCTGCTGCCCACATCACCCACACAAACGCACGCATTAAATGTTCTCTCAACAGGCGCAGGCTAGTGTCCTCTCGCTCGCTCCTTCGCCTCTACTGCTGCACCTGCATTCGATTGCCCATTTAATGGCCATCGTCTCGCTCACTCTCTCTGCGCTTGCTTCCTTCTTAGATCGCCAATGCATTAGGATTCTGCTGCGCACCTCGTTCATTTGTTCTTCGACGGTTGCCAGTGAAGGAAGTGAGAAGGCGCTGCGCATGCGTGAAAATTTTGTGCCCAATTTTAATTAGTGCATTTGTAGTCGCCGTGTTGCAGTGTTCCATGGAAAGATTTTAGATCAGCTTCTGTTACTAAATCAATTTGCAAGTTTTAATAGTTGACAAATAATTGTCCGTGTGCGTTTGTTTTCTATAGTACACGATTCTCTTTGTTGTAAATCGATTCGACAGTGTTGAAATTAAAGTTTATAAAACAATAAAAAAAACAATATCAATATGTTTAGCAGTCGCGCTTCGTTTATGGGCAATCGCCGCATGATGTTTGATTTCTCAGAGAAAAGCAGCGATATTTACATGGAGTGAGTATGTGTGGTGCAGTGACAGTAAAACTGCATCAAGATAACTGTTAATGCGAACTGTATATTTTAAGTCTATCTCTGTACACACTCTCTTTATATTTAAGTAAATTTCATTAAACACTCTCTTAATATTGTTCTTTCTCTTTGCAGTGCATTTGGTATGAGTGATAAGAGCAGCAGCGCTACCAACAGCCTGCCGAATAGTCCTATACATAGCAACAACAATTCAACGCTGCTTAACAACAACAACTCGAGTTTGGTGGGCAGCAACAATTCACTGAGCGTCATACCCTTTGGTAACGGCACCAACAGCAACAACAACAACAACAGCATCATGTCAAGCGGTTTGCTGAGCAACAACAACAACAACAACAATAATCCATGTAGTGCCAATCGTAATGTTGTCAGTATGGACGACGATTCATGCTTTCGCCTGGACACCGACTCCACGGTTGTTACCTACGGCGAAAAGGAGCCCGATCCAGACAACATCAAGATGTTTGTGGGACAGGTGCCCAAGTCAATGGACGAGGCCCAACTCCGGGAAATGTTCGAGGAATACGGACCGGTGCATTCGATCAATGTGCTGCGCGATAAGGCGACGGGTATAAGTAAAGGTAAGAGATGAAAGCTCATTGGTATACGCTCTTAATTTGCTTTGCGCTTGGCATAAGCTCTCTCGCTCTTTTAGTTACAAAATCAAACGCATATCATCAATACAGTATGTCAAGTAATTGTTTTGACTAGGATAAAAAAAATAAAAATAGCTGCCATTTAGAAAAAAGGAATTTATTTTATAAAAGTTTATTTAGCTTAGTTGTAAAAATAAAAATATTAAATTTATATTTATTTCCTTGTCAAATGAATTGCTTTGTCTTTATTTGCTTTCATTGCATATTATTTCAAAAGCAAATTGCATTTTTATTCGCCATTCTTATTTCTGTCATTTGAGTACATTTGAATGCTGCTCTTGAATAACTGTGATTTAATAAAGATTTTAAGAGCAAGCACAATAGCTTCATTTCATTGTGATATTGACGCGCTCTCTTGATTGTAGTTGACTTTTGCCTTTTGTGTTAAGTCGAGCAATTTGAAAGCCTCTCAAATGCAGAAACTGCTCATCTCTGTCTCGCTCTCTCTCTCTGTGTTTGGCTATTCATAACGGCATTTCCACTTAGTCTATTGCTATTTCAATATAACAATCATGAATGTCCATTGTCAAATTCATATTTTTTTACGTATAATATTTATTTTTGTTTAGAAACTGTCCATTGTTATACTTGTATTTTTTTCTAGCTTTTGTAGCACTGATTCAGCCATCTCCCTCCCACCATTGGCTGCCTCTCTCTTAAGCTCTCTCCCACTCTCTCTCTATATCACTTTGGTTTTACTGCAGTTGACAGGCGGCGGCTGCTGCTTTGAAAAGTAGGTGTGTGTATGGTCAGCTTGTCATCAATGGGCGTGGCATTCGTGAATGTGTGTGAATGTGTGTGTCTCTCTGTATGTGTGTGTGACAAAGTAAAAGCGCAAACAGTTTTAGGAAGCACTTAAGTGGCGCGTTGTGTTGATGATTTATGACAGCGAGTCAGAGAGACTGCGAATGAGAGTGGAAGTAGAAGTGGGAGAGAGGGAGAGCTTTCGGCAAAGTGCCTGCTTACACACACACACACACGCGCGCGGAATTCCACAAACACAAATCGACACAAATTGCATTTGAAAGTTATTATTTATGCCTGTCAAATACGTAAAGGATATGGAAAGCAAAGCAAAAATGGCAAAAAGTAGGCGTGTCTCTCGTAGGCAGCACTGACCCAAAAAACTAAAGAACAGTTAAAGAGTGACAAAGGGCGGATTGAGGGGTGAAAGCTTTTGCACTTTCTTGTTGCCTTCTGTCTCTTGTCCTGTATGTTGGACACAAGAAGTTTTGTTGTTTTCCCCCCTTCATGTGCAGTTTTATTTTGGCTGCAACTTCCTGGCTACAACATTTCCATTTAGCCTGGCCAGTAACTCAGTTTGGCCCAGTTTGCTTCTTTACTGCGACAAAAAGTTAACATCCCTCCCATGAAAATTTGGATTTTGCTGTTGCATTTTTATGGTAAAACGCTTAGTCAAAAGCCAAAAGCCAGGACTTGACTTGTGGGTGAGCTAGCACTGTTTCCCTCTCTCTCTCACACTATCTCTCTTTCTCTCTCTTTCTCTTTTTTTTTAGTTGTTGTTGCTACCAAAAATGGGAAATGACACTTTTAAGCGCGACGATGACCTCTGAACCAGAAAGTCGTAAATAACCCTACAGAAATTTCCTTTTCGTTTCGACAGAAAGTTCAGTTCTTTCAGTCTCTTCTTCTCTCTGCTTCTTTGCTTTTTTGTTCTATATTTCTGGGCTAATGCCTTTTGGCTAAAAACTTGTTTTTCTTTCACACTAAATTTCGTTAGCGGCCAGTTACTTTTTCAAGTGGATTTTCAATGTTGTTTGCGGGTGTTGTTATTGCGGTTTCACTGTGGTTCTGTGGCACGCTGATAGCTCAACGATAGAGCGACGAAGAGAGAGAGAGAGGGCGACAGAGAGAAAAGGTTAAGCTCTCTAGAGTCATAATTTATTAGCATTTGCGGTAAGGGTTCCATCAAGTGTGGTGAGGAGAGGTGAGAAGGGTTAGCAAAGGATTGCGGTTCTGTTTTAGATTGTTCAGGTGTAAAGCGCGTTGGGTAGCATTTTCAGCTGTGTTTGGCCAAAAGTGTTTAATTTGATGAGTTAACTGCTACCCTGTAAAAATCGTCATAGAAGGGTATGCTCTTTTCGAAAGCTTGATGACCCTTTTAAGTCTTATTTTGATTGCTTACTCTATTTTTCTGTCTCTCAAATAAATGCCGAAAATCCATGGAAAAATCATCACTGCCAATCGCAGGGTATCTCCTAGCCGAGCACTTTTTTGTTTTAATTTCTATTTTTTTTTAATTTTCTGTAAGTTGTAAAATGTTTATGTTTTTAGACTTGAAAAGGGTTTTCAACTGACAAACTATTTACAAATTGTGTGACTTCTGGGAATATATATTTTACTCAATTAGAAATACTCCTTAAAACTAAATTTTTCCACCAAAAACTACACCTACATAACTATCAGTGTAACCTTCAACTAACGGGAGGCATTTAAGCCATTAAGTGCTTTTTTGTCACTTTTTACTAGTTGTGATTTATGCGAAATACATATAGAAAGAAATAGAAAAAAAAATGAATGGAATAAAAACGTAATGTGGCTGCCCAAAATCACAAAAAGGAATAATATAATTCACACTGCGTCTGTCAGGCAGCAGATTCTTTTTTAGCTCCTTCTCCTTATTTTCGCTATCTTTTCGCTGTTGCCTTGAGAACTAGATTTCGAAAAAAAAGCTTGCTCTTAGCTCAGTGTCCAGCTGTCCGCTGTCACCAAAATAAAGAGAAAGAAAATGAAACGCACTTACTTATCTGCCGCCTTTATCGGCCTCGCTCACCCTCTCACTACCTCTCTCTCTCTCTCAGTCGCTCTGGCTGACTTTGTGTGCCTGACATTTTTATTTAGCCGCCTACAGAGCGTGAAAAATGCATAAAATTTCACTTAATTTCCAAAAGCTTTTCAATTTTCAAGTATTTTTTTTTGTATTTTATTCCTTAAAATATTTTTTGACTTTTTTTGTGTGCTTGCTCTTGACTTTTGGTGTCCGCTGAACTATTGCTAAACGTTTGTCACTTTCGCTATCAGAAGAGCGAGAGGGTGGGACAGAAAGAGATGAAGAGGTGAAGGGGTGGAGGAAGGGGGAAAGGGGGGATTTTGTGGAGAGCCATAAACTAAATTCGATTGCAATTGTAGTTGAAGTTATTTTTGTTGTTGATCTGATTCCGTTACAGTTTCTCTCTATCTTTGTGTATCTAACTGTCTCTCTCTCTTTATCGCTCTGTCTCCGTCTTTTAACTGTGACTGCATTCGAACACTAAATCTCTACGCCAAAGTTTAAGGACATTGATTTATTTAACTTCGATTAATTCGTTTCCTACTCTCTCTTTCCCCTATATCTGTCTCTGTCTACGTGTGGGTTGCGATATCCTTTATATAACATCCTTTGGCTGGACTTTGGCACGTCCTGTCTGTTGTCTGTGGGCAAGCGACGGCTCTCGATTTCACATCTTAAAGTTCCCTACTCTACCCCCCCCAACCCCCACCCCTTGCCACGCCCATCGTTTGGATTAAGTTTTTGTCCAAAAACGTGACTGGATGTCGTTTTCAGCTTTTGCCACCGATTTAGTTGTTTTTGTTTTTGTAACTTTATCGCATTGTTCCCTCAAGCAAAAGCTCACTCACGCTCTCCCCGTCCCTTTCTCTCTAACTCTTACTCTATCTCTAACTCTGTCTTGATTTCCCACCTTGCTTCCTTCCTTTCTTCATTGCTTGTTTTGGTGTTTTGATTCTAACTGCAGTTGACATGCACATAATGGGAATTGAGAGATTTCTCTTCTGCTCTCGTGCTGGTAACCTCTCCTCTCCCTCCTCTTTCTTCTACTGCTTCTTCGCCTTTTGCTTGCTTATCGCGCGATTGGTTTTCGTCTTTGGTTTCCTTCTCACAGTTTTGTTCTCTCGCTTCTTGCACGATATTTTATTGCATTCGAAATCGTTTCGATTTTCTTTCATTTGTTACATTTAACGCTAGTTTAATTTTAAGTGATATTTAATCTGCGATTGCAAAACGTTACGTTTGCTTTCGCTCGCATCTCTCTTTCTCTCTCTGTCTTTCTCTTTATTTGCTTTTGATTCGGTTTCCGTTTCTTTTGGGTTAAGTGAAATGCGATATATTTGTTTAACTTGAGCTGAAGCTGAAAGGCTTAAAGTGTGATAACCCAAATAAGTTGAAAAGCAGTGGAAGTAGGTTTAAAGTGAAGTTTATAATTAGTTTCTTAAAGTCAGATTACTCTTAATAAAGATCAGATAAACCTTAGTGCGAATAAAGCTTTTCTAATCCGAACGAAGAAAATGTATTTGAATGTAATCAAAAGATTCATATTGCGTATACACCAGCAAGCTTTTAATGAGCTTCAAAGCTGCTGATCTAAATATGTTTTTCATACATAACTTAAAGGAGCTTTTGAATGAAGTACAAAGTGCATTTCAGCTAAAGTAACTCCCTTTTTAAAGCTTTAAGTTCTGCGGCATGTGGAAAAAATATAACTTTTTCCACTGCCATGCATCCGTTGCGGCGTCGTTGGTATTGGCATTTGCCTCTCTCTAAACCTGCTCCGGATATCAGAAAACCCAAAACGAGAAATGAAAATATTTGCAAATATGTGAAAAATGCGGAAAAATGCCGTGTGTCAGCGATGACGTCGGCGAGGGCGACGATGGCACAAAAACAGCGACAGATTGAATTACCCAAGAGTTGAGAAGGTGTGTGTGTGTGTGTAGTGTGGTGTGTGTGTAGTGTGGTGTTTGTGTGTGGGTTATGAGCCATGCCCACCACAACGCATCACGCTTGAGTGAACGAAAGCCGTCGATATGTCCGGTAATTGCATTATGCAACTATTGCCATAATAAGTTTTGTACTCACAGTTAGCGGTTCTCAAACCCAAAATCCGAAATGAAACCCCTTTTGATACCGTGGAGTGAGAGAGGGAGGGTGAAAAACGGAAAATGCAACTGAACGAACCGAGTCCACGTTAAATGGAAAATGCGCGCGAGCCGGAAATGGTTTTCAACTCAATTTTATTTAGCTTTTTTTCTCTCATTTTTCCATTTTGGTTTAAAGTCTCGGCCACAGATTTAGTGTAAAGAAAAAGAAGAAATTGAAATATAAATGCGATTTTATTCAGATTGATAAAAAGAAAGATGAGGAGATTTTTGTAATGTCATTTGAAATTAAAATAGAGTGTGGCATTCATATGTGGCAATGTGGCAATGAATATCTGATGAGACTTCTGGTGTAATGAATAATAGTAGAAAATTCATTCATTGCTGAAAACACTTTTCAAAATAAAAAAAAATAAAAGCTTTAAGCATTATGAGAGTCAAAACTTTTATAGAAAGATAAAATAAAGTCACCTCCCATAACCTCGTTTTTATACCTTTTATAAAACCTATTCCCAATTTACATTTGTAGGCCAAAATTGTATTCTTTTGTTTTATGCTAAAATGTAACGATTCTTATAACTTCTAGTATGGACTTAAGTATCGTTTTGCTGCTTAAATATGCTTGCCACCTGCCCCAAACCACCATAAATTCCAACACCTTAAAAACTTACCAAAGCAGCCCCAAAAACCGCCCCTAACCAAATATACCACACCTCTCTCTTTCCTCTTCCCTCTAGTCAACAACTTGCTTCCTTTTCAACGTGCCACGCACACACACACATTAACTCAACTCAAATGCGACACATTTGTTGAGGGGTTGGCGGGTTTTAGGCCATAATGCTTAATTTAGTGCTGCCATGTTGCCACATTTGCCACCCGCTTCCGCTGTGCCCCGCCCCCTTTGCCGTACGCCTTCTGCGTTGCCATTTTGCCTGCCTGCTAATAATAATAATTTTCATAATTTCTTTTTGCCGTCGCGACGCTTGAAAATAAACTCCAATTTAACCCTTATGCTAATCTCAATCTTTTCTCACTCGCTTTCACTCACATACTCTTTTACTCTC
The DNA here is from genome assembly GCA_037043405.1 of Drosophila subquinaria. Lineage (NCBI taxonomy): Eukaryota > Metazoa > Arthropoda > Insecta > Diptera > Drosophilidae > Drosophila > Drosophila subquinaria. Next base: position 124,648 of record JBAMBL010000573.1, read on the forward strand.
TCTCTCTTTCAGGTTGCTGCTTTGTGACGTTTTATACGCGCCGTGCGGCACTAAAAGCTCAGGACGCTCTGCATAATGTGAAAACGCTGAATGGGGTAAGTTTTATATTTTCCAGGACATTTTTCTTGATTTTTTATGAATTTTCTCTTTTTTTTAAATATCACATAACTTGTGACATTTATTGTCAACGATTAGTGACAGCAAAAATTGTGCATTAAGTATATTATAGTATAGTATTGTATATTTGTATTTTCAAGTGGTAAAGTTTTCTATTTTCCAGGTCATTTTTCTTGAATTTTTATACATTTTCTCTTGTTTAAAAATATCATAAAATGTTTGACATTTATTGTCAACGATTAGTGACAGCAAAAATTGTGATTTAAGTACATTTTTATTTTCAAGTGGTCATCATTTGAGCGCTTAATGGAAGTTTCATGTATACCCTGTAGGCAATAGCTGAGATGGGGTGTAAGAGAGTATAATACAGAAATAAATAAAAATATTCTGGATATCTTTTAGTCGTATATATTTGACGCATGCATTTCAACTTTCTTTTTGCTGAATTTGCGAATTCACAAAATGGCGAGAACCAGCTGCCGCATCAACTTATCATAAACGCAATCATGCAACACTGCAGCAACAACAATAACGACAACAACGACAACGATGACAACAACAACAACAACAACAGGAAATAGCTGGGCTGAATTTCAGCATCGTGGTGCCTTCATTATGGCTAACTGACTGCGTGACTGACAGATTGACTGGCGCGTGGACTGACACAGACATGACACGGCACAAAAAATGCATCAAAAAACAAGAGGTGACATCGAGTGAACTATGCGATTACACAGATACCCTGTAGTTAAAGTGAATGAACTTCATATTAAAAAAAATCTATAGCATACTTTTTGGTGGTATTTAAAAAGAACTCCAACTCCTCTCTGACCTAGCTACCCGCTGCAGCTACACGGGGTATATATTTGCAGTACTTTTGTTATTTTCCAATATAGTTTTTTGCAACACTCTAAAGCTCCTCCCTCCTCCTCTGCTTGTAGACCATAAAATGCAAGTAATTTCAAAGTTTAGCCCTCTGTTCTGGCAGCTTAAAAGTATGCAACAAAAGAGCGAACGCAGAAAAAACGAGAGAAGAATGGAAAAAAAATTGTTAGCACAAGACACGCGCCAAAAGTTTTTTGCGAAAGGCAACAAAACCGCAGGCACAAAAATGTCAATTTACGCTTTGGAGCTACAACCAAAGTTGTCAGCAACGCGTAAAGTCCCAGTAGCAGCAATAACAGTAGATTGTTGGCAAGTGGAAAGGGGGAAAGTGCCACACATACAGTGGTAAAGGGGAAAACATAAAGACAACATCAGCGAAAATCCAACGACATTTGCCAATGTTAGGGTTCAATCTTTTCTTCTATTTTTTGTCTATTCCGCCATCAAATCAGCATGAATATTATTATTATTTGGAATGTCATGTGTCGTTCCAAGAGGAAGTAGTAGAGGCAGAGGCAACAACAAAGCTTGTGGCATGCCACGTTATCAGCGCTCACAATCTGACATAATTTGCATGTCCTGTGACAGTGCCAAAAGGAATTGTGCAGCTGTGCAACAATATTTATTTTACAAAATTGCATTTGAAAGGCACAACAATCAGGCTCAAGAAGCATTTGTAGATGGGGGAAAGAAGGGGCAACAATTTGTGGCAAGTCAAGAAAGTTGGCCATTTTGAGTCATGTGTGCGTGCTGCAATTTGGCTATTGGTTGGAAAATGCATTCGTTTGGCAGTTGTTGGCAATATTTGGATAGAAACAAGTTGGCAGCACCGTAACGACAAGTTGACAGAGCTCTTGTGTTGGCAGGGTGACCAGATTAATGAAAACAAATTATTTGATTGATTTCGCTTGTTTAATAAGATTACGATGATATTTTAAATGCCAAAAATATTTCATGAAAATTAATTAATTTAATAAAGTTGAGAAAGTGTATTCGATAAAGCAACGCACTTGAATCATGTTTAAAAACATCCGAGATCCTTACTTTTGAAGCGATTGGGGATTTTATCCCGAAATTCTTTTCTGCACAAACTTAGATTAATATATATAAACTTTATGATAATAATTATGTCATAAAAAACCCAAAGGTGATAACATTTCAACCAATTAGCTGAAAAATCTTGCGTTTGCCTGGTAATTGCCACTTCCTGCATATCAAAAAATAAAGGTACAAGAACGAGGCGTAAATAATAAGGGGCGTGGCGGGCACATAAAAATAAAAGTCAAATAAAAAGGTAATCGAGAACGCAGCTCGAGGAACAGGTTGACTTGGACTGCAATTTGTAGCAAGTCGCCGTGTTGCGTATATTATTTACGAGCCAAAATAGAGAGAGAGAGACAGAGAAAAAGGAAGAAAGAGGTAGGTGTAGAAAGGGTAATGCGGACAAGGACGCCAGTGATGTTGTTGTTGGGTCATAGCGCAGCGTAGACTGTCGTCGTTGCCAATAAATCATGAGCCATTAGCCCGCGCGACTTGGCGACGGAAGTCCTCGAACAAGGACGAAAGAGGAGTAAGTAGGAGAAGAAGGGGGCACTACACTCGGCCTCGGGACTGACCTCGTGCTGCGGCACGTTTTGCGGCAGCTTTAAGCTTGTTTTAATTAGAAGACGCTGTGCGAAAAATTACATTTAAAACGCCGCTGTCGTTGTTGTCGTTGCTGCAACTAAGCGACCGGGAAAAAAGGGAAATGCGAACGCATATTTTAGGACTTTCACGCCTTTCCTTCCTGCCACGCCTTTCGCCTGCCCAAAAGTTGCCTCGTTGTAGTTCTTATAGTTGTTGTTGTTGTTGTGCGCGACCGCTGAATAAATGTGTTTGGCTTTAGTTCAGGATTTGGCGAGCAGTTAGGAGCAGCTTGTCAGCGCTCTCTCTCTCTCTCTTTCTCTCTTTACTGCATTCATTCATTATGCAGCTTAAGCGAACGAAAAAAAAAACTGAAGGGACAACGTCGCTGCATCAGCATATAAATGGACTCTCGACTAAATATATATACATGTTCGTTTACAGGGTAACTTGTACAATTTTGGTTGCTTGTTGCGGAGTTTGCATTGCGCCAAAAGCCTGGCAAATTAATCGCTGACTGCGTCGTCGTTTATAGCGTCACAATATATCAAATGTGATTAACACGGCAAATTAGGTAGCAGCAACGGAATTAGGGAGAATGAGAGACAATTGAGAAAATGTTTGGGAGTGGGAAAGTTTCAGAACAACTTCCAAATTGCATAACTTTGCCAAAACTGATCCGATTTCCAAGCGGAAAATCATTTGGATCATGATTTGGAACAAACTACAGTATGAAATTGCTTGTGGAAAAATAGAGTTGCCACTTAAATATATATTATATATATTAAATATATTTAATATTCCTTTTATAATTTTTATTTCTCTCTCAATTTCAGATGTATCATCCAATTCAAATGAAACCCGCCGATAGCGAAAATCGAAATGGTAAGTCAATATATAGTGTAATATCAGAGGTATCGAATTAATATAAGCTACTAAGTAATAGGAATTGACACACCAATCAATAGTCAGTTCATTGAACAGATTAACATCTGTGGTCCATTTGAATTTGTAATTTTATTTTGGTTAGCCCAAACTCTATTAAATGCTGACAAAGCCTAAATGCGCACAATCAATTTCGACAGCTTTTAATGGCAACACCAATGAACCAGGCTCTGCACTTGACAGTGACGTTGGACTGTACACGTTTAAAACATGTTGGCCAATTTTTTTTAAGTGCTCAATTCTTACTGGAATTTTTTTTGCCAATACCCTTTCAGAGATTATTATGCATTTTTTGTGTTTATTTTTTAGGCTTAACTTTTATTAAAAATGTAAAATATAATTAAATCTGTAATGATTTTCTTTTTGTACTTGACAATACTGATATGCCTTTTAAGGCAAAAAAAAACAACTGAAATCGATTTAATTAGTTGATTTGATATTTTAAATATTTCCTCTTTCAGATTTAATTGCATTTCATCAATAAATAATTTTTTCAATCAACTATCGCCCATAGTAAAGTAAAATATATTGTGTGACTCTCGTGAAAAGGGTATTAAATTGTTTATCCCTCGCGCACAGCTGTTTTTGTATTACTTTAATTTTTTTATTCCACTTTTTTCGGCCATTGTCAGTTGCGTGTCGGTCACTTGGCAGTTAATTAAAAACCATCAATTATGTGTCGAGCGAGTGCAACAAAAAACAAAAAACAACAACAAAAATTGTTGAACAGCGCCAGCGAAAAAGTTTTGCGAAAAATTTAATTTATGTTAATTTTTTGTTGCCAACTTACGCTTACAGCCGACACGCCCTTCATTTTCCTCTTTCCCATTTTCTCCTTTTCTCTTTCTGATTTGCCCGTTTTTTGGTAGCCCACGCACGCGGCAGCTTCTTTTAATTATACCCATGAAATTAATCTGCTTAAGTGACCACAAAAATGTTGACTTTTTCCCACACACACACACACACACACACTAACGCACACATACAACAGCCAGGCAAAAGCGTGAGCTATAGCAATTTTGTAATTGGCGACCTCTAGCGGCGCTTATTGTTAACAAGTTGTAGCGTTGCAGTAAAAGTGCAAAAACCAAAAAAAAAAGTTGCTGACATGCGGCTTCCTTGCCACGTTGCATGCCACCAACTTTGCCTCTTCTATACGTGTAATTACGCTTGTTCAACATGGCGTATGCTTAAAACATATTCTTTTTCTCTTTGGTTACACTTTTTGGAACTTTTTTGGTTGCTAATTAATTTGATGGGGTAATAATGAACAAACTGATAATGAAATCAGTTAGAAAATCATCTGTGCCAAGTTAATGGTAATAAAAAACAAAGGAAAGAAGAATTGTATAGACCATGTCTTAATTATGGAGCTAAGTAGATGAATACATAACGTCAATTAAATTTAAAACTGTTTATGGATAATATATGAAGGAAGCGATATACAAATTTTCCATAAAAGCTCCCATTATCTATGCCATTAATCGGTGATGGACTTGTCGTTTTATCTAACGATAACCGATTACAGAAATGACACTATCTATTAACTTATTTAGTATTTGACTACATTCTTGCCTCTGGGTATGTAAAAACAATAATTAACCCAACTAAAAGCTGCTTTAAAAGCAGCTTTTGTTGATAAATTTGTTTCGTTTCGTGTTCATGTTTCAATTTCAATTTTAGATAAGCTTAAAAGCGAAACGCCCGCAATGCGCCTAAAGCGATTGCAATGCAAATGTAAATGCATTTTGGACTAACTCCAACGTTTGCCGCATTATAGACATATTATAGATACACACATCCATACGTATAAATACAAATCCATTTCTTTGTACATATAAATGTATCTGTATAAAATATATATACAATACTACCCGCATTTGCCGCAATCGCATTTCGATATTGCAACAAGGCCAAACACTAGACAAATTCTCTTCTTGTTGTTTTGTTTTTCAACTTGTCTCGTAGTTTGTATTTTATATTCGTGCTTTGGCACTTTAACCTCAAAAAATAACAAAGATAGAAAAGAAGTCTAAAAAAAATACTCGCAATAAGCATAAAAAAATAGGAAAAGTTTTACTTTTGGCCTGTGCACAGAATTTATGCCAAACAGCGGAAACGATATAATAGAAAAAGATGGCAGAAATATATATATATAATATTGAGTGAGAGGGGGGCTAAATCTGTCGTGTCTGTCGCTCTGTCTGTCCGTCCGCCTTGTCTGTGTGTTGGGTTTATGCCTAGGAATTGAAAATAAAAAGACAGTTGCAGAAAGAGCGACGTAACAACAAACGGAAGGTGGCAATTTAATAAAATGCTTGAGTGAGTCGCCGAGTTTTGTTTCCTGCTTTCTCTTTCCCCTTCCCCTTTTTCTTCTATTTTCCTCCCTTTGCTGTCCCACTGAAAGTGTAGCATACTTTTTGGCAGACGGCAGGCAACCTTTGATTGGTTTTTGGTTTGTGCAAGTGTTGTTGCTGTTATTGCTGGTTAGCTGAAGGGCTTTTGCAGAGAGTGAGAAAGATAGTTGCTGGCAAAATTGTTGAGGTCGAGTACTTACAGCGCTTACTGTGAGTCATCGAATTTGTGAATGGATCTGGGAGTATATTTTGTAGGTTTAAGTAAACAGAGGTGCACTTTAACTTTAAGAATCTAAGTTTGACTGAAATTTATGAAATACATCAACATATGAAATACATGCATCTCTTGCTCTGAATGTACTCGTATAATTTGAAATCATTAAACTCTTGGAAAAGCGACCCAATTTTCATTTACTGAAGTTGATCAATTTTAATCTTGGGAGCTTTTTTTATTTTTTTATTTATTTATATTCGAGTCGATTAAATCGAATGGGATAGTCGGAATCTTAAAGATAAAAATGGTCCAAAGATTCGATAAATTATATTTAACAATCAATTCAAATGCTTCAGCCTTTTGTCTTATTTTTCGCTAAAGATCTTTCAACTTGACAAATGTTGAGTGCACTCCATAGCTCCATTTCCCCCCCTCTGAAGTCCTTCGACAATAAACACGCAGCCATTACAAATTTCTTTTAGCCTTAAAAACACAACAAATGGCGCCACATTTCCACTTGAATTGCAGCAAATGCAGTTAAATTTAATGGTGCTGACCCTGGGCGGGAATAGCGGTGGTACATAAATACGTCGAGTGTTAAAAAGGGGGACGGAAGGGAACGAAGATGAGGCGACAGCCAAACAATAGATACAAGCGATGGGCAAACAAAAAAAGTGCTGGCAATAAAGACGATTTGCATTAGGTAAAGTAAGTAGAAAACATGGAGAAATGACGAGCAAAGTGGCAGCAGACAAAATGTGCAACCAAATCAAATGAGTAAGCAAAGAGCAAAAGTAAGCGAAAAATATAGAAGAATGAGGAGGGAGGGGGAAGTGATGAAGAAAAATGAAAGAAAAGTGCAACGTGGTAATCAGTGCAATTTACATGCAAGCAAACTTCAAACAGACAACGAAAGCGCCCAGAGAGACACGATGTCAAGTTTGCTGGCGTCAGTTTCTTTTTCTTCCTTTCTTTTACCATTTCCATTTCCACTTCCACTTGTAGTTCCTTTCCTCTTCATCACTACTCTCTCATCCACATGCTGCGGGGGCGTTATTAAATTTGCAAATACGTAATGTCAAATGTTTTTTGGCGCTGCATACTTGAGGGCGCGCCAGAAATGTGCAGTAAGCAACCAAAAAGGCAGACATGTAAACATTTTCATGGTTATTCCACACAATTTGCGAACGCGCAAGAAAGAAATATTCAAAAATGGATTGTATTTGCATTCGCCTCTAAAGGAATAGGAAAAGGAAAGGGGGAAAGGCAACTCTACTATATGCCGCATATGAAATCGATATGCAAATGTTGTGCGAGGTTTTTTCCCAACAGAGAAAGAGAGACTTGTAAGTAGGAAAAAGGGGGCAGATCCTTGGAGTTTTGACTTCCTCTGCGATGATGATGCACGTATTGTTTGCTTGTAAACATGATAAAAATTCAAATTAGCCATTATGACAGCACAACCGTATGTATGTGTGTGTGTGTATATATATTTGTGAATGTGTATGTGTGGTGTCGCGTTGAAATGTAAAATGTGGCTAGAAATTACCGGAAGGCAATTGAGAAAGAACCTTGAGAGAACACAAAAATTGTATATATTTGCATTTTTCATTGAAGTTTGTATATTGTTTTTCCTCTCTTGTGAAATGCATTAAGAAGATGAATAATAAACGAGGAATAAGTTAAGATTAAGCAATTTCGATGATAAATTAACTGTTCGGGGTAGTCGTTTTTTTTATTTTCATTTCATGAAACTGCAAGTGAACGTTATGAAAACGGATTCTCAATTTAAGAATCTTTAAAAACAGCACTTAAACGTGACATTTGAAACCTTTCGCTAAGCTTGCTCTCTTTCTTCTCCTCTCTCTCTCTCTAGCTTAAACATATATCTCTCTAAATCCATTCTATATATATATTTCGTTCATATACATCTTTCTCTTTGTGGGTTCGCATTTTGATTCTAATCATAATTAACGCACACGCAATAGTTTACACGAAGTTCACCTTAAAAACTTCCAAGCAAAATGTGTTAATTAACTCATTAGCAACAGCAACAAAATGCAATAACAAAAACAAAAATAACAACAGCAACAATACTATGAAATAGATGCAAATGACTAAAGAACACAAAATAAGAAACTAACATTAAGAGTCATTTAAAAAAGAGCACAACAATTTCATAACAACAACAACAAGAACAACACTAACGTAATCTACAAGTTGTAAATCAAGTTTTTCCAGTTATGTCCGCCCAGAACCTTTTGACAACTGATGTGTTGAGATCGTGAGATGAGATGAGATGAGTTGAGCTAAGATGAGTTGCTTTAAGTGTTGGAATTGAGATTTAGATGAGAGATGAGCTCTGTGTACTGGAATTGAGTCGTAGTTGAGTGTGTTGTATTGTGGCTTGCTACATTTAGTTGCAACTAAAACGTCAATCAGTTCAAATCGTCAGCCAATTCGGACGTTGATATACGAGCGACGAAACAAATTGTTCCAATTTTTATCCATTTTTCCGGCGCAAAAATCTCGTGATATTTAAATGCCAAAAATACGCTATTGTGTTCAGTATATATGGGAGTGAGTGTGTTGCAAGTGACGTTGCTTAATTAGTTGCACTGTGTCTGCTCTGCCACCAGACAACATACACTGCCCCGTCCCCGTTCCGTTCCTGATTGATGTCAATTTATTTTTAGTGATTTGATTTTTGCCAATACGCGTTTTTTATACCGCGGCATGCGAACTGTGTGTGCTTCATTGTTGATGTGATGCTGCTGCGAAAAGTGAAAAATAAATAAAATATACCTATCTATATATGTTTATATATAGTATATACTTTTATATATGCATCGATTTAGTCTGAAATGCAATTTTAATCGCTGTGAAACGAGGCGTGAAAGTGTTGCAAAAACAGATAAATACAGGGTGACTCTGTGGTGAACTTCTACTGAAGGCAGCATTTAATGCAAGGCCTGATTAATGAGCAATGTAAGTTTATTATATTCTTTGTAATTTTTTTCTTTCATAGTAAGAAAAGTCTCACCCTTTATAGAGAAACAATTAAGTGCGCTCTAGTCGAGAGTGCTTGACTATGAGATATCCTGACGGTAATAAAAAACGTATTCGCCCTCAGGTACATGCAAATCTAACTTCATTAATCCAAACTAGGGTTATTCCTGAGTAATTTCTGTGATTCCAACTGTTTGTTTTGCCTTTCCCTTCCCCTATTGTAAACATTTTTAATAGGAACAGGGTATTAAAATGTGTTCTATGATTATTCTCTTTGTTGTTTGCTCCGTTCAATTAAATGCCGAATGCCTTTCCGAAATCATCCACTAAGTGCTGTCTGCCCAAAAGAACAACAATTTCTTTACTTTGTCTCGCAACTATAATTAGCACCAATAGCAAATCGAACTGTTCACTCTGTCGACTCGTCTTTAGACCATTTTATACCATCTATAAAAGCAGCACATGATAAAAGCATTGCATACAATCGAAAGGAAAACTCGATTCGATGCCAGCAGCGCCTTCTGTCTGATTGAAAAGTCAAGAAAGAAAAAAACACACGCTAAAAAGTGCGCAAATAACGCGAATGAAACCAAATAAAGACTAATTGTTAATTGTTGTAAAATCAATAGACAAAATAACAAATCCAGTTGAGAAAACATTTTAATCATTGTTCAGCTTTTAACGCTTTAATTGTTTCACGTTAAATATTCAAATTCAACAAAACGTGTCAAATATAAATAAAAATTTTAATTGTGCGTGGCTAAAATTGAAAAAGCGAGAAAATCGTTGTGTGTTTCAAAAATAATGCATAATAATTAAAAAAATAATTGATCAGAAATTGCGAATAAATAATCAAAAACATAAAAAATCAATCAAAAATAAAAAAGAATAAAGTGTTAACAACCTGACGCTAATTGTTAAAAAGTCAACGCTGTTGTGTTTAATATTTATGATATTTGCTTATTGAATTTTCCACTCACTCAATTCGCAATTCGTGAGAGAATATATGCATATTCTCTTTCTCATTCTCGCTGTCGTTTTTCCTTGCGGCATTTTGAATCTCGTTTTTGTTAACGCTCGCTTATTGCTGTCTCTGTCTTACTCTCTCTGTGTGTGTGTGTGTGTGTGCTCACGCTTTGTGTGTATGTGTGTGTGTGTGTATGTAAATAAGTGTAAAGTATTTTCAAGAATTTTCTCTTCTTCGTCGCCATCGCTGTCGCCATCTGACATGATAAATAATTCAACTGCAATTGGTTTCGTAAATAGCCAAGGCGGCAACATTGCAACAGTAGCAGCGGCAGCAGCAGCAGCAGCGGCAGCGACAGCAGCAGCAGCAGATAATGGCAACATCATCAGCAGTGGCAACATCACAATCTGTGGCAGTGGCAGTGGCAGCAACAACACTGCCAGCAGCAGTCAATTATCGTCAGTAATTGAGAATTTATCCAATAATAGCGACATCGCGGCATTGTCCTCCACTTGCACATCATCAACGTCACCGTCGTCGTCGTCGTCGCCGTCATCGTCATCGTCGTCATCGTTGCTGGCATCGTTGTCGCATGCCACGCATAAATCCTATCCGCCAATAAATTCAGCATATTGGCTGCCATCGTCGCATCCATCACCGTATACAGTGCCAGGTATGCAACAGTCGCTCAACCAGCAGCTGCTTTCCTTTCATTCCTCCTCTCACTCCTCACTCCTGACTCTCTAAAGCCTTGGCCATCTCAGCTGTCCATCTTCATTCAACTCTGCTGTTGTCTTTCTCCATCACTCTCTGGCTCCTCTTCCTCCTTATTGATGGTCTGTTGATGTTGAGTGTTATCTACCTTGTTACAGTGCCCTCTCACAGCAGCTTCATCAGCACCAGCAGCAGCAGCAACAACAACAGCAACTTTGCTCCCCTGCCAAATTACTCTGGCGCCAACTTACATGAACATTACAATTCCTCCCTCTAGTAGACTCCTCTTCTCCACTACGTGATCCATGTCCATCTGCTGTCCTTTAAAATTGGGTAATTAAAGCAATTTATTGGCCACCAAATTGCCAAGCAGTGTTCGTCATTAAGTAAATTGCCGAAACAGCGCGAGTTTTGTTGCCTTGCCAACAAATAAAGTTGAACTCTGTGCGGGGGAATTTGGCTTCAATCAGCGTTACAAAATGAGAGTCGATTGTTTGTTTCCGTTTTTGGTGAGCAAAGTGACTTTTGGAATGAGAAATAGATAGTTGAAATTGAAATAAATTTAAGCGAAGTTTTGAGTAGTTTTAAATTGTTATCGGCAGTTAAGTGTCATCGCTGTAATCAGTTACGGGAACTATCGAATCAAATCGAATATTGTTTGAGAAAGATATATTCTTTATTACTCCAATGTTTATTTCCTTGATCATCTTTCAGGCTTTCTGTTGTCGAATTTATCTCGCCAGATTAATCTTTGTGGTCTTTATACTCTTGTTTGTAACCTTAATACATTCTTTTCCAATTCGGTCTTGTGGTATCTCCCTTTCAAATACTTCTCTCGCATTTATCAACTGACACTTTACTTCACATTCTTTCCCACTGGCAATGCGACACATGAAAACTTTAACAAGTGTTGTCGCTTAACAGTAAATTTCATACAAAATTAAGCGTAAAATATAAAAGCAACAACAAAATAAATACGGAAATGAAATTTCATTCCGATGCCTGGACTTGAGCCTGAGTTGCCACCTCGAAGTGAACCTGATTCTGATTCCTCCACTGATCCTGAGTATTTTAAACAGCCAAAGTGTCGTACCAGCACACGCACATGTCAAAGGGCACACACACATACACACGCACACACACATGCATACTCAAAGAGAGTGAGATACTCTCTTAGTTGGCCATACATCCTGGCCAGATTGTATTTTTTGTTAACATTAACCAGCAACGACAACAAAAAGAATGAAAAAATCGTTGAACTGCACCACAAGTTGAATGTGTGTTAATGATGTTAAAGTCAAGTGTATATTGTGGCCAAGAGCGGAAGGGCGTGACAAATGGGGGCGGGGCGGCGGCAGCTGCGAGAGACAATGGCATTGACATGGTTTTTAATATGTTTGGCATATGTTTCAGTTTTTTTTTTTTACCACTTTTCTCCCTTTTTTTGTGTTTAATGCGAAAGAAGGAAAAATTGTGAATGATGTCATTCAGTATGCAGTGTGATGGACAGGTGATGGAACAGGGGAGAGGGGAGAGGTCGGGACTGTAAAGTATGTCGTCAAGAAGAGAGTTCATAAAAAGCTTCTGGGCAATTGAGATTAAAAATTTAAATTGTTATGTGAAAATATGTGGGTATAATATGACACGTGATATTGAAGAATATTAAAGTTTACATAATCGTAAATTCACTTTCATAAAAATGTGCTCTTAATGTTGAGAACAATATTTTGAAGAACTTGCTTAAACTTTTAGTTTTTTTCCTATGTTTTTTAAAATTATTTTAAAAATATTTCAAATGTATTATGTTTATAAATAAAAACTATTCTTATGTCTGTCCATTCGCTTTTTAACATACAAGTATAATAGTTTCCTTGAATTTCGTTCAATTTTTAACAATTTTCTGTAATCTTGTTTATCTGCCGCACAAAATTATGCCGAATTATCATCAATTTTAGGGGCCCAGAGGTCCGACTGCGCCTGCCACGTTGCATTCAGTTCATAAATCTGGCAAGCAAATTGGCATGCAAATTTTAACTGGACTTTAATTTTCTGCTAAATTAAACGCCAAATAAACTGGCCACGTAGCCAGCACGTGACGGGCAGAGTAAACTGCCCAACTGCCCCTCGCGCCCCTTTGGCCCATATCGAAACATTGCTGCCCTCTTGGAGCCTCTGCGATCTCTGCTATTTAAACGCAAACTCAGTTGTGTGTGTATGTGTGTGTGTGTGTGAGTTCACTATATAAAAAATGTAATTTTTCGCACACAAATTTATAACCTTTAATTGCTTTGACCCAAAAACGCAGCAGGCGGGCGACAACTCAACCAGGACCTGGTTTTTGGTCTCGGGCTTCCATATGAAGGCCTGGCCACAAAAGCCACATTGCCGCCTATGGCCTGCATAAAGTTTAACACCCGCTCCTCTCTTTTTTTACTCCCTCTCCATCTCTATCTTTTATTTCTCTCCCTCTGTGTGTTTAATGCACTTTCACATTTACACATTTGGTGAACGCGTGTGCCATTTACCCACATTGTGTAGAGAACACACACACACATACACACACAAACATAAACATATACTTTACTGGGACGTTGGGATGTTGGGTGTCCTTTGGAACGGCCCGTTCTCTAATCTGAGAGCGTTGCGGACTCTGCTCCTGATTCCGGGCTGCATTTCCAGTTGCCATTTTATGCAAATGAATTGGTTTTTAGTGAAATGCTTCACACTTTGTTTGTCCCGCGTGCCAAGCAGCGAGAAAGCTTCTCGTATCGCGCCACACGCCGTCAGATTCAACGCGTCTTGCCCGCTTTGAGTCCTTCTGGCCAGGCCAAGTTGTCTGACAGCCGCCATGCTGGAAGAGGCAACAGCAGAGGCTTCTCTGCAACTGGCAGCTGCTTTTGAGTGCAAGTCTGAGTGAATGATGGCAGGACTCACTGACTGACTGACTCACTGACTGACTGAGAGTCCTCCTAACTGACGTTTGTATGCTGCGTTGTTGTGCCTCTGGAATGCTTCGAGATAATCATTTCTCCACATTGTTACTTGGACGTCCTTCACTCTCCCATTGTACTGCTGAATAATCTGTAGACAGTGTACAATTTAGTAATGTTTAATAGATGTTTTTTATTAGACATAACTGAAACCAGCTATGCACTTTATTACAGTATTTCCATACATTATTTATAATTATCTCATAACGCTTTAATTTTTAAATTTTGATAAAATTTGCATTGCATTTCTCCATTTTCTTTATGCTTAAAATAAATGTTTATATTTTATAGAACATTATTTTAAGTACCATTTTAATGTAATGTCGTGGGTCTGTGCGATTTATTAAATAGTCCACAAGGCCTGGAAAACATCTCAATTTGCATAAATGTCGCATGCTTTGCATTGAATTTAAGCATAATTCAATTTCTTGTTAAATGAAATAAAAAATTTAACGACCTTATCGTCATCGTTGTATAGAAGCTGTACAACATTCGATGTCATAATCATAACCCACTGAGTAGAGACAACAACAACAAGAAAATGATGTTGCCTACATCCTAATATCCTTAAACGAAGTCCGAAAAAAACCCCAAGCCGAACCCATAAAATGCAATAAAGGAAGTTGAAAGTTCCGACACAGAAACCCATTATCACAGTTACACACACACACACATTCACTCGCACACACGCATACGTACGCATTGTCCGATCATTGGGTAAAAGTTTTAACCCCACACATAATGGACATCATGCAGGACATTCATTTTTTTTTATATGTCCTTTGGCTGACCCTCAAAATGTGTAAAAATGCAAATAATTTTTGGACTCGCCTCGTTATTGTTATGCTCTTGATTATGTTGTTGTTGTTGTTGTTGTTGTTGTTGTTGTTGTCTGTGCATGGACTAAGGACTAAAGTATGAAAACATGTCCTTTTTATTGCCTTTACATGAAAATTTATGTTTGTAGTTGTATATTTGTTGGCCTTCTTTTCCCCAACCAGGCCCCAACTCAAATGGATTTCCTTTTTTTTCTGCATAGCTGAGAAGAGGAAAAGAATGGCTCATTTTATTGGCTTGTTGTTGGTTTTAGTTATTGTTGAAGGACAACACACACACACACACTCATATGCTGACTGGGCTCAAAATGTCATATCGATTTATTAACCTGTGTGAACTGAACTATTGTCTGTTCTTTGCTTTTGCCTTGGGCCCAAGTGATAAATGTGAGCAAGTTTCTTCAAATTGCTCGTTTCGTTGGGGATAGTAGTGTTTGAATTTATTTCCTGCTTTTCCATGTTACCAGTACTCTATTTTTATTCTTTCCTTTTATTTTTTGATGGTTTGTATTTGGTTCAAAGCCCCCAAAGTGTTGGCAGTTATGCCATAATGGAAATTTATGCGAAAACTTGCTACCCTTGCAATTATCTTTGATATATACATACGTACATATATACATAGAAGAATATATCTTTTATAAGTATCTTTTGCGATTAGGAGGGAAACACGGAGTCTTTTCTACTTGATATTCAATATTTTGGAAATAGATCAAATGTTGAGAAAGCGTTACGACAAAACAAATTTCAATGCAATTAAAATGTAAATTCGTTGCCAAAGAAGTTTATGCAATCGAAAGAGAAAAAGAGAAACAGGGAATAAAAAAGCAGCGCCAAAAGCATGGCCGAAGGATAAAGGATATGGCAAGGATGTGCTCTCTACTGTGACTCTCCCTCTTCTGTTTTGTCTGTATAGTCAAATCGACTACCAAATGCTTGAAAAAATAAAAATTTATACAAAAGATGGCATTGAGCAGCAACTGTGTAGAGTGTTTGAGTAAATGGGGTAAGGGGAAAGGGATACTGTTGTGGGCAACCCGCGCGAATAGATACACATACATACATTTGAACATACATATACACCAATTCACATTAGAGTGAGCACTATTTTCTTATTTTTCAATGGCTTTTTATAAGCATTTCAATGGAAATTTTCATTCTTCCTGTTTCTTCTAAGCAGAAATTCGTTTAAAATTGTTGTGAGACTTTTTTTTGGCCCAGAGAAGATTACTATAAAATGATGACTTGAATTTTTTTTAAATAAACCAAAAATAAAATTTAAAAAAAACTATAAATATTGAAATTAGGACGTGTTCAATTTTCATCGGGGAGTTTTGGTAAAAAGTTAACGCCGAGATTTTGAACAAAACATGTCGTTGAAAAAGCTTTAGAGATTTCTTATCATTTTCAAATCAATATCTAGTTCCACTTTTGTCATCTAAGTTTTGTTCAAGTGCATCTACAGGCATGACAAAATTGTATACTTACTAAAATTTTATTCACCAACCATTTGTGTAAAGTTTTTTTTTATTTTTTTGCTTTTTTTTTAGGGAAGCCACTTAAAAAGCAAAAGTGCTGGCAGTTGAGCTCCTTTCGTAGCGCAGTTTCTTGTGCCTGCCACTTGACTGACATTTCCCCTCAGCCTCTTTCTCTCTCACTCTCTCTCCGTCTTGCTCTCTACCTGGTTTTAGTCCCACCTCCACACAAACACTCGACCTGAAGCTCAAGTGGCAGAGCACCTCTCTCGCAGCATACGGCACACTTCACACTCCCCCTCCCTCTTCCATTCTATGGCCAACAAAAATTTTCCGTGCACATTTCAAGCCAAATCCAATGAACATTTTCAGCTTGCGATTAAAATTTAAATTTTATATGCTTGAAACGAACACAAAAGAAGCAAACGAAACGAAATGAAATGAAATGAAATGAAGAATATTTGCCATAATTTCTTCGACGCGCTCTTCTCGCTCGACCCAAAATTAAATTTAATAATGCACAGGCAGCGATGGCGATGAAATTTCATTAGGTGGCAAGGTGATATATTTTTTTCGGTTGCCCCACACATGCAAATGTGGCAGCAAATGCGTTTATCGGAGTGTGCGGCAAGAGGGGTGTGTGATGTGGTGTGTGTGTGTATGTGTGTGTGTGGCTTATTGATAAGTTTGCTGGTGTCCTGGTCGCCGCAGCGCTTGATTAGATTTTAGCCAGCAGCAGTTGCTGCTCCCTTGCTTCTCTTCTCTGCTCTTCTCTCCTCTCAACTGCAACCGATGTATGAGAAATGAAAACCGCAGCCACAACAGCAACAACAACAGTATTAGAGAGGAGAGAGGGTGAGGGTGGGGCAGCCATTGGGCGTTACATTATTTTTGTGAAAATTTGTTAAATATGCCAAACACGCAGCGATGCATGCAAAGTGGCAAGCCAACCAGCCAACCAACCAGTCAACCAGCCAACCAGGCGACCATTCAGACCCAGTTCCAGCCCCAACCCCAACCCCAACCCAGAGTCATCCAACCGGGCAAACTCAACCAAGCCGAGCTAACCAGCCGTGGCATTGCGTACGACACGACGCGAGCTTCTCATATTTGCGACATAAATAAGCTAAGCCCCAGGTCCAGGCACAGGTAGTGGTGTAGCTTCGAGGTCCAGGACATTACAGGACAGAGGAGTGCAGCTGGCAAATATGACCCGCTTACATACGGAATCCGCAAATGTGTTGTTGCATGTTGAGTTGGCAGAATGTTGAGAAGAGGAGGCTGTGGAGAAGAGGAAGTGCTGCACAGTGACAACATGTTAATTTGTTCAACTAACTCGCATGATTATGATTTAGACAACTTATATTATACGATAGATATAATCGATATTAGGATATAATACAAGGATAATGCGAATCTTGATTGTCGAAAAAAAAACATTATAATCGATGTGTGAATGGACAACTTTAATGAAACAAATAATATGGAAATATTATAGTCTGAAATATCACATATTATGATCAAAAAAAGTTGGCATGATGATGACTTAGAAAAGCATATTTAGTATAAAGAATGTAGCTTATTAGTTATTATAAATGGATGAATGCTGATAAACATAAGTAATCGTATTTATATAAGAGCCTATCGATAAAGTATAGAATATAGTATAGTATTATTATTCTCATCACCAACTGACTCGATGTTATATGACGTGCATTACGTTTTGTTACTCTACAGTTTGGTTTGGTTGGGTTTGCTCCGAGTGGTCGCTTGGTTAGTCGACTTGTATGCAAAATGGCAAATGAAAACAACAAAAAAAAGCATGAAATGGCTTCCACTGTATGTATGTGTGTGTGTTTTTAGCTTGTAGTTGCACAAGTGGCCGCACTTAGTCGCTGCTTTGACTCTTGCAGGTGGATGCAACCTGCAACTGCAGCAGCAGCAGCAGCAACGGCAGCAGGAGCATGCTTTATGTTTTCAAATTAAAGTCGAAAGCGTGGCAACACTTAATGTGCGCCACTAGAAGCAGATTAGCTGCATTTAGGTGCCCGGAGTAAAGGAGGGAGACGGGCAGGCGTCTTGAACGTGGACTCCGGTCTAATATTAATATTTTAAAGAGCCGAGTTGAGAAAGCATCGCACAGCAGCAGGCTTAAAGTTGAATATTAAAATTTAAATTGAATTGCATTTGAAGTTTTAGCTTAAGCTGAGGAAATAACTTAGGTGGAAACGGAGCTTAAATGAAAATATAACAAACTAGACACGATTTTAAGTTGAATTGAATTTTTAATGTTAAATGATAATAAACGAAAATAGATAAATTAATTCCAGAGAAAATTATACAAAAGAAATAAATGAATTTCAATTTGACTGCTTAAATCTAAATAGCAAAATTATGACAAGCCAACAATAATAGACAAATAAATATTTATCTATTGTTTTGAATCATTATGGCGAGCTCTCATGAGAGAGAATATGAAACTAAAATTTAATTTACGCCTGATAATTATTCAAATTTCAATTATATTTTGAGCCAATTCTTTTAATATGCAAATGAATCACTTTGGTTTGATAAACTGAGTTTATTTTTTTCCTTATACACTAGGATGTATGATATTTGTATGGGTCAAAATGAAAGGTCACACTGTCACAAATTTTGTATATGTTCGTATTATTTTTGTGTCTGGCAAACTTGCGTTCTCATATCTCTGACATAACATTGACTGCAACTGCCGCAAAAGTGCTTGCAATAGCAAATTCTTTTTGCAACTGCAACAAAACAGTTTGAGGGGGCAAGTTGTGGGCGAAAGGATCAAACTGTTGGCAGTCAGCCATCGACAACACCACCAATACGAACACAGCATCGACACGCATCAAATTCAATGAATTTTAAATTTTTTGTATTCAATGTGGGAGGTTAGTTGCTTTTGTTGTTGTTGTTGCAGTTGCAATAGATGCTACTGGGATTATGATAATATAGCTCAAGTGCAGTTAGCTTTTGCCGTTGCTGCTGCTGCTGCAATAATCATAATAATAATAATGCAAGTGCTGCTGATGCTGCTGACTTGCCACGGCTTGTGGCGCCAACAGAGGCGGAGGCGGTTTGCATTTGATAACGATGATGATGCAGCAACTGCTCTTGGAATGGTAATGGCAATTCGACTCTTGAATGTGGCAAAGCCATTGCTGCACGTATTTCGCTTTAGGTGATGCAAGTGGGGGTTTTAGTCAACCCCCCTTTTTCCCCCTTCACCTTTCTATGCTCATTATATTTCTGCCATTAAGTTAAGCTTAAAATACATTTTACAATTGCACAACTAGTGGCACTTCAACAATAATAATATTAATAATAATTCGAATGATATGCTTAAATAAAGCGCATGTTTTCCTTTTTCCCATTCACCCCTTAGCACATTAGAAGTACACTTTTAGAGTTACAAGGATCAATAATCAATATTTTCTATAAATAGCCTAATTATAATTTTAATTGATTTCACGCTTTAAAACAGTTTTTGCATTCCTGGCAATTATAAACAATGAAACTAACTTTCGAACAAGCAAAAAAAAAAGCTTCATTGAAGCGATAAAATTTAAATAATTAAGCGAAACAATTAAAAAATTTTGGCGTTATATGTAAAAAATTTTGCTAACAATGCAATTGCCAAAAATTAATTTTAATTTTATTAAATTTTTGCACAAAATATAAATAAAAGAGTAAAGCCTATAAATAAAATAATCTATTTTCGAACGATGTTTGACTAACTTAAATGCTGGTTTCCCTCAGTTTGCACTCAGAAATGTAAACAAAAACAAACGCGAATAAAAATTGCATTTTAATGAACCGCATTTAGATGCATTAATTATTTAGTTGACTGTACTTACAAAAAGGGCCTGCACTTCCGGCCAAATCTGCCGACCAATTGCATATTTGATAACAATTAATTTGACCAGCGGCGCATATTGCGTGTTTGTGCAAATAAATTAGCTGTGTGAGGCACATGTGTATGTGTGTGTGTATGCCACACCCACAGTTGTCCCTTGTGCAAACTGTTGGCGATATGTTAAATGAGCGCCAATTAATTTCCAGTCAGACTGAGCATAGACTACTCCCCTCAAAAATTGAGCATGCGAAATTTTAATTTATGCAAAATTAATTGAGCAATGTTAAATGGCAAAATTAACTAAAAGCGACCTACAAATAGTCACTGATCTTTGGCCCTGCCCTCAACCCACTTGCCAAACTGCGACAGGGGGAGGGAAGGTGGAAATTTTCCCCCTGTAGCAATAGCAATGTCGCCGACAAACCTTGATATGCGATATCATTGAGGTCTTAGACTGTGAGTTGAACTGCGGTTTCATATTACACATTGTGTGGTGTGTATGTAATTTGTGTGTGTGTGTGTGTTTGTGTGTGTGTGTATATGTGTATTGAAGGCTGCTGTGGTTGAGACTTTCCGCATTGCATTTTCTTCACGCTGCGATTAATTTACCAAGGCCAAGGCAAAGACTGCTCAACAATAGATAAGAAAATAGTTATCTTATAAATAAAATTATATGCAATTAATAGGATCATTTATAATCGAAATAAAATATCTTTTCTTAGCAAGAGCTTGTGTGCATAAATCAAAAATTAAATATAAAAATTATTGACTGTAAGAGTTGATGTTGCTAGACTTTTAACTATAACAATTTTATCCAAACTAAACCAATTGACATGTAAATCAACAAAATGTTTTTAATATGCTCCCATTTTTGATCTATTTACAGAACGCAAGCTGTTTGTGGGCATGCTAAATAAGAAGCTGAACGAGAACGACGTGCGTAAACTATTTGAAGTCCACGGTGCCATCGAGGAGTGCACTGTGCTCCGAGATCAGAACGGTCAGAGCAAGGGTTGTGCCTTTGTCACATTTGCCACCAAACACGCTGCCATTTCAGCCATTAAAGTTGTAAGTAACGTTACACAACTATTTTTAGTTTACTTGATGATAATAAATGAATATTTTTGTTAGACTTTGAGTCAGAATAAAATCATGGAGGGCTGCACATCGCCGTTGGTTGTCAAGTTTGCCGATACGCAAAAGGAAAAGGAGCAAAAGAAGATTCAGCAAATTCAGGCGAATTTATGGAATCTGGCAACCAATATAAATATACCATTGGGACAGACGGCGACCAGTGTGTCCACACCGATACTGCCAAACCCACCGCAACAACCGTCGCCGGTAATGGGAGCCGATGCACTGACACCTGCCAGCATGCAGTTGCTGCAACATCTGCAGACAGTTGGATTGCATCAACAGTTGCTGCAAGGTGAGTGGTAGATACAGAGATACAGTTGGTCAAGTAATTGTTTTGGCAAAGTAATTTTATAAAATCAAAACAATTACTTGTCATACTTTTAAAAGAGTTTGTATATTATCAACTAACGAATACTCTTTCTAATATATTTTTCAGCGCTCACTGGTTTGGGTGCTGCACAGCAAAACAATTCGACGCAGGATACGACGAGCGCTGCAGCAGCTGCTGGTCTCCTCAATCCGCTTTCCGTACAGAATTTGGCTGCCATTGCCGCCATGACGCAACCAAGTCTATCGAATGCCGCCACATCACCGGGCAGCGCACAATTGACCAACACAGCGGCACTTTTGTGTAAGTCATAGTTGTACATCCTTTTCATCTCGTTGTAAGCCAGGAAAATCTCTACCGACAGCTTTTTTGCGCTAAATGACAACTAATCAACTAATTTCCACTTTTCCTCATTCACGTAAATGTGTGACAGCTGCCAATGGGGTTTCATTTCCATCTTTCATTTCCATTTTCCCTTTTTCATCCTCCATTTCTCGGCCTGTTTATCGATTTCTAATTATTTTGCCGCCACTAAAATTTGTGCTTATTGCCACATTGTGGTTGTTGTTCTTGTCCTGTTATTATAGCCTTTAATGTCTGGCCAAATCACTTGTGGCTTTTGTGTTTTGTAAGTTAGTTTGCTTTTATTTTGGGTTAGTTAGTCGCGTGCTTTACTTGCGGCATGTTTCGATACTTCGTAAATTCTGCGGTAATTGGGTTAACTAAATTGATGTGGAAAGCAATGAGACAGTAAAAGCTCATTAGAGCCTTGAGGGAGTTGCCTACATACTCACTAAATGTATTCTCTTTCCAAAACAATGTAAAAGTATTTCAGGAAATATAAAATTAATTTACAGAAGTATTGTTTCCAATTATTCATAGAAAATATAATTAGAAATTCCACAGTTTATTTAGAAGATATACTTGTTTAATTATTTATAAAGAATAACAACCGATTTCAATCCTTTCTCGATACAAGAATGCTCTAGAATAAATCCTAAAAAGTTGTTCGCCTCGTGTGGCAGATAATGGAATCAATTAGCCTAATTCATTGGTCGACTCGTTGCCAGTTGAGAGAATTTTCTCAAGTTAAATATAGATGAGGAATCTGAACGGAATGTTGTTGCCCTGGGCTGTCAATCTTTTGTTGTCTGAAAGAAAACTCGCTCTGTTAATTGAATTCGGTTTGAAATTACTTCAAATGAGTGAGTTTTGTTTTTCTTTTTTCAATTTTCTTTTTGGGATTGTGTGTAATCGCAAGTAGATAAGATTACTTTATGTTAACCTAACTCAAGTCTAACATACATATTTTGTCTCTTTTTCTCTTTGAATGCTAACCAACTTTGTGGATATATTTGTTATGTTTTTCCCCTCCTTATAACCAGGTCTCTTAAGAAAAAAGGCAGCAGCTGCCAAGTCATCGTCGTCATCATCAGGTGAGCAAAAGATGTTGTACAATTTATGATTTGGATTTCAATTTGAATACAAAACTTTTGCCTGATTTTGACGTATAATTTTCATTTCCGTTTCCGCTTTGAATTTTCCATATTTCTTTTTATGATTTCCTTGATGATAAGAAATTTAATAATAATGGTTATTAAGCTGACATTTAAAGCAAACGAAGCGATGCTTACGCTATGTAACGCTCACGTGGCTGCTGTTTTACGTCGTCGTTTACGTCACGCGCCAAAGTTGATGGCCGTAAAGCAACAGCAACAACAACTACAACAGGAGCAAAAGTCAAGAGAAGAGAAGCCGTAGCAAACGAACAGCGCACAAAATTACAAGTTACACTCTCTTGTGAAATTAACAACACGGAACTTATTGCAACAGAGTAGCAGGCAAAAACCAGCAGCAGCCAAGAAGGCAGTGAGAATGAGGGAGAGAAAGGGTGGAAGGGGGTAGACCGGGAGTGAGCGGACTCTCGCAATATGCTTTGCCCTCATTGACTATTTTCCTTTTATTTTTTTTTTGCAACGCTTCGCTTTGGGGCAAATTGCAATGTTACCAACTTTCAACTGCATTTGCAGTTATGGCCGCCCAACGCTCAGTGCAGTTGTCCTTGCAACGTGACGATAAAAACGAATGTTGCTGCAACATAAGTTACCTAAGAATTATGGTCTGTCGCCTGCTGCCAATAGATCTAAGGGTATAGACATA
>JBAMBL010000574.1:0-32657 GCA_037043405.1 Drosophila subquinaria
GGTATTAGAATTGAGGCATTTTAGCGCAATGTGCCGAGTGCCAAAATTTTGTTTAAAATAATTTATGTGTAAAACTTAATATTATTCGTCACAAAATTGGATATCAGAAATTTTGGGGCATGAAAATGTTTTCGTCACTAGACTTTTACCTCGTAAAGAGGTTTTTTTATGGGATTTATGTCACTAGTGGTTTCTGTAAGATGGAACTTGGGCTTTAAAGGTTTCCTATCATTTTTACTCGATTGCACACATCACAATTGTTGATATATTTGTGAATAAGGTTAAGGTTTTTTATATAAATAATCCCTGCATGTCCAGTTTCCAGTCCAGTTTTTGTGATATTTTGCAATATAACGATATGCTTCTTCTTCATTGATCATGTCTTTAGCATGATGCATACATTTGATAAACTTTATACTTTTCCCGAAAATCTCAATAAGTTTTAGTTGTTCTTTATTGTATTCGGTTTCTGCTAAATCGGAATAAATACCCGTCTTACAATTTTTCTTTAAGTATTTTCTAAAGATATCTACTATATATCCACTATCAATATCATACTGACTTATGTAGACTTTTAAGCTACCGCCTATTTTTTCGCTTTCCTTAACTTTATGTTCGCATAAAATAATTTGTGTTCGAAAGCGGCTAACAACTGATTCTAGTATGGGAAAGTGATCATTTAATTCTTCTATTTGAGAATGAATTGTTGCTGTTGTACTGAGTTTATCATCGTCTTCTTCGGATGCATGATTAACTAGACAAATTTCCCCAAAATCCACATTCAACCTGCTCAGAAAATCGGCTAAAGTATTTAGCGATTTCCCGCTAAACTAGCGATTTTTCGAAAAAGTCGTAGAACAAACGTTTCTAGATTTTTAATCGGGAACAAGTCCTCATTCAGACATTTTAGCTAAATCAACGATTTGATCCAAACAAACAAACAAACAAACAAACAGACATACTGACTTCTCATCTCATTTTCGGAAGGCGACTAAAAATTTCAAAATTAGGTATTTTTTGAACCAGTAATCGGATTTCGATGATCGAGGTGTCATTCGACGCGTATTTTTGATTAGAATAGTGAAAAATTAATAAAAAAAATCAGAAAGGCTCCAACGACCCCATTTGCTCCAATAATTTAAATTTTTCCCCTCCCACTAGCACTTGTTTATCTCACGAACCAGGTGAGTTTTTAAAAGTCTTAGTATGCACATTTGGAAGTTTAATTGATACCTTTCGATCGGTATATAGCTCGACCTGAACGGACAGTCGTAGCAAATTTTCCATTCTTCCTGGGTATATATGCTAGTCGCCTTCGCACCCTTCGTGCTGCTTTCGTCACTAGCGCGGACTGCCGTCCGCAGTGATATACATATGTGTTTACATATGTGCTGCAATGCAAAGCCGAACAATGGAATTGGATCTTGTAAGTACAATGTACTTAGTACATACAAATATATTTATTTTTATTTAATTTTCAAAATATGTTGGTTTATGTAGGACTTATTGTGTGGACTTTGACTCTGGGTTACGAATTTTGGACGAATTGTAATTAACATACATACAACTTATATATGGAGATATTACATTCCTTTTATGTACTGTATATTTATATCGTATTCACCCAGTTTGAGAAGCCACCTTTGGAGTCGTGGATTAATGTCCTTCCCTTTATGCTTTGTATGCAACCATTTTAAAGGTAAATGATCTGTAATATGATCAAATTGCCTACCATACACATATCGCCTAAAATAGTTAGCTGCCCATACGATAGCTAATAGTTCTTTTTCTGTAGTACAGTATTTCTTTTCGTGTTTATTTAAGGTTCGACTAGCATAGCAAATGGGGTGTTCATCCTGCATAAGTACTGCACCTATTGCAAAATTACTTGCATCTGTAGTTACTTTGAACTTTTTACTAAAGTTTGGATATTTTAAAATTGGATCATTTACAAGAAGACGCTTCAGTGTATGGAATGCGGATATGAATTGTGAGTCTCCTGCGTTAATTATAGCACCTTTTTTTTTAAATATTTTGTCATCCCGAAAGCTTTTTTAGCGTAGTCTTTAATAAATTTCCTATAATTACCAGTTGCTCCAAGAAATGATTTTATTTGTTTTTGAGATTCCGGTAATTCTAATTTCTGAATCGCTTCGATTATATCAGGATTTGGCTTAAAGACATCTGTAGTGAGAACGTGACCCAAATATTCTGTTGTTTTAGCAAAGAATTTGCAAATATCTATTTGTATTTTTAGACAATGACCCCTAAGCCTTTGTAGTACATTTTCAATGTTATCCTTATGCTCTTGCAAAGACGAGCTGAAGATTAGGATATCATGTAAGTACACCACTCAAATTTTATTGATGTAATCCCTTAAGACAGAATTCATCAATCTTTGGAAAGTGGCAGGGCCGTTTTTTAAACCAAATGGCATTCTTATGAATTCATAGTGGCCTAATGGTGTGGAAAATGCCGTCTTCTTTCTATCAAATTCTCTGATAAGAATCTGATGAAAGCCCTTGGCGAGATCTAGTGTTGTAAAATAAGTTGCTTGACCAAGTTTTCCTGATATACTAACAGTGTTTGGAATAGGAAATTTATCGGATATAGTTATTTCGTTTAACGCCCTATAATCGATAATTATTCTCCATTTCTTTACACCCGAGGCATCGGATTTTTTCTTAACAATCCAAAGTGGTGAATTAAATTAAATTTTCTAATGTTGTAACAATTTCGTTAATTTCTTCTCTTTCTAATTTAGACAAAACATTTGAATCTACTGTTTCGATTGAATGAATGTCATTAATATTAAAAGGAAGTGAATTTAGGAAACATATTTATTTCCATTTATTTGTACAAAATTATCTTCTAAATTTATTATGGCACCAATAGGCACTAATTAATTCTGCCCGATTATTCCATCGAACTGTTTATTTATAAATGGACTGAGTTTCCAATATATAAAATTATTTTCATTAAATTCACTTGGTAAAGGAGTTACTATTTCCTCTGTTATGAAATATTCTTTATTTAGTGTTCTTAGTTTTATTGGCCTTTCCATTTTTGTTCTCTTATATTCTGGCAATGAATTACTATTTAAAATTGATGTAGTTGACCCTGTATCAATGAGACATTTAATTTTACTACTTCGTATCGTTACTTCTATTATCGGTAAGGTTGCATTGAAGTTTTCGACTGACAATTTTCTTCAGTATCCTGTCTAATGTGGTCTACCTCCATCGGGACTGTTATATTAAATCTTGACTGATTACTGTTTCTTGTTTGTTGTGGTGGTTGCCTAGAAAAACCTGCACCCTGCCTATCGTTCTGCCATTGTTGATGATTATTAGTACTTGGGTAATAATTAGGGGCTGTATTTTGTTGTTGGTATCTAGAATAACCTGAATGCTGCCTATCGTTTTGCCGCTGTCGGTGATCACTAGGGGCTGTATTTATTTATTTGTCTGTATCCGTCATTGTTTCGGTTCTGCCTACACTGCCTTAAAATCCCGAAATCGTCTATCGTATAAAAATCTTCCCTTAATTTGATCATATTCCTACTTAATATGATTGAAGACAGATGAAGACCGATTCCGTCCAAAAAAGTTTAAAAAAAATGCCTCGTTTGCTTCTGGCGAAAAAGCAACTGGTTT
This sequence comes from Drosophila subquinaria, assembly GCA_037043405.1. Taxonomy (NCBI): domain Eukaryota; kingdom Metazoa; phylum Arthropoda; class Insecta; order Diptera; family Drosophilidae; genus Drosophila; species Drosophila subquinaria. The sequence continues at coordinate 3,657 of JBAMBL010000574.1, forward strand.
TAGCAAATCAAATTCATACTTAATATTAACCTTATTAAAACATTTTTATTAAAACATTTTTGTTAAGACATTTTTTAGTTTATAAAAATAGTCACTTACATTTGTGTTTCTTATGCTGATTGCTCGATGATGAAGGTGATGGTGGCTTTGCTTGATTCCGAAGTTCCTTATGAGTTCAGCTTTGATTGCTTCCCAGGTCGAGTTCCCTCCTAAAGGTCTGATGACGTTCAATGCTTCGTCGTGAATTTTCGTCACCACATTGCGTTGAATCACAAATAGCTTTGTATTTGCGTTCTCCCTTAAGAGTTAGAAATGATGACAGATCGTAGTCATCTCTCTCCGAAAGTCCCCTGATCCTCGATGCCTCTTTTAGAAGATCAGATCCAGTGATAGTAATATTGCCAGGAGTCACCATTTCGTCTTCGGAACTGCTCACTTTTGAGTACGGTGATTGGTGTACTTTGGTTTTTTCTCCTTTAGGCATATATGTAGATTTGTTTTCAGATATCTTATTTTTCGTTCATTTTATAATCCCAATAATTATTTCGTATATTATTTATATTTTGCTGTTATTTTACTTGTTATTATTTATTTATTTATTTTTTTTTTGTTAACTTCGAGTTGATGTTAGTTTTTAAAGGATATCGACGGATACATCCTGAACAATTCTATGCAACAAAATCTTGTGATTGTTATTGTTTTTAAACTATTTTCACTTTGCAAGGATTTTAAACTTTTCCTTTTTTGTTTTTGCTATTGTTCAAATTTTAACACATATATCTTAAGAAACAAAGTCTTATGATTTCAATTGTTATTCAAATATTTTCACTTTTTAAGGATTTTAAGCTTTTTCTTTTAATTTTATGTTTTTGTTATTTATAAATTTTAGCACATATATTTTTCAGCATCAAAATCTTATGATTTTTGTTGTTATTAAAATATTTTCACTTATATTTAAGTTCAATATATCTTCGGATATATTCCGAGCAAATTTGAATACTAATATCTTAAGATTTTAGTAGACTTTTCCCGGCTTCGCCATTTACGTTTGAATTAAAACACGACCGTCTCTTAAGAGTATCAAGAATGTAACAACTACTTTATTTAGAAGAATTTGGGATTTTATAACCTTACAAATGATTCTAATAATCTTATCCATAGAGTATACATCTGTTCAGACATAACATTTATCTTGTTTGAATAGGTCAGAGTATCGGATTTACTAATCTTATATGTTTGTAGAGGTATTCGAATTCGTATCTGTTTAAAGGTTATCTTATTTGCTTAGGTCAGTTTTACAAATGTACTTTAATTATCTTATCGGAGTTTCTATTTGGTTAGGTTAGCGTTTATCACCAAACTACGCTTATACCGTCTTCGTTATGTGGCTCTTTGTTATTATCGATATCCGTATCGGTAGTCGTTGGTTGGTACGTAACTTGTGTGTCTCAAACAAAAGCTCTAACTTTGCTATTCTACTGCCAGTGAAGGTGCCATCCCTTCGTTTCAAGGCTAAGTTTGCTTCTGGCGTGCGTCTCGAAAGTGCCCTATGGAACCGGGCTCCTTGTTGTATGAGGTAAGGTTTTCAAGGTAAGAGTCCCATAACACGTCTCTCTTCGCTCTGTTGAAGTGGTGACGAGTGGTGAGTCGTAGCCTCTCGAGGCTATCGTTTCACCAAGGGGCATCTGTTTCTTTGCGCTTCCTTCCAAGAGGACAGCTTTCTTCAATGGCATCTGTTTTGCTGCTGTTTATATTCCCTACCACTCTTTCTAGTTCCAATTGTGAACGGGTATACCCTTCTGTTCATTGGATAGATTGAGTTGTAGGGTCGTTTTAAACTTTTCCCAGTTTGTTTCCTGGGGTTACGGGCTGGTGTGCTACTGTCCATATTGACCTGCAGCTCAAATAAGATGATTCTATGATCGGACATAGATTCATCCGAAGAGACATGCCAGTTTCTTAGGTGTGGTTTAGGGCACCTACTTATCAGGGTGATGTCTAGTACTTCTCCCCTGATTCTAGTTACGAATGTAGGGTTGGCACCGACATTTCCAATTTTTAAAATATATCTATATAAAGTCAAGAAGGTACTCACCTCTTGTTTTTGTGTCTGTGCTTCCCAAGACCACATGATGTGCGTTGGCATCACACCCGATGATTAGGGGGAGTTTCTTCCTGGCGCAATGTTCCGCCAGCCCAACGATTTCCGTTGGTGGACAGAATCCATCGTTGGCGAAATACGCCGAGGCCACCACGGTGGTACGGGCGCTTCCAGCCGTCTGCACGGCTATGGGCCGCAATGATCTTAGGAATTCTGAAAGAATGGTAAAATTAATACACTTCCTCACCATTATACACGTTCTTGGTACTGGATCTCTTTGGTCCCAGATTACCTTTGAGTTCGTTGTGTACAGGCCTTTGATGCCATTGTTCACCCCTGGCTCCTGTACCAATGCTAGCCCAAGGTAGTTGGTTGGTGAACATCCTGGCTAGAACGGCCGAGGCCGCCTTCGCATGGTGGATGTTCACCTGGGCTATCTTAGTGCTGATGACTTGCGTCATCGCACTACAACAGCGGCTCCATATCGCATGACGAGGGGGCCGGGAGTTCCCCTCGTCATCGCATGACGTCAAGGTGACGTCTGCTACTTCCAGTTCGTCCAGCACCTCCTGCGACGACATGGCCAGCTGCTGATCCATCTCCTCAACTGCAGCGGGATCCAGTGTTAGATCCGCCAGATCTTCGTCCTCAGCTAGATCCTCCAACGAATTGGAAGGACCTCCCGGACAGACACTGGACCCGCTCGCCGCCGGGGACAGCTCCGTGTTCATTTCCGCGGGAGGGAGATCCTCGCTCGCGGGTGCGGCCGTTCCAGATGGGGCGGGCACGGCCCTCATACCATCCTTTTCCGCCGACTTTTTCAGTCCGCTAACGGGGATTTTTCCGAAGCGGAAGAACAGCTTGTGACCTCTGGTCACTATATCGTCCTTGGCCATCTCATCGATGCCTGAGTACCAGGAGGGCTCCTCCCCCTTCGTCCATCCTTGAGATGACACTCCATGCACCATTTGATCCAGGATGGCCTCCTCAAGCGCGGACAATTCTTCGTGACTGAGAATTTCCTGCCACTTTCAGTCCACTTTCACCTTTCTCGCGACAGCCGCGTAGGACGCGCGAGGCTCAGTGGGCGCCGAGGAGGTGGACTCCCTGGCTGTTTTTTCAGATGCTGCTGCTGCTGACGTCCTGGGGCGCTCATCCAGAGCTACCTGCCGACCTGATTTTGGAGCTCTGTGCTCTGATCTGATAGGTGCTGCTGCACTTGGTCTTTGAGCAGATGGCTCCGAAGCGCGCACCCTTTTGGGGGTGTCGGTTGGCGGTGTAAGCGCACTGCTCGACCTTTTGGCAGATGTCCTATCTTCGGATGTCGCCGGTCTTGGCTCTTTGGCCTTGGCCAACGCCTCCTCCTGAGACATCTCCTGCTGGAGGTACTAGATGTACCACGCTGCTAGCGCAGGACGCAACGGTCGGGATTGTCCTACCGTGCTTCTTTGCGCATGTTGCCGCGAAGCTTGCAGACTTGGCCGTCTGTGCTGTGCCGGCGGCACTCACTTATTTGGAGCCGGAGCTTGGCTGCGTGGAGGATGGTCTACCACGTTGGAGGACCGTTCCCTGTCAAGGTGACGGTCCTCAAAGTATCTGGCAACACTTTCCGCAGGGAGATCCTGCGGGAGTTTTAATTTTTTATTTTTTTTGTCCATAAAAGATCCCACGAGTAGTGGGACAAGGGTGAGGTCCATTCGAGCAGTGGTCTGCGTGCCCGGAAAAGGCTGATAAGGACAGGCGGTCGCCACTTGCCTTGCCGTTAGCGACTGAACTATTTTTTGACCCGGGCCCCCAGCTGAGCTGACTCTCAGCACGGTACGAGTAACACTCTTAGTTCGGCCCGGGTTGAGATAAGGAGAGGAAGAGGTAGGTACTTGTGAGGAAGTTGAGGGGTGTGTGAGGCTATGCTTGAAAGGCGGCAACACAAACGCCTTGTCTGTACGATGATCAGTATCGTACCCGCTGTTTGTCCGGGACTGCTTATTACGAGGTGGTCTCGCTATTCACAGCTAACCTCCCAGATGGGTGGCCATTCGCTATCAGCAACCCGCCACCCGCCTGGTGGCCTCAGCTAAGCCCCCTCCGAACCATCTCTCAAGTTCTTTGGAACAGGTTTTTGGCCAGTTTTTAAAAGAATTATAAAATATAATGCCTACCCTACAGTCAAATTATATTTATTTATGAAAGAAAACTTGTAAGGGAGTTTCCAGCCAGGGTGCAGACTCAGTGCAGACTCAGTCTGCCAGGGCCAGAACTTACAAGAACTTCGATGGACCTCGACAAATTGCTTTATCGATGTCTTCCCTCCGCTGTTCTCCCTCTCGGCGTGGTTTCCCTCGTCGTCTGCTCGGTATCCTAAAATTTGGCAGGGCTGGTCGTCCTTCTCTGGGTAATCCGATAATTGGGCGGGCTCCTCGGCGATCCTCGCTCGCATGCTCGCGATCTGTTTACAAGTGGGTTCAGCTTCCACTGCTTGTTGACCGATTTCTAGAGGATGTCTTAAGAGCGCATCGACCACCACGTTAGGCTTGTCTCGCCGGGACTGGACATCTACCAGTTATGCCTCTAAGAACTCCTTCAGTTCCGGTTCCAGATCCGCTAGTCGTTCTGCCTCCACTCCTGGGGACTTCTTCTCCCAACCTTCTTCAGTTTCCACCACCCGTTCCGATGGGGAGCCTGACTCTTCGAAATGAAGTCGGTTTTCTAATTGCGGAACCACTTCAAGCTTTCCCACTGCTTGTCGCTTCATTTCTTGCCCCTCTACGGCTCTCGCTTCGGTCTCAGCCATCATAGCCGCTTGGCTACAGTTGGGCTGATCCCTCAACGTTCTCGACGCCCCAGGTCTCGCAGTTTCCATTGCCGGACTCACTGCCGCTCCCATGATTGACTCCGCGTCTCCATACTGTGGGCGGGATCTAATCTCGTCTTCAAGGTGTTCCAAATAATCTGGCGGCAAATAGAATCCCACGAATCCGTCCCTGAAATTCGCCCAGGACACTTCCCTCAACCCGCTATTTAAAAACCATCGGGCCGCTCTATCTACGAATATCTCGCTCATCGCCCTGGGCATCAGATCGAGGTCGATATCGTACGTAATGGCCCGATCCTGAAGGGCTTTTAAAAACTAGTGGATCAGTTCGTCCGTCGTATCGCATTCTCCACTTCCGGACCTGTTCCGCAATAACCCACACAGGCTCAACCTCCGATAACGACCCGGATACGGGCTGGTCACGGGGACTCGCGAAGGCTGGTACTGCCATTCCCGGATTCTTAGACTCACCTGAATCTGACATGGTCAGTTGATGCTGTATTTTCGTTTGACACTCGGTTTATCTCCCTTTAACACAAGGCATTCGGTTTGTCATTCTCATTACTCACTTTGTGGGTTCCGTCTCATTTTTTGTTTTTTTTTCCCACACAACAAAAAAAGTTCCTCTGGGTTTTCCTTGCTCACTCGCACATTCTCCTTTTTCCGTTTCATAAAAACAAACTTTAAAAAAAAAATATATCGTCTTCTCTCTTCCAAAAAAAAATCACTTCATGTTTAGCTATTCTTTAGCAACACCACAGCGCATCACTGTTCTAGTGTTGGGTAAACATTGCTCATTTAGGTGAACATGTTCACTTGTTCTTTTTTTTTTAGGCGAGTCAACTCACTCAGATCGCTCACTTGTTCAGTTGCTTTCACATGGCACTGATGTAGCGACTATGCAAAGGCGCTTCAGCATAAATGTATAAAGATGCGGGTATTGGGATTTCGGCTGATCCCACCATACCAACGGATCGTCTTTTCTGCTAAGGTACTCCTCCGCCAGGTACTTGTCAATTTCTCTAATGGCAGCACCAGTGCTGTTGATGGGCTTGCTGACCTGCTGAAATGCAGTGTCAAAATCTTTCCAAACGTCGTCATCGTCCTCTAAGTCGAGTTGCTGCTTGCCGTCATCACTAATGACAGTTTCAGGGGGCGCAATGGCTGACCGCGTTGCGAAATTTTCTTTTTGAATTCGGCAACTGATTTTATAAAAGCATCTTGAGACTTAAAAAACACGTCCCTTGAATCTAGGGTGCAAAATTGTGCTTTCTGCATACAAAACATTGGACTCGTAGTCCTTGAATCTTTCGTTCATCTCCATTGATATTTTTTTATAACAGCTGCTAAAGTATGATCTTCTACCAGTATGGTCATAGTAGCCACCATTTTTTGCAATATGCCAACAAGTACAATTACTTTGGAGAGAGTGACATTTTTCTCAGCAGAGACTTCTTCAGTAATTTGAAAAAATGGCAGCAATATTGGAAGAACTTCTTCAACAACTTTCCACTCATCTGACGACAATATCAGGTCACTCCGCAAAGCTGAAATTGTAGCCATTACCGCCTCTTTCAATGTGGTTAGCCGCTCATCCTGAGTGAGTTTGAGCTCTGGCCACTTTAAAAGAGCCTGCATGTCTTTTAATTTTCTTTTGACCTGATGTGCTGCGATTAAAAAATTCAACGATCGCCTTCGCTTTTGTGCGCACACCGCTTATTTCATCTAAAGCTTTCTGACCAATCAAATTAAGGTTGTGAGCAAAGCATGGCACATGACGCCAATTGCCGATCTTTATGGCACCAACAATGTTATAGGCATTGTCAGATGCAATGGCTGCTACTTTGTTTTTGATGTCCCATTTGTCAAAAACTTCTTTTAAAAATCCGCAAAGATTTAGCGAAGTATGCGACTCTTCAAAAGATTGGCAAGCCATTGTGTACGACGTCAGCACGGTTGAATTTTGTTCAATGAAGTGTACAGTGACAGCCAGATAACTTTCATTGGTAATGGATGTCCAACCATCAGTTGTTAAGCAAACCGCTGTCGCTGCACTAAGCTTTTCCATTATAGAAGACCCGTACTCATCGCAGAGTTTGGGTATCAATGATATTGTTAACGTTTTTCTTGTTGGTAGCTTGTAGCCTGGAGCTTGCGAAACAACCTCAACAAATTTTTTAAATTCCGGCTCCTCGACCATTCGCAACGCGTGGTGACCACTGGCAATCATCCAGACCAGTTGCCTGTCAATTTGTTGGGCTTTGCTCACTGGGACTGGCTTGTGTACAAACGTTATAATTTTTGGTTGTGCATTTTGAGCAACAACAACCTCACTCTCCTCACTTTGGCGGTCAACGGACTTCATCGCTGCTGGGTGTTTGTTCTTTAGGTGTCGGCTCTAATTGCTTTGTGATTTGCAGCAGATTTGCAATACTTGCACTTTACTTGCTGGCTTGGAAGATCTTCAAAATGGTTCAAAATCTCACTGTATTTTTTAATAAGCGACATTCTGAATTTTTAAAAGAGATTCAGGTATGGCGCAAATTGAAGAATTGTTCGTTTTCAAAGAAAACATATGCAAAGATGAGCAATCACGCCAAATGGGCTAACGAATCTACGCAAAATGCCCTAACAGAATTCAGAGTGAAAAGGAACAACTGAACAAAAAAGAGCAAAACAGAACAACTGAACAAAATAGAGCAAAACAGAACAACTGAACAAGACTGAGCAACTGAGCAAAAAAAAAACAAGTGAGCAAGTTGGAAGGAACATGTTCACTTCCTCACTTCAGGGAGCAACTCTTTTTTGTTCACTCACTCATGAGCAACCCAACACTACACTGTTCTGTATCCTTACTGAGCATCACTGCTGAACGTCATTTTTCACTTTGTTCACTGTTCACGGTGAGAGTCACTCTTGCGCATCACTGACTGGCATCACTGTTCACTTTGCCCACTGTCCACTGTTTACTTTTTCCCACCATTGTTACTATCCATTGCCATTATTATCGCGCATCACTGTTGGGCATAACTATTCCTTTTGTTCACAGCTCACTTCTTTTTAGCGCCACTTTTGCGCATCACTGTTACCCATCCTACTTGCGTACCACTGCTGAGCATCACTATTCGTAGACCCCGGCGCCGACACGTTTGTCCGTAGCAGAGCAGCAACGCTCTCAATCGCGACGTTGACTGCGACGCCCGCTCTCCCGACAGAGCGAATAGATATACGTTTACGCCCAGGCTCGCGACGGCGCGTGCCTGGCTCGCGACGGTGCTGCTGTCGTTGGCAACTGCGCAGCGCGCATTTTCGGCTGCACTTGATGCTTGGCGTGTTTGTGTGTAAGAGAGTGTCCCGTTTCATATCGGGTCCCTTTTGCGTTTCCTTTTCACACGTGCTCCCTTCGCCACGTTGCGAAGTAAAACGTGGGGTATGGCAGGGTATGCGCGACTACTGACAATGACTACGGTTATAAGCTACTCTATACCTGCGAACATTTATTTGGACATAATCGTGGGGCTTTATGTCACTTTTATGCCATGCCCCTTTAAGCCTCCAGCGTCCCTGCTCGGGCGCCACTTGTAAGGGAGCTTCCAGCCAGGGTGCAGACTCAGTCTGCCAGGGCCAGAACTTACAAGAAATTTGTAAGTTTCGCTGGACGCGGGGATAAAGGGGAGGGAAATGTTCGCTAGGATGAGAAAACAACAAACAGTACACAACGAGTTATGTGAGGCAACTCGGCCGGGGAGCGGCACAGGGTAATGCCCCGGTGTTCCGCCGGTCACGTGTGCGATACAATGCTACAGGTTGGGGGTCTGGCCGGGATTCTTCCCAAAGCCAACGGGATCGATCCCTCGTCCGACCACCACGGTTAGTAAGTATTAAAGGTTAGGCAGCGGGATTTTGCCGGGATTGTCACCCACAACTGATGGGATTGCCCTCGCCCAAATACTACCGCGTGTCAATAGGAAAAAGCCGGGATCAGGCTAAGGCGGACGGGAACTATTCCTCGTTCAGATACTACGGGTTAGTTTTAGTATTAACTACAAATAAAAAGAGTAAGTTACTTCACTATTCAATTCACTGTTTATTCACGGATTCCAACTTATTATACAAGTGCCCTGCTGCACTGTTCAACCTAACCACACTTATCTCAGACCTTTTCTCCAGATGCGCCAACTTGCGACGTCTGACCCATTTCACTCCTCGATCTCTACTCCCAAGCCGCTCATCGCTAAGCCACGCGCCAGCGTCGGTTGCACAACTCACCACAGCTTTCGCTCTTCACCTCGGAGCTTTAGCTCTCTCACAACGAGGTGAAGTTGGCGCTCCCTTTGGCAGAATTGTGCAACCGATCGCTGACGCATGCAAGCCTGCAATGGCGGTCGTTACATTTAATGATATTTTTGTTGGTGGCATTGATAAATTTTTAATTTATTCCGAAAACAAGAGTCATATTATTTTATTTATTTATTTAAAGCAAACATTGCTGCCACAAGTTAATACAAACTATTAAAAACAAGTGGAAAAGGCTATAGTCGAGCTCCCTACTATAGGATACCCGTTACTTACTCAAATAAATTGAAAATTTTTTATTGCATGCTTTAAGGCACTTATATTGCTTAAAAGTTTTAATCAACCATTACCACCTTTTTATTTGTCCGATCTTGTTATGATTTAATAAGATGATAGGTAATAATAGTAACTAACGGAAATGAGCTAAAAAATCCTAATATCTTGAAATCGGAAAGGGGCGTGGCAAAATTTTGAAACAAACTTGATCTGCGTGGGGCTTATAGAAATCTGTGTGCCAAATTTGGTTGCTCTAGCTCTTATAGTCTCTGAGATCTAGGCGCTCACACAGACGGACAGACAGACGGGCATGGCTATATCGACTCGGCTGTTGATGCTGATCAAGAATATATACACTTTATAGGGTCGGAGATGCTTCCTTCTCCCTGTTACATACATTGCAACGAATACAATATCCCCTTTTAGTTATTTTTATAAATAACGGGTATAAAAACCTAAGTTATTAAGTTTTACATATAAATTATTTTAAACAAAATTTTGGCACTTGGCACATTGCGCTAAAATGTCTCAATTCTTCATACCAAATAAAACTCACTGCTTTGCGCAGTGCCGGATGCAAAAATTTTGTTTAAAATAATTTATATCTAAAACTTAATATTATTCGTCACAAAATTGGTTATCAGAAATTTTGGGGCATGAAAATGTTTTCGTCACCAGATTTTTACCTCGTAAAGATGTTTTTTTTTATGGGATATCAGAAATTTTGGAATATGACATCAGAAATTTTGAAATTGCAATATTTTTTGACAGCATAGCTTTGTCAACTTTGTTTATTGTTTGTACATCTAAAACAAACTGTCTGGCAGCACTGGTATGTATTCAGTTTATTTATTTATTTAGCACGACTTAAACATAAACTCTGTCAACCGAAATAACCGTTTAGTAACCGTTTCATTTACAAAGGTTATATAACAGGTTTTTATAACAAAAATTGAAAAAAAGATTTATTTTTAATTGTTATTTTAAAAATTGCAAATAAGAGTTATAGTAACTATCACTTTTAAAAACAATTTTAAAAGATGTTTTACTTTCAATTTTTATTATAAAAATTAAAAAAAAAAACCAGTTAAAAATAATTTAAAACGGAGAATTTTGAACTGTTTCTATTTTTTCCGACTCATAAGTCTTGTTTATCTCTGATATTTTTTGTTATTATTTTTGTATTTTATTTTTGATTTTCCTTTTATTTTTAATTTAAGAAAGTAATGCCTTTTTAGACCCCGTACTTTAAAAAAGTACAGTGGTCTATTAACTTTGTCACAAAAAAAAATGTGCGTAACAGGCAGAAGGAGGCGTGGCAGACCCCATAAAGTATATATATTCTTGATCAGCATCAACAGCCGAGTTGAAATAGCCATGTCCGTCTTTCCGTCTGTCCGTCTGTAAGAGCGCCTAGATCTCAGAGACTATAAGAGCTAGAGACTCCAAACTTGGTATGTAGGCTCGTCTATATTGGGAGCAGATCGAGTTTGTTTTAGATTTTGGATCAGACCACTATATCATATAGCTCCCATAGGAACAATCAGTTGAAAATCAAGTCTTAGTATGGAAAACTTTTTTGCTGTTTGAGATATTTCAACCAAACTGACGGAATATGTATAAAAGATGGTCCCATACATACTGACCAAATTTGATTGAAATCGGATTACTATATCAAATAGCTGCCATAGGAACGATCAGTCCAAATTAAGTCTTAGTATGAAAATCTTTTTGTTGTTTGAGATATCTTTATAATAAGTACGGGGTCTCCGACAGTCGAGTACCGCTCGACTGTAGCACCGCCGACTAGTAAATAATTATTTTTATATTTTTAAAATATTTATATTTTTGAAAAAGAATTTTTTTTTGTGAACCGAAACCATACCGGTATTTTGAAACCGAAACAAACAAAAACCGGTTCACCGTTACGAAACCTGTATTCAAAGATTTTGCGTAACCGATAACTGAAAACCTTAATGCGAACATAACCGAAACCGTAACTTAAACCGATATTCGTTTCGGTTTTAATCCCTGAAAAAAATAATAAAAAATTGATCCAACATTTGTTGCAAGGATTGTGGAAAACCCAGAAAAACCGAATCAGATCAATTAAGAAAAATTAGTTACAGACCTCTTGGAAGATCACTGATCCAATGGGGGCGAAATTAACACAAGGTCAAATTCAGTCCATTGAGATCAGAAATCTACCGGATGTGATTAAAAAGAGATTATTTTATTCGCTCGAGAGAGAGATTGAGTGATGTTATTTGATAAAGTTCATATAATCCGAGCATAATACACGAAATCGATAATGTAAAGTGTAGTCACTTGTGTATGTAGGTAAATATAAAGGAGCGAAGTTCCTAGTCGCCCTGAAAGGAATATTAAAGCTTAAACTATCTAACAATGATGGAGAACTAATATCCCCAATAATTATTTTATGGAGGAAAATAAATCCAAGAACTATTCTACGGTTGACAAGGGTCGGGAGATTAAGGAAAAGAAGTCTGCCAGAGTAAGGTGGCAAACGAAAATTTGGATTCTAAGGTAAATCCCGGGGTGCAAAGAGCAAAAACTGTTTCTGTACAGACTCAATCCTATCCTGGTAAAGTTTAAGCTGAGGATTCCAAACGCAAGAAAAATGTTCAAGAATGGGTCGAACTAAAGATGTGTATAGTAATTTTGTGATATAGGGATCATTAAATTAAAAATTGAGGAGATATGAAGAGAGAAGCCTAACTTATTATCAAAAAGGACACCAAGATCTTCGACTGTCGATATGAGTTGTAATCGAACATTATCAATTGAGTAAGTTGCCAAGTAAGGAGAAACCCTGTTAAAAGTCATGAACAGGCATTTAGAAAAATTTAAATTGAGATGATTAGCTACACAACAAAGATGCATTGCGTTAAAGACATCTTGTAAAAGCTTATGGCAATCGGCTTCCTTATATGGTAATAAAAGTTTCACGTCATCAGCATACATAAGTATGTGACAGTGAGCTAAAGCAGTCGGGAGATCATTAATAAAAAGATTGAAAAGTAGGGACCTAGATGACTACCTTGAGGTACGCCAGAAGTGACCTTGACAAATTTAGAGGTGGCTGATCTAAGCAGTACTTTTTGGGTCCTATCCGTAAGATAGGAAGAGATCCATAAAAGGAAAGAAGGGGAAAATCCAATATAGTCCAGCTTTTGAAGAAGAAGGCTATGGTTTACCGAGTCAAATGCTTTACTGAAGTCTGTGTAAATGACATCAGATTGCATTTTATTGAGAAAGGCCTCATTTACTAAGGAAGTAATTCGTGGAAATTGGTCGAAGTTGACCGACTCTTAACGAAACCATGTTGAGCGGGGGAGATAATGGATTTGCAGAGATGCTGAAAAGAGGAAGATATAATTTTTTCAAAAAGCTTAGGGATTGCTGATAGCTTTGCAATTCCCCTTTAGTTCGAAATATCCGCTTTGCATCCTTTCTTATGCAGTGGGATAATGTTAGATTCTTTCCATATAGATGGAAAGACAGCTAAATGTAAGGATAGATTAAAAAGAGCTATTAAAGGACTTAGAATAGAAGAAAGACACTCTTTCAACACACAACTAGGTATGTTGTCAGGGCCAGAACAGTAAGAAGATTTTAGTGAGAGAATAGCAGAAATTACACATCTATCGGTTGGTAAAAGTAAAGAATTAGATGAAGGAGCAGAAAAATTTAAAGGCATGTTATTAGAGGAGAAAGAGGAGTAGGTAATTGAAAAAAATCAGCAAAAGGTTTGAAGCATTAAAGTCATCGCTTACTTTGTTAGAGTTAAGAAAAAAAGTTTTGGGTAACGAGGAAATTCTACGTTTGGAGTTGACAAAGGAGTAAAATTGTTTAGGATCCCGCGCAAATTGATTCTTGCAACGAATGAGATAGCTATCATAGCATTGGGAATTGTAAGTTGAAATTAGCTTTTGCTTTAGAATATTTCAAAAAGTCCAAGCTGGAAGCCGTCAACTTGAATCTTTTGAAATATTTTGATTTTAAATTTTTTTATATAGGACAATTTTGGAGTGAACCAAGTAGGCTTAAGTGAAGCGGATTTAACAACACTTTTAGGGATACAGACATCAAAAAGAGAATTTAGAGTGTTGTAAAAGATAGAGACAACTAAGTTCATATCATTTGTTTTATACAGAGTAGACCAATCTGTAGCAGAAATCAGTTAGTTGAGTAAAGAAAAATTTCCTTTACGAAAACAACAATAGAAAGTAAAAGTTCAAGTGTAGGATGGTGAGAATCTTCAGGATCGACTACAGGAGAAGATCTAGTGACAGCAGCGCAAGATAAATTATTTACAAAAACCAGATCAAGCATTCTGCTAAGATTATTCGAAATTGAATTAATTTGAAAAAGTGGAAGGTCAATTATACCATATAAGAAATCAGGCTGACCTGGGGGAACAAAATAATTTAAGTCATTAAAAAATGACAAGGAGGGGTGAGGTAGATTGAAGTCACTGACAACAACAATAAGTCTGTGTCAAGCACAAGGCTAGAAATTTAATTTATATTACTTAGGTGTTGCAAATAAACATGAATGTTAGGTGAAGGTGGTATATAAGAGCAAGAAACAAATATGGCGCAAAATGGAAAAGTAACCTTTACAGCTACAAATTCAATATCATCAGAGGGAGAAATAACATTCTGATATTGAACCTTAATATGGTCAAGGTCTAGTTTTTTGGAGAATAAATAGAGACAGTTTAAGCTGAAGAACTAGGTATTGCAAGGCTAACGGGTGTTGAACGCGAACTATTTTTTTGTTTAAATTCATTAACTATAAGATGAGGCGGCCAAAATTTGTGGTCGCATATATTCGGAAGACACACTAAAGAAAAATGGAACTTTTTAACTGAAACATTTGCTGAGGACTTACTAGCAATGTAAGCAGACACAGACTCAGATGTAGTGTCCGCGGACAGTCTAGAAATAAAAATCTGCTTACGAGGTGCAACAACTGTTAACAGAGGCGGCAGAGACAAAGTAGGTGAGGTTAAATGACGACTGTTCCGTCGACCTGAAGAGGCTTTAGAGGGTCTGTCTATTACATTAATTCTAACATCGGGAACTACAGTAGTTGATGAGCCCGGTTGAGGAGCCGAAGAAGTGGCCACAACAGGAGTTGTTGGCGCCGTTACGCAAGGTGCCGAAGGTGTTAAAAGAAGTGAAGGTGTCAGATGAAGGGAAGGGGCTACTGGAGGACTAGAAGCCAATGAAGAAGCCGAAGTAGCTAAGAAAGGGGAAGGAGTTAAATACTCGATACTTTGAGTTGGCGGTCGTGTTTTTTGTGTGCTCCGGTTAATAATTTGTTTTTCTTGCAAATATTAAACAGTCAATTAACAACAAACAATTAAACAGCAAGTGGGTGTCGCCTAGTTACGGTTTCAATGCAAACTTATGGTGTTTTTCGCTCATTTGGTTTAAATTAAAAACATTGGCAAAACTGCATCGGCCATCATACATACTTATATACGCTATACATATAAACCACAAAGAATACAAAATAAAAATATCCCACTCAACAGCCGTACACAATCATTTCACTCAATTGAAAACAAGACTCAATAGACAATATACAACAAAAATCACTATCACTATCACACACATAAAACGGCAATAATCAATAATCACTCACAACACAAGAGAAACCACTCAAATATTCAAAGCACAAAAGTCACTCAATTAAAACTTTGAAAATGGCAAGCAAAAACCCAAAGCGTCTGCGTAGCGAGACATCGTCCACGGATATGAAGACCGGGAGGGTATCCGATATCGCTGCTCCATCGCCGCAGCTCATCCAGCTGATAAATCAGCGCTTCGACGAACAGGCTGAGCATATTAGCTCAAGCATGCGTGATGCTGAAGCCCTCATTCTTGTTGTGCTCAATGACAAGTTGAGTGGAATGGCGACGGAGCTCGCCCAAATGGCTCAGCGTGTTCAGCAACTGGAGAGCGACGTCTCGGATGTTCAGGCGCTGAAGGAGCACGTGGCGAGTTTGGAGGCTAAGCTGGCAGCGAAAATAGATCACGACGCTAATGCAAATGTCTTGCGCATGCATGGCATACCGCAACAAGATGGTGAAAACTTAAAAGCACTATTCCACTTAATGTGTTTTTCTCTAAATATAACACCACCACAGAGAATCAGAGAGATTTACCGATTGCACCAGCGTATCCAGACTCGATCTGTACAGGATCCGATTATTTTCATTAAATTCGACAGCCCGAGAGACAAAAGAGAATTGCTTTCAGCAGCTGGTGCTCACCGAAGAAACTCGAAGCAGCCACTACGCCTAGATCTCCTAGGGTTCAACTCTCAGGCACCTTTTTACCTTAACGAACAACTGTCAAAGGCAAATTACGAAATTTTTAAGAATGCTCTAAAGCTCAAAAAGCAGAAAACTCTCTCTGCTGTGTTTACGCGCACCGCTCTTGTGTACGTCAAACAAAAGCCGGGGGGGAGTATGTCTGTATTAAGAGTATGGATGAGCTTGACGCTCTTGTAAAAATTTCTGGATTTACACGCTTCGTCTGCCGATGCTGCATTTACTGATAATAATCTTTTTCGTCCGTAAGCAGGTTCTTAACTCTCTTGAATTGCTGTATTCTTTTTGTTATTATTATTTGAATTTTAGTTTTAAGCCTCATATAATTATTTATCTCTTTCTGTTTAAATGTGTTATTTGTATGGTGCTTTATTTTTATTATTATTTTGTTAGGTGTGTTAATTTGTATCGTTTGTCAAACCTTATTCAATGCAAGCTGATTTAACCGACCCCAAGGCGAACAGTCATTCAATGATACGTGTTCTGTGTAGACAAAAGAATGGATTAACTATATGCCATATTAACGCTCAGAGTTAACTAGGAAGATGGATGAATTTAGATATATTTTTGAAAATTCGGAAGTTGATGTTATATGTGTATCCGAAACATGGTCTCTGTCTGAAATGTCTGATTTTAATATTGTAATCCAAAATAGTCGTAAAGCATAATGACGGAAGTGCCGTAGAGTTTATGTTTGTTGAGATAAGCTGCCCCAAATATGAACATAAAGTACTTGTTGGTTGTGTGTATCGTCCCAATCGATCTGTTGACTATGACACTTTCTTATCACTGATATCTAGATTATCCATCGAATATTTGGACATTGCACTTCTGGGTGACTTCAACAGTAATTTACTCACTGAGAATAATCTCATTGATAACATGCTATCACTTGGACTTAATGTTGTGAACTCCACCATGCCGACTCATTTTACTAGAACTTGTAGTACTCTCTTAGATGTTGTGTTTGTCAATGACCCTCTCAAAATTCTACTTTATGACCAAATCTCCGTACCTGGCTTCTCCAAACATGATTTAATTTTTGTGTCTTATGATATATTTTATCACAAAGTTGAAAATACGATCACATATAGGGACTATATAAACTTAAGCATGGACCACTTGAATGACGAATTTACTAGATATAATTGGAATAGGATATACAACATGACCTCAGTTAATGACCAAGTTAAGCATTTGCAATTGAACATTCGCAGTCTGTATAATACCTGTGTCCCACTGAAAACGAAAATTATTAAGCCTCATAAAAAAACATGGTTTAATCGAAATATTAAAAGTGCAATAATTAAAAGAAATGGGGCTTACGCTATGAAAATTCATATGAGTTTATATGATTTTATTTAATATTATTTATTAAATAAATTGCGAAAGTGGTGGCTTTTAAAATGATTTCGAGCGACAGCGATTTCGTGCGTAGAGTTATAATATATTTCGACAACTAGACAACTTCATTTTCTTAAGCCTAGCTTTACCCTACGGTGGCGAAGCGAGGCGAATTCGCGCTCAGAGCGAATGACGAAAGCTTTATTGCGCTCTCGCTTCGCCCTAAGCCTAATTAACCCTAAACTTCATAAAAATTCAACAACTAACTTAAACTAGGAAAAAGATAATAAAAAATATAAAAAATACGCCGAAGTGCGGCGACATCGGCCCCCATGAAGCCCAGTGCTTCATCCAACTTGGAGTCGCGCCAATTTGTGGATCGGCCTCTTGAAGCCTCCTCTGGTTGCCGTTCTCACTTCAGCGACGCGAACGGCGCCGTCCTCTCCCCGATGCACCGCCGTGACTCTGCCGATCAGCCACTTCTGAGGCGGCAGATTGTCCTCGGCGACGACCACCAGCTCTCCAACGACGACGTCTGGCGTGCGATGGTGCCACTTGCTCCTGGCTTGGAGTCCCAGAATGTACTCCTTGGACCATCGCCGCCAAAACTGTCGCCTGAGCGACGAGACAGCTCGCCATCGACTTAAGCAGGTCAGGCCCTGCTGGTCCGGGGCCCCTCCTGCTGACATCGCGGTCAATGGGCCTCCCACTAGTGCGTGGCCCGGTGTCAATGCCTCGCCGTCGCTGGGGTCGTCGCTTAGCGCTCCTATTGGCCGTGAATTGAGCACGGCCTCCACCGCGACGAGCGTCGTCTGCAGCTCCTCTGCCGTCAACAGCAGGCTGCCTACCGTCCGTAGGAGTAGGTGCTTTGCAGACTTCACACCTGCCTCCCACAGACCCCCGAAGTGCGGAGCCCTGGGCGGTATGAACGCAAATTCGCATCCGCTTTTTGATGCGAATTCTTGAATTGCGTCCGCCTCCTCCTCGACTCGGGCCCGCAACTCCCGAAACTGGCGACTGGCTCCGACGAAATTCGTCGCGTTGTCGCAATGGACGGTCTGTGGGACTCCTCGACGGCCGACGAACCTTTGAAAAGCCATAAGAAATGTATTAGTCGATAAATCGGATACTAGTTCTAAGTGAACCGCTTTGGAGGCGAAGCAAACAAAAAGTGCGATGTACGATTTATACGTAGGCTTTCCACGCATTCGAAAGGTCGTGCTAACTGGGCCACAAAAATCAACGCCACAAATCGAAAATGGGCGGAGTGCTCGGAGTCGGTCTGCTGGCAAATTGCCCATTATTTGGGTTAGCAGACGAGGCTTGCATTTAAAGCAAGGGATGCAGGATCTCACTGTCTGACGACAGACCTCTTGAGCGTTGACTAGCCAAATTCGCTCACGAAGAAGACTCACGAGCGCTCTTGGGCCAGCATGACAATTCGTCAAATGCAGGTATCTAATATAGCTTCTAGCAAATTGCGAGCTTTTAGGAAGGAGCATCGGAAACTTAGCATCATATGAAAGAGGAGCATTAGCAAGTCGTTTCCCCACTCGCAATATCTTAAAGGAGCACCAAGATCCGTTATACTCATGTATAAACGGATTGAGACGTTGCACAGTGGGGCCATTGCTCATTTTACTTTGCAAAAATCATAACTTTTGAACCAAATAAGATAATCGAATAATTTAAATGCCATATGATAGATAACATTTCAAGCTATGAAATAAATGTTTTAGAAAAACCACGCCCCCAAGATACTTACTTAGGGGCTATCAAAGTTGAAATTTGTGAAATTTGTGAAAAAAATAAATTTTATGGCACCTAAAAATAAATATTTTTTAATATTTTTGATTTTTTTTGTTTTATTTTTAAGGATTTTATATTTAAAAATTACTTTTAAAAAATTTAATAACAATTTTTTTTTTTCAAAACATTTTTTTTTGTTTTTCGGTGTGATATATTAGAATTTCATATGTCGACTTAATTCTTATGACATCTATATGATATAGTAGTCCGATTTCAACCAATTTTACATATTATGAATCTGGGGTACTCTTATATATCTAGACCAAATTTGGTTTAAATCGGACCACCATATCATATAGCTGCCATAGCAACAATCGATTGAACTATGGAACTATGCCGCGTGTTTTTATTGTGAGGTTGAATTAGTTTTTTTGATAGATTGGATCCAGCCGGGTATATAACCATATATATTTATTTAGAGAAATGAATTTTAAAGCGTTTTTAAGTTAGTGTTCTGCTATAGAAGGCGAGGGTTTGATTGTTTTAAATTCAATGATTTATTGCAGCCGCAGGGCCCGTATTTATACCTAGAGCTTACATGGGTTCTTATGGCTAGACTTAATTACATGGGTTAGAGGAGATCTTAATGTTATCTTATGCTAAGCTTAGTTAACTGTAAATGCATGTATGCTGCATCTCTTCGGTTGCATGTATAAGTTGTTGTTAAGCTTTAATTCGTACAGAGCTTTTGGTTTGTGTCTATGCTAAGCGTTTGGATCATATGTTGATCATTTGGATTATGTACATGATAAGCTTAGCGGATAATAAGCTAGCGGATAATAAGCTTAGCGGATAATGGTGATGATTATATCACGACACCTCCCCTTTTAGGGAAAAAATAAATTTTAGATGTATATATAGTATGTATGCATATAAAATTTGTTTTTTGTTTTTTTTTTTCATTTATAGAATACATATACAATTTTTACATAATATTTAGTCTATTAATTTTATTCTATCTTTATTTACAATTTGCTGTTTATTATTCTTATCTTTAATGGTAATATTATTATTTTCGCCTATTTTAATTACAGTGTATCTTCCTAAATATCTGTTATCTAGTTTGTGACCAGTTTCATTCCTGAGTAGTACTGATTGTCCTATTTTAACATTTACTTCATTTGTCTTAATATCATATGTCTCCTTTTGCTTAAGTTTTTTATTCTCTAGCATTTGTCTAGCTTTATTTTGAGCTACCTGTAGTTTGTATTTTAGTTCTTTATTGTAATCGTCTATATTGTAAATTGGATCTATTGATGATGTTTGGAATGGCAACTCTTTTGGCTTTTTACCAAAAACTAACTCAAATGGGCAATATTCATGGGATGTTGATGGGGTTACATTAAAACAGTATGTAAAATATTGAAGATATTCATCCCAATCATATTTGTTAATTGATATATATGCCCTAATATACTCATTAAAAGTTCTATGGCTTCGTTCAATAGTTCCAAGAGTTTGATGGTGATGAGCCGT
This sequence comes from Drosophila subquinaria, assembly GCA_037043405.1. Classification (NCBI taxonomy): domain Eukaryota; kingdom Metazoa; phylum Arthropoda; class Insecta; order Diptera; family Drosophilidae; genus Drosophila; species Drosophila subquinaria. The sequence continues at coordinate 24,138 of JBAMBL010000574.1, forward strand.
TGAGTTAAGTTTTTTAATTTTAAAGCTTTCACATAATTCCGTCAGTATAGAGTTCATGTATTCCGTCCCCATGTCTGTAATAAAAGATTTCATAGGTCCGAATATAAGGATACACTTTTCAAATATTGCTTTTGCAACAGTCTTTGCCTTTTGTTAGGTATTGGTACTGATATCAAATATTTTGTTAAGTCGCATATCATTGTAACCGCATATTCATTCCCATTTTCCGTTTTTGGTAATGGGCCAATTGTGTCAATTAAAACGATGTCAAAAGCTGTCAGAGGGGTCGGTGTCAATGTCATGGGAGTTTTATTGTGTCTAGTTATTTTAGCTAGTTTACATTTTTCGCAGGCCTTTACGTACTTTGTTACTTGTCGTGTCATATTTTTCCAATAATAATTGCGCTTTATCTTCTTTAACATTCTTGATATTCCACTATGTCCACCTTCTATTGGGCTAACATGGTACCTGTGTAAAATGTTTTTTATTTCAGCATCGTTTTCTTTTAATTTTGTGATTATCGGTAATATTGCTATCTGCACTTTTTTTAATTTTTGGTTGCCCTTTCTTTTAAATTCGTTAATTGAAATTGAACTGAATAAGTCATCGGAGGGGGATATTTGCAAGGTCTTAATGTTTTGTCACCGGCTTCTTGGTCAAGCCTTGGAAAGAATTGATCGAGATCGATTTTTCCATTAGTGAGTAAGTCATTAACTGCAAAGGATGTTATTCTTGATTTTCCTGCTATAAGGGAGCATTTACATTTATTTAATTTAATTTTTATGAATTTATTTGCATCTTTAAAATTTACAACCTCAAAAGTCATTGGATTATTTTGAGAAGGTATTTCTTTTATTTTATTTGTCATGTTTGTGTTTTTATTTTTCGCGTTTGATCTGGTTGTCACTTTTAAAATGTTAATATTCGATAGTTTTTTAATGTCTTCGAATTCTATTCTAGACAATGCATCTGCGGTATAGTTTTCACGTCCCCTGATAAATTCTATTGTAAAGTCGTATTCTTCTAAGTCTAACCTCATTCTTATTAGTTTTGAAGATGGATTTTTTAATGAGAATAGGTATGTTAATGGTTGGTGGTCAGTTTTTATTAAAAATTTCCTTCCATATACGTATGGCTTAAAATATTGAACAGCCCAATGAATTGCTGTTAGCTCTTGCTCTATTGTGGATTTATTGCTTTCACCTTTAGTGAATGCTTTGGATGCATAGGCTATTGGTAATTGTTTACCATCGTATTCTTGGCTGAGCACTGCCCCGCAAGCTTTTTTGCTTGCGTCAGTTGTTATGCAAAATTCTCTGTCAAAATTTGGATATTGTAATATAGATGGACTTAATAATTGCTTTTTTAAATAATTAAATGCCAATTCGCACTCTACATTCCAATTAAAAATTATATTTTTCCGAGACAAGCGTGTTATATGTCGAGCTGATTCTGCAAAGTTTGGTATGAATCTACGATAATAATTACAAAATGCTATGAATCTTTTAGCTTCTTCGCCATTTTTAGGAGTTGGGTAATTTTTTATTGCTTCGAATTTATTGTCGTCAGGTAAAATTCCTTTATTTGTACATCTATGTCCTAAAAATGTTACTTCGTGATTAAAAAATGTACATTTTTCTGGGTGTAGCTTAAGATTGTATTTTCTACATGTTTCAAACACATCTCGTAAGTTCTGTATCATATGACGTTCTGAGCATCCAATGACTATTAAGTCATCCATATACAGGAATGCCTGCGACGGCGTTAATCCTGAGAATGCCAAGGACATCATTCTTTGGAATGAGTTTGGAGCAATTTTTAGGCCATATGGTAATCTTTTGAATCTAAAGGAGCCTTTATCAGTTGAAAATGAAGTAATATCTCTGGAATTTTTATCAAGTTTTACCTGGTGAAAGCCTGACATTAGGTCTAGGCAAGAAAAATATTTAGCACGTCCTAACTGGTCTAGGATATCGTCCATTCTGGGTAGTGGAAATTTGTCGGCTGCTAGCTGTTTATTAATTTTTCGATAGTCAACTACAAGACGCCATCTTTTTTCACTATTCCCTGGTAGAGACTTTTTTGGTACTAGTAAAATTGGACTATTGAACTCAGACGTCGAAGGTTCGATTATGTCATCATCGATCAATTTATCCACCTGTCTATTTATTTCTGCTTTCTGGCTATGTGGTATTCTATAATTCTTTATATATACTGGATTTGTGTCATTTAGTCTCAGTTTTTGTTGGTAGAAGTTGTTTGCTGAGATCGGCTCTTTTTCTGTTGCAAATATATCTTTAAATTCCGAACACAGACCGTGTAGCTTTTCTTTAGCGAATGGAGGGAAATTTTTTGAAAGAATCGATATTATTTCTGTGTTATGTTGGTTACTATGTGATGATATATTATAAATTTTGTAATCTGATAATTTTTCGCTTTGAATCGTAGTATGGGTAATTTCGGCATCTTCTGTGTTTGTGTTAATTATTCTTACGAATGGGCTACTTTTTGAAACTATGGTGTTTGCTATGAAAATGCCTGGCTGAATTTCTTGATTTGGAATTAGGAGTTCGAGTTCTTTATTGTTTATTTGAATTGGCTTGATAACTTCTGATCTTGATGGGATTATAAAGATATTTGCTGGCATAACTACGCTCATAGGAATACTAATTTGATGATAATTGTTTGGCCTCAGAATGAAGTGGTTATTATTTTGAAAATAGTCTAATTGGCAATTAAATCTTTTTATGAAGTCAAGTCCTATGATACCATCGCAAGGAATGGGAAAATTGTCCTCGACGACCTGAAAAGCATGATAAATTAAGAAGTTGTTTGCTTTTAAGTTTAATTTCGCCTCGCCTACTGATTTGCTTTTCCTATTCCATATAAATTTGTCTGCTTTGTTCGATCTATGCTTACTGATTTTATGAGCTTGCATTGCTTTATGAGGCAAATGTCTGCACCTGTATCTACTAAAAATTTTAATGTTTTTGTGTTTTCCGCATTTAAAATAATGAAGCTGTTGAGATTCAGACTTAGGTTATAAATTCTATGTGACTTTAGTTTGTTATCAGGGGACTTTCGCAGTTTTCCTGCGGTGAGTTTTCGTGACGTGTTTCGTTTGCGATTCGAACATTTCGATTTTCATTGTTTCTGTTGTTATTATTAGGATTATTATTGTTATTGTACCTACTATTGGAGTTGCTTTCGTTGTTGTTATACCTGGTGTTAGTATTGCGGTTGTTGTTGTTTCGGTTGTTGTTATACCTGTTATTGTTATTATAGCTAGTATTGTAACCGTATGTGTTATAAGTAGGATTTCTTTGTCTGTTGTTGTATTGATTATTTTGTCGAGTGAATAGGACCGTGTTACTGTGACCTGTTGCTTCAGTGCAACTACTCACGAATTTAGAAATGACTTCATTCATATTACTGAATTGTCCTGCTTCCATAATGGTTTTTACTTTTTCGATGTTGCAATTTTTAATTATAGCCTTTACTGCAGTTTGAGTTGCGTATTTGCTTGCTATGTTTGGTTTTAAGTCATCTAGAATGTATGCACGTGTCAAAGCTTTTGTCAGGTTTTCTATTTCATTTGAATATGTTGTTGCCGATAGTCCTGTTTGTGTCTTATTCAAAATTTTGGCTTCTATTACAGCAACGGATTCTCCTTTTATTGTTTCTTTTAGTTTCTTTATTATGTCTAGGATTGTATTTTCGTTTGTAATAAGTATTCTAGCGTCTCCCTTTAATTTTGTTTTAATAAATTTTATTGCCGTTGCTTCATGTGTGTCTTTTATGTCATTTAAAAGTTCTAGTGAGTCGATGAAGCTTTGTAAGTTTTCGGCTTTACCATCAAAGTCTTGAACAATTCTTGAGGCTGAATTAATAAATTCGATTAGTGTTTGAGGCATCTTGTTTTGTTCTTGTTTATCAATAGAAGGATTAATATCTGATTCTGTTTTTGATTCCAAGTCCATAAAGGTGAATTCGTAACTAGCTGCTTTATTTAATTGTCTAGGTAAAAATATAGTTATTTTATGTTTAGAAGTAATAGATTCTAAGTCGTTTCTTAAAGATAAAAAAATGTCATTTGCCTGATGTTCCTGTAGAAGGTCGAATTTTGTTTGATTTTTATGTAAAATTTCTCTTATTAAATTAAAATTTTTGAAAAGTATTTCTAAGTGTTTTGCAATAGTTGCTTCTTTGATTGGAATGGATTTATTTACGCATTTGTAAGACCTATAAAAATTTTCCTTAAGGGGAGTTATGTTATTGACTAAGTCTTTCCAATCCATAAATGTGTTGTTAGAGCCTTAACACGAGTTTTATAAAAATTCTTCATTTAACTTAATATTTTAATTATTATATTTATATGTATATTTTTTTTTTGTATTTAACTATTAATTTGTTCCACTGTAATTTTTGCTTACTTTATAATGAGTCTAAGCCCACTGTGCGCTTCAAAGTTTTCATTTATGTTTTGGTCTGTCTATTCGTTGCGTTTGCAGTGGCTAAAGCTTATGTTTAAGTTTGATTTGTTATCTTTGTTTCAAATCTGTTGTTTTAGTGTTTAGTTGTGTTTCTTATGTTTGCTTATGATATGTATTGAAACATGTTTGTATGTTTTTTTTTGAAAAAGTCTGTCTTGCCTACAGTATGTCTTAATTGTATGAGAATATAATTAGAACAAAAAATGTTTTTTTTTTTTTATTTTTGATTTTTATTATTTGCGCCGGCGAGCATCGCCATAACGCTAAGGTGCTCAAAAGGGCACACTTGTTTTTATTTTGTTATAAAATTATTAAATTTTATTCGCCTCTGCTTCGCTGCTTCCTTCGCTGCTGCTACTGCTTCTGCTCTGCTGCTGCTGCTACTGCTTGGCTTCTCAGCTGCTGTTGCTGTCGTCGCTGCTCTCCCGCTCTCTGCTTTTGTTGTTGTTGCTGTTCCAGAGCGTCAATTTTCAGCCATAAGGCTGTTGCTTCTGCCCATGTCGGAGGTTGGATCGGCGTTGACTCTGTCCAATAGTGCTGCTCTCTCTCGGCGCAGCTTGGCTGTTGCTCCTCCTCTTCTCTTAGGGGTCCTGACTCTTGGAATCTGGGTGAGCTGGTTGTCCTCTTGGAGTCTTCTGTTGCTTTGCCCCGATTGCCTTGCTCTGTATTGCTCGATTGTCAGAGGCTTTGGTCCAGCGCGAGGATTAGCGGCAATAGCTTCTTGCACAGCAATGTGGTGTGCGCTGCTCATATCCTGTGCCGGTTATTTATATTTGGCAGGATATTTGTTTTATGTTAATAGTTTGCCGATTATTTTGGCAGTTCTATTTTTATTTATTTATTGCCGGTTATTATGGCAGGATCGCCATATAGAAGGCGAGGGTTTGATTGTTTTAAATTCAATGATTTATTGCAGCCGCAGGGCCCGTATTTATACCTAGAGCTTACATGGGTTCTTATGGCTAGACTTAATTACATGGGTTAGAGGAGATCTTAATGTTATCTTATGCTAAGCTTAGTTAACTGTAAATGCATGTATGCTGCATCTCTTCGGTTGCATGTATAAGTTGTTGTTAAGCTTTAATTCGTACAGAGCTTTTGGTTTGTGTCTATGCTAAGCGTTTGGATCATATGTTGATCATTTGGATTATGTACATGATAAGCTTAGCGGACAATAAGCTTAGCGGATAATAAGCTTAGCGGATAATGGTAGATGATTATATCACGACAATATAAACAATGCGCAGTTACTCCAACTACAAAAGATAACAATTGAATAATGCCTATTTTGTTGAATAAATAGTACATAAAACAGTTTTCATAACATATTTCCTAGTTCGACAGCAAAATCAAAATTGGTGTCAAAAAAGTTGGTCCTTTTTTGTTTTGCATAGAAAGTGAAATTTGTTTTCGAGAGAGAAAATGAAAATAAAAGTTATCAAACTTGTGGACAGACTTTGGGCAACAGCTGCTACGACAAACTGAAAATACCTTATCGAATTTAAGACTTAATATTTGAATGTATTTTAAAGAAATCTTTTGACTAATTAAACACTAGACGGCATATTTATTTCGACAACATTTAAAGTTAAATCTGCTCATAATTTAAACCTACTTCATGTACATTTTGGCATCAATAGAAAGGTCATTTCAATTCCGTTTGAATGGTACAAAATTTTCCTTAACCCATTAAGTTCCAATTGAAAATTTTGAATTCTTGTTAAGGTCTATTTTTAAACTTTTTTCTCGATTCTTCAAACAATTCTAATAGTATCTGCAAAAAAAAAATATTCAAAAATCTCTTCGCTAGTATTTTTTATAATTTTTCAAAAAAGTGTTTGTTTTTTAGCGACCTTTCTAATTTGTAGAAGTTAGTTTTTGCAAACTTGAGGTCTAGTAATGTCAATATGACAGGTACGACAAACAACAAAACAACACAAAGCACTTGCAAAATGCAAGGAGCATGGCTCGGTATACAGCTGTTTCAAGAGATGCCAATCTCTATCATCAGTACCGTTGTGCTGACTTGACCAGCGATCCAAGCTTAATGTCACTTTTGAGAAGCCAGAACCAGTTGTGAATTCTAAGCTTCCCAAAGTGAAAAAGCTGTAAAGCTGATCAAGCCCTTTGTGTGTTTGTTGTTGCCGTCGTTATTGTGTAAATGCCATCGGCATATGTGGTACAATAACAGTTTTGTTTTCTGTTTATTTCAGTAACAAGTAAGTGTTGCTACTATTTCAGAAAATTTTCCGACGTGTTTTTCGTTTTGTTAAAGTGTTTGTTTTTTAGCGACCTTTCTAATTTGTAGAAGTTAGTTTTTGCAAACTTGAGGTCTAGTAATGTCAATATGACAGGTACGACAAACAACAAAACAACACAAAGCACTTGCAAAATGCAAGGAGCATGGCTCGGTATACAGCTGTTTCAAGAGAAACAGAAAACAAAACTGTTATTGTACCACATATGCCGATGGCATTTACACAATAACGACGGCAACAACAAACACACAAAGGGCTTGATCAGCTTTACAGCTTTTTCACTTTGGGAAGCTTAGAATTCACAACTGGTTCTGGCTTCTCAAAAGTGACATTAAGCTTGGATCGCTGGTCAAGTCAGCACAACGGTACTGATGATAGAGATTGGCATCTCTTGAAACAGCTGTATACCGAGCCATGCTCCTTGCATTTTGCAAGTGCTTTGTGTTGTTTTGTTGTTTGTCGTACCTGTCATATTGACATTACTAGACCTCAAGTTTGCAAAAACTAACTTCTATTTTTCAAAAAAATTCGAAACATTTTGTATGATAAAAGCATAGTACGCTCTAGCCGAAAATATTTTTGCAAGGCCAAAACTCCATATAAAAAAAGGGTTGCAAACATGCTCGAAATTATTTTGTAAGGCCATTTCTAAACCTATGTACGCTGTACCTAAATATGGGCAGCTCAGAATATTTTCTGGCGTTTTACAACACTATTTGGTTAACAGATGGCAGCTATATTTTGACCTTTCAAAACATCGATTGAATCGTTGTTTTGACTAGTCGAAATCTATTAACAACAATGGCGGGAAAAAATATGCAGCAAAATAAGAGCCGAATTGATGTCTTCGAAAATGAAGAACGCATAAGGTTAATTGAAGACGTGGGAGAGAGGCCATTCATATGGGATTTGACTGATAGAAAGCATTTTGATGCGACTTTTATCAAAAGTGCATGGGAAAGTATTGCAGAGGCCGTTAATCCGAAAATTATGGTATTGGTCGCTGCTACTTCACTGATCAAGTCCATTTGGTCCATTTTGTCACTTTGATTATTTGAAATTGTATTTACTTGTTTGATGTGCACAGCTGACGCAACAGTGTGACCACAGCAGCAAAGGACCAACAATCTCTCAACTTTTTAGTGATTTTTGGTATTATGCTGTCACACTGAATTCTGTAAGGACTGACCTCAAAACATCGAACATTTCGAGCGTCCAAAATGTTTTCAGCTAGAGCGTACTACGCTAAAGAGGAAAAATGGGCTAAAAATGGTATCAAAATAAATATGCCGTCTAGTGTCGAATCAATGATGAGCGTGAGTAGCCTAGATGGAAACCCTTATTAAGTTTGTCTGCTTTCCTCAGGCCCTCTTGAATACCTATTAATAATATGGCTTTCAGATGAGCGCATTAAATAATTTCTCAGAATGCCAGCAACAACCTGAGGCTGAAAAGGAGGATTACTAATTAATGAAGCTGTCCCTGCTGATAACCTTGATTTGGCTAGATTAGGGCTACGGTTGTCACATTGGCTAAAGAACAAATCCCCATTCACATTTATATGTGTTCTGTGTCTGTGTGGCATTTTAATTAGGGATTAGAAGCCATCAGTTGGAGTTTTGTTGCCTAGGCTATTTATTTTATTTTATTTATTTATTTGTCAAGTCAAATTAAAATAAAATCAAGTGAATTAAATTAAGACATAAATTAAATGTTTAAGCTAAATTACAAATAAATCCATTAAAGACAGCGACATCTTCGTGTTGCCT